>CM033686.1:13157619-13699881 GCA_019514585.1 Dendrobium officinale
TTATGTTTGAATTAATGCTCAAATCGCAATTTTAGATTTTTGTTGTCGCAAAGTCTTTTAATGTGTTCAGTTGAAAAATTTGCGGCAGCCTACCGACACTTCCGGCGTCGCCTTTCGTTCAGACCCACCAGAGGAGGGAGAAATCGGTAACGGCACTGCCGTAAGTTTCCTTCCTACCCGGACCTAAGTGTCGACGGCGTAGGGCTTCGAATTTAAAAACCATCCCACCAGGATCTAAGATCGACTGCGTGAGGTCTTCAAATTTGGGAACCATCCCGGCCGGATCTAAGATGCGACGGCCCGGGGTCTTCAAATTTTAAACCATCCCGGTATCAAAATAAAGGACCTAAGGTACGACGGCCGTGGGTCTTCGACACCTGTTTGAAAAAAATTATCATTCATTTCCCCGCTTCTCTCTTTTTTTTTATCTTCTGGCTGGCTCTTATTACAATATAAATATAAAATATATATTATAATATAATATATATTTAATATAATATATATTAGAATATAACAAACATATTATATGTTATATATATAACATAATAATATATTATATTATATCTATTATAATATATAACAGAGAGTAAGGGATAGGGTTTGGAAAGTATCGGGATAGAAGCAAAGCACCGATCGTGCTAGGGCATGGCGCGGGCTCACGCACATTTGGAGGAAGCTCGAGCGATGGTCGTGTTTAGGGTCGGCGTCGGCGGGTCCGGCGATAGTCGGTAGGGCAGGGGTGTGTCCGGCGTCGGCAGGTGGAGGCGGAGGTTCGGAAGGACGGAAGGAGTCGGTGGCTAGGACAGAAGAGTATTCTGCGGGATCGGGCGATCGGCGCAAGGCGGGTCAGTCGCGAATCCTTTCTCTTTCCTTACGATATTTTTGCGTGTGAGTGTGCGTGAATGTAAGCGGATGGTGTCGTTCCGTTTGGGTATGTCGGTGGAACGAGTGGTTGAGTTGTGCACTGTACGTGGAGGTCGGGTCGTGTGCAACGGGTTATAGTCCAACAAACCTTAATCTGTTAAATACACTACCTAGTTGTTCATTTAATTGTCTTGTTATATATATAATTTCTCGGTTCATATAATGCCTGATTGCGTAATTTTTGCATTCCTCAAGTTGATTATCCTCCACTCTTTGTCCTCGTTTATTTCTCCCAGGGATATTATGATATTGAGATCTCAAACACAAAAAATCTCCCCAACTAACACAAAGCACAAAAAACGGACTTGAAGCGCAAAACCAGAAGCTAGCAGAGGAGAGAGCCAATATGCAAAGGGACTTGCTTTCAGACTGCAGGGGTGGGGAGGCTTTTGAAGGCTTTAATCACAAAAGGTTACTGGCCAGCTAGAATTGAACCACCAAGTTGAGTGGTCAGCGTCAACACCCAACGAATAAAATAATGGCCCAGCTGAAGAGAATTCTTTCTAAAAAACCGTTAGTAGTAACCATAAAATGGTAAAACTTAAACATGCAGAAAGTCAACTAAGAGGGAACAATAGAAACATTAAAGCGACATGAACCAAACACAACAAGAGAGATTATACCTTGAATTTATGAGAGAGAACCTTGCGCTTGAAGCCGCTTTAATGGAGAAAGAGCAGAGAGAAACAGAACTGCAGAAAAAGGTAGAGGAATCGAAAACAAAAGGAAAGGCCTTTTCTGGAGAACGAGCTTGCAAACATGTGGGTGCTTGTGGCCGAAGCTGGAAGAAATCTCTACAGGGTAAGTAAAATTGGATGAATTTTGGAAGAGAAATACTAGGGGAATAAAAGGCTTGAAGAAATGTGGTATATCGTGAGTGGGTAGATTATTTATAAATATTGGATGGCGCTTGATTATAAGCTACTTGATCTCTAATTATTTATTTATATGTAAAAGTTTGTACTTGTGCGGGGAAAAACACCACCATTTTATTTTTTTTTTTTTGGGGTTTTATTTTTTGGTAACAAAAATAGGGAGGGGCGTTTTGGAAGGTGACTTTGTACTTATGAAGTATTACTACATAATAGTGTGAGCATCAAGCTTCAAATCTTTTTCTTTATTTTTTGCTATAAATAAACAAAGTATTTCCCAACTATAACTTCTTCCTAGATGTTGGAAACCCAAAACTGGAAAACCCTGATGTTGGCAATTTGTAAATGACAAATGATCAAGACCAATAATGTCCAAGTGCAGGGACGATTGATCTTTCGAAGTTCATTAGAGCTTCTTGTATTTTTTTTTCCTGGTTGGCGACCATTAATAGGATTAATTACCTCTTTCGTTATTAGAATGTGTTCAATTTTGCTGGATATGTTTTTGCTATCCACGTTTGAATATTAGCATTTCCCTTCTTTTTATAGAGATCTTTTTTGCCTCAAATTATGTTGGGGAAGTTTCTTTTTTGATCTTGGAATGCAAATTAAGTATGAAGCTTCGTTAGTCCATGTTGGTTATAATATACAGCTCCGCAATGTCTGATTTGGTACTCTACTCTCCATCACCATCCTGCACAAAAAGGCTTCTCGCTCACACTATGCAAATTCCATCACCTCCATATCATAGTGACTGTGTATCTTCAACTTGCTAATTGAGTACTCAGAATATTCTATAAACTATGTATGATAGCTTATTTTATGTATACACATATGCAAGATATGTACTAAGTGGTTGTCCTTTTGTATTCATGTTATGAGATTTAATACATTGTTGGCTTTCTACACTTCACATCTTTTACATTTTTCTGCTGCTACCTTCTTTATCCCTCCTCTTATCTTCTTAAATGGTATCTCTAAAGCCCACCTCAAGCTTAACTGCCCTGTCTTATTCCTTATTCCTTGCTTTTCTAGATTGATTTTGTTTGAACCTTTAAGTGCTTTCCAACACTGTATGCCCAACTCGCAAATTTGAACTTGTCAACATGCATATATGCTCATTTCCATCGTCCTCTGCAATTTTATTATGACCAATATGAAATGTTATGTTACGCATTTAGCTTAACAAACCATAACACTATCCCACACGGAGATTGAAGATACTCAAAATGTTCTCACCAAGCAACTTTTGCAGGCTTCCTCACATGAGAATTTATCTGCCCTCACAAAATCTCTCCTGAACCCACTCCTCAACTCTGCATACACCACTTGGACCCTCCTGGATCGGAATCTCTCAGCATCCCTCATCTCCACCATTTCCCTAATCACCCTACCCTACATCCACAACATCCCTTCATGTTTCTAAAAACATTTTGAGCACTCTAAAAAAAACGCCTTACATCCTAACAAAATCGTTTAAGAGTTATTCAACTCAAAAAATGAATTTCACAATGTCCTAAATGAAAGACATAACAATCACTCATTACTTATCCAATGTCAAGTACATCAGCGACAACATTACTAACAGCTGGAATGTTGGATCTCACATTGATTTAGAGTATGTCATTCTATATATCCTCAACAGCCTTCCTCACACCTATCAATCCTTCAAAAATGTCATTAGAACTATACTAACTCCTATTAGCCTTGATGACATCTAAAACTTTCTCAATCATATACAATCCAACACGGACTTATTCGCTTCAAGAGGGCGGGATGAACAAATACAACAGAGGTCGCTCAAACCTCAACAATAGCACAACTTTTAATGAGTCTCTTCCTAGTTTGCTTGACGAACTCGCAGTGTTTTCACATCCAATCAAACATCATGTTAGATTTACAACAAAAATTGGGTACACCACACCAAACTTATTGGCATCGAAGCAATTTACAGTATAGACCCATCGACCTCCCTAGCTAGGTGGTTTATACTCTCAACAACAACCAACTTTGAAAGATTGGTTCCCCTGGACTCTGGTGCATCTATACACTGGCACCTGTGGACATCTCCCAGCATCCCACTCCAAATACAGGATCCGACTCAATAGCAGTTGGCAAATGGAAAAAACTCTCCCAATTATCCAATATGCCAATAGCGTACATTGGGTTTACGCTAAGCTACATCTAAACAATATTCTCCTCATGTTCCCTCTATCTCTCATAATTTGCTCTCCATTCACAAGCTCGCATCTTATAATCACTGTTCTGTTTTATTTGATCCCTTTAGTATTTTTTTCATTAAGGACCTTCTGACCAATCAAGCTCTTCTTCAAATGACCAGCTACTATGATCTGTATCTGATTTGATCAAGTCCTCCAATGTAGCGCTTTACATCTCTCCTCTCCCAATCCAACTCACTGCATCTATGACATACTCACTTAGGTCATCCACAACAATCTACACTATCTCAGCTAACAAAATTACTTAAAATTCTTAGTTCAATTTCTGATATTTCCCTATGTATTGCTTGTAATGTAGCCAAAAGTAATAGCTTATCTTTTGATTTTGAAAGCATCAATCTACATCCAAAATGTTAGCACTTATTCACACCCGTTTGTTTGGGTTATATATATATATATATATAGGCAAGATTTTCATTGATGGTTTTTCTAAATTCACTTGATTTTATCCAATGCATATCAAAGCTGAAAATCACCAACAACCTTATTGATAGCAATGGACAGAAAAAATCAATACAACTCTAAAATAAAAGCCATTTTTTTCTAATTGAGTTTGTGAATATCTCATATTGCACCTTAACTATTTTTCTCGACCAAAAAGGAATTTCACACACACCTTTTGTTGTCAAATATACTCCCAGAGCAAATGAAGTTTTTCTGAACGTAAGCACAAACATATACTTGAAATAACTCATACCTTACTTCATGCAGCTCACCTCCCCCTTGTTTTTGGCTCGAAGCATTACTTACCTCCACTTATCTCATAAACAGACTTCCTTCTAAAAACACTAAAATAAATCTACTTTTCAAATTCTTCAAAAAAAAAGATCCCCCTCATATGATCACCTAAAAACCTTTAGGTACCTTTGTTTTCCATGGATGAGACCACTCACATCAAAACAAGCATGATCCACACTCCACTACATGCCTTTTTTTCTTGGCGATTTACTTCAACATTCACAAAGGTTATCACTACTATAATATCCAAAATTATAAAAATTTTCCTCTCCCCATAATGTTATATTCCATGAACCATCACCACCTCCACCTATTACCTCTCCTATTTTAGTAGTACCACACTCTCTTCCTCATAATACCACTACACAATATTCCCCATATAATCCATAGTCTTTCACACAATAATCTGATACATATATACTCCTCTACCTAGCCCATACAAACCATGACACAACCTTCCGTACACCCAACAACACATTCACTTCACATTCTACCTCTCAACAAGCCACATGTCTACCACCAACACCCATCACATGCAAACCTGAACAAAGACAGGACATCTAAAACCCAACACAATCTTCAAACCGCATAGCTCAACTCATTATCCCACCAACCCAAACTTGTTACTCTCAAGCATCAAAACATCTCGAATGGAACAAAGCTATGTCAACAAAATTCCTTGCTCTCCAACGCCAAGGAACTTGGTCCGTTGTTCCACCTACATCCAAATAACAAGTCTTGGGTTGTCGTTGGACCTACAAAGCAAAACTATAATCAGCCGGCTCAATTGATTGTTTCAAAGCTCATATTGTGGCTCAAGGCTTCAAACAACAAGATGGAGTAAATTATTTATAAACATTTAGCCCAGTTTGCAAAAATGCCATAATACAATTACTTCTTGCAACTGCACTACATCATCAATGGCCAATCAAAACAATTGGATGTATCCAATGTTTTTTCTTCGTTGCAAGTTGGATGAAACGGTATATATGCATCAACCCGCTGGATTCCCTTCATCACCCAACCATGTTTATAAACTCAACAAAGTAATCTACGACCTTAAACAAGCCCCTCGCCAATGCTTCAAAACATTCTTCACAATTCTTTTATCACATAGCTTCAAATTTAGCAATGTTGAGCCCTCCCCACTCATTTACTTAACACAAATGATTCAAATGTTTAAGTTGCTATATGTTGATGATATCATGGTTACCATCAATAATGAAGCCTTCCTTTCAACTCTCATTGTTGAGCTACAACAGCAAGTCTTCCTCAAAGATCTTGGTCATATCACATTCTTCCTCAACATTCAGGTAACCTCCACACCTACATATTTCCTTTAGCAAACAATGTATGCAGTGACCATCTACTCAAATTTGGCTTTGCCAAATGCAAATCGGCACCCACTCAACTATCCCCTAAGCTTCCCACTCCTATTGATAGTGAATAGCAGTTCTCTCAACCAGCCCTCTACCATCAAATTGTTGGATCCCTATAATACCTCACCCTTACACAAGCTCACATTGCCTATACTATAAAACTCCTTTGTCAATACATACACAACCCAGTCAACAAGCATTATCAACAGATGTAACACCTCTTGCGATACATTAAATGAACAAACACACTTGGCCTCCCAATTACATGTGGCGAACTTTCACTTCAATCCTATTTAGACTCTAATTAGGCTTTAGATACTCTTGACAGCAAAATCACATCTGGTCATTGCTCCTTTCTTGGTCCCAATTTCATATCATGGAGCGTAAAGAAACAACCAACACTAGCTAAATTCTCTACGGAAGCGGAGTACATAGCACTTGTGTTAGTTACTTTGGACATTATTTTTCTTTGTCGACTCTTAGTTGATTTTTCGATCCCCTCAATCACACCAACTCCTCTTATTGTGACAACATATCATCAATTGCCTCACAAACAGCCTAGAATTTTGCTCCCGCACCAAGCACATCAAAAATTAACTATCATTTCATTAGGGTTCGAATCAGATTAAAATAAATAAATGTTTTAGAACATTATAACCAAATGATCAACCTGCTGACATCTTCATTAAAGCACTATAAGGGATACAATTCTATCAGCTACACAACAAATTATCTGTACAAACTCTTGGCTAATCAATTTGAGGGGTGGTGATAAGCTCGCTGATCAATGCTCTCCCCATAACCAACTATGCAGAAAGGCTTCTCTCCACTATGTCATGCCACCACTCCACATCATAGTGGCAATCATCTTCAACTTGCTAATTAGTCCAGAATATTTTATACACTATGTTTAGCTATTTATGTATACATTTTACAATATATTTAATAGTAATTTCCCTCTATATTCTTGTTATGGGATTAATACATTGTTGACTTTCTACACTCTTCTACCTTTCTCAGCTCTAGCTTCTTATCTCCTCTTTCTTCTTTCAGTTATGCACTGATAAATGAGTGTGATTAGCTTTAGGGACTTGATTACACAAGCGTAGATAACTTCAAGTAACCTTATCCAAACTAAGACTATAACCCTCCATCCTATGCCTATGAGGGATTAAGTTGCAACATAATAGATTAAGACTTCATTTGGGAAAACTTTTTTACTGCTTTATGAAGTAAGTTTTTAGTACATTTTTTTTAATCTTAAATTTTGTTCTAGAAAGCTATTTCTTAAATAAGTAAGAAAGTTGTTCAGGCTTCGTTTGTGATAGCTTTCTTACTGTTTTTTAAAACACTTTTTTGTGTAAAAAAATATTTTGAGCTAAAAATTTTTGTCTAAGAAATTATTTTAGAAAGTAGTAAACAAATTACTCCAAATGAACTAAGACAACAACAAATCAATCGTTTCTAGTACTCTGCTTAGTTGTTATAGATGGAGCAATGCCAATGATAGTGCAGGATCTTACAGTTGTGGCAGATGTCAATATATATAGTTTTGGCAGCTCAATTAGCTCACTCATAATTGTTAACCTCGTTGCTAGACCAAACTAATTTGTCCCCCTCTTAGTGTTTTGGTTCTCTCATGATTCTCATTCTACGAAAGATTCCTGGAGTCACTTATTGGAGGATACCATTCCTTTAGCTTCACCTAACAACATTCAAGTTCCCTTAAGTTCACTTCAGCCTAGGTAGAAGAGCTAGAAAGAACAAGAGCAAGAAACTCTAATGAACAATATACAAGGAAGCTTCATCATGACCTAACTTGCAGCTTTTAAAGGACATTGTATTAGTTTCGGGTGGTAGGTTTTCCTTGCCCATTGAGAATGGTGAGGAGAGGGCAACACTCTTCTTGTGATGATTCCTAGTCCCATCGTCATAGAGCAACTTTTTCTAACACATCTATAATCTTTACCTATAAGATTTGAAGCCTCATTTGTTCTATATGTGGATTGGCATTGTTGGTGAATGTGGGCTCATAGACAAGATAATAGCTTCAATTGCCAAGGTGTTATAGTTCTATGTCTCATCCAGTTATAGCATCAATAACACCTTTTATACTAACTTATCTCAACATCACGATAGGTCACCTCATCAGCATTAAGTCCTTGCACAAGAGACTTGTCATAATATATCTAAAATAGAGTATTTCATTAATTGAAGTTGACAGGAAGTCATTAGTTGGTTGCATTAGTATGAGTGGTAAGTTTTAATTTCAAATATATGAATTATTTCAGAGTTCATAAGTTTCTCCAAAATAAATATTTATTAAAATGATTATGCATTCTTATAGCCCTGTAAATATTTTTAAATTTTGATGTGGGAGATTTTCTTATAGATTGTGAGTGTCAATTTCAACCAATGATTAATGTTGGGTAATGACATAAAGCTGTAAAATTCTATACCAACCATACATTCTTATTTATTGAAGAGCATCCCTAAATGTTTTTATAAATAGTCCATTTAAAGACTTAAATGAGAGGATTATGAACATCTCTACTAAAAAATCCTATGCATGCTATCAAACGATTTAAATATATCAATTTTGATCATGTTATATTTTTTGTACAACGTAGACTATATTTTAGACAATTTTTTTAATTGTTTTCTAAAGCAGTTCTTTAGTTTAAAAATTGATTGATAAATTTTTGCATCAAAAAAATTATTTTAGAAAATAGTAAGAGCCATTCTAAAAGAAGCATTAGTCTTATAATGAAGTCATAATTGATATATTTTGAGTTTTTTCAACTTTGTCTTAGAGATTGTTAATTTTGACTATAAACATACAATTTGAAGAGCATTTAACAGATCAAAGGATCTCTAGATTTTTTTTTAAAGTACTTGAATTTTGGACTTGGATCTAGACATCATTGCTAATATTTTATTCATCTTATTGTTTCAAATTGGTCGAAAATGAAGAGCAAATAATTTAAAATTCAATAGCAAATTTTTGCTTAAATTTTGATATTTATCTATATACAATTTTATCTTTAAATTACATCACAATATCACTAAAATTATTTTTTTAAGTGATTTATTTCTTTTTATGCATGTATTAAATATAATTGAGATATTAAATAATTCTATTAGTAAATTATTAAGTATCAAAATTTTAATATTATATATATATATATATATATATATATATATATAATATTAAAATTATGTTGTATACTTGTATGTATAAATTTCCTAAAATAAAATAAATGTATGTTTTGAGGGAAAAAAAAAAGGGATTTTTACATACATACAACTTTATTACATATATATTACATATTTAACACCTAAAACTTAAATATTACACCAATACCACCTAAAATCAATTTTTACCTCAGAAATACCACTCCGTTAACAGCGAATATCACTCCGTTTTACGTTCCCGCCTTGATTTTTCGCGGTAGAACCCTGAAACCCGTATTTGCTCTTCTACCGAACCTGTTCCTCCAAGCGATTTCTTCCGATTTCCTCCATGCGTTTTCTTCTACCGAACCAGGTGAATTTTCTCTGGGTTTTATTCCGATTCCTTCCGATTTCCTCCATGGGCGATTTCTTCCGATTTTCTCCATGCGATTTATTCTGATTTCCACCGTATTTGCTCTGCTTTACCCGACAATCTTTTTTTTTCACCGGTTTTGAGAGGCTTTTACCGAACCTGCTTTACCCGACAAGATTTTACCGAGAAAATGGCATTTTCCACACTGTAGCCGTGAAAGAATTCCATACTTGCCTGCAATAGATGGATGAAACATTTTCCTTTGTTTATGGCTTTATGAAACTTTTGTCAGATTAAAAAATGAAACATTTTTGTTATTCTTTTATATTTCGATTTTTTACACTAATTAACTGTGTGATGTGGTGTTTATTTCAGCTTGAAGTTAAAAAAAATGACATCCTCATGGCATAATTCGGTAATGCAAGATTGTGATTGTGACGAAGAAATAGATGATTTATGTGGAGATAAAGAAGAGCATTTGTTTATTGCTTTTAAATTTGGAGGAATTTGGGTTGACAAAAAGGACCAGTCTAGAAAGAGATATATTGGCGGCAAACAAAGGACTGTGAAAACTTGTGAAAGGACATATAAATATTTTCAAGATTAGAACAGAGATTGCTAGAATATGTCCTTGGTTGAATGGACATCAATACAACATGCATTATCACATTAATGGAACATCACCCAAGGAGTACAAAATAATTAATTATGATGATGACGTGAGCCTGTTGGTAAACTCACACATTAATGAAAATTCACGTGCCGAAATAGTTATCTCATTGTACGAAGTTGATGAAGATCAATCAAACTCACAGATTAAGGGGACTGAGAATTTTGAGCAAATAACAGATGGGTCCATTTCTCAAAACGATGGTGATTTGAGATTTAAAAAATCTAGTGTTACAGATATCACTGTAGGTACTATATTTAATGATGCTACAAGTTTCAAAAATGCACTCCGATCATTTGCCATTAGAGAGAACTTTGGGGTGAGGATAAAAGCCAGTGATAAGAAAAGAGTTATTGCAACTTGTTCCTTTCAGGGTTGTCAATGGCGAATTCGGGCATCCCTATGTGAAGACACTCAATCTTTTCAAGTTAGGAGAGTTGATGGAGAACACACATGCCCTGGGATTAATCGTGCTGGAAATCGGCTAGCTTCATCTACATGGGTTTCTAATCAGATTCAGGAGATGGTGAAGAGGTATCCAGATATTCCCCCAAAAGAAATAAATAGCGGTTTAGAGAAGGATTTTGGTTTATCACTACCTTATATGAAGCTTTGGAGGGTAAGAGAGCAAGCTCGTGACACAATTTTTGGCTCAATTGATGCCAACTACAAATGGGTTCCAACAATGACAGCAGAATTACTTGATAGAAACCCGGGCTCACACATAACATATACATTGAATGCTATTGATAATTCTTTCCAAAGGTTTTATGTTAGTGTCAAGGTTTGTGTGGATGGATTTTTATATGGGTGCAGACCACTTATAAGTTTAGATGCATGCCATACAAGACACAATTCAGCCGACAATAACAATAAACTTCAGCTCGTGTGCGCCTCGTGCCAGACGAATTCGTTGAACTCATTTCGAATGTTAAAACAATCTGTCAAAAAAAAAAAAAAAAAAAAAATCTGAAGAACAATTATCTGAAGCTTCGCAGCAACTCATTCACCAAAAAACGAAGTTTGCGAAAAACGTTGAAGCAAAAACCGATCTCTGAAGTGTGGGAATGCAAGAGTGAAGTGTGGGAAATTCTTTGAAGTTAGGAAAATCTTTGAAGCAAAACCGATCTCTGAACTAAACCTCTACGAATGCAAGAGTGAAGTGTGAGAAATTCTGCGTAGAAGATAACCTGATGAAGACGCCCGGAGGGAGCACAGAGAGAGCGAAGATGGGGCAAATGCCGCTCCGGACGGGGTGCTAGCAGGGAGGAAGAGAAATGGTCTGCAAGGGCTTTCCGAACGAAACTGGAGTGGAGCTGGGGCGAATGCCGCTCGGGACAGCTAGCGGGGAGGAAGAGAAGAGGTTTCGGCGGGGTGCTAGGGCGTTCCTAACGAAAATGGACGGGGACTGACGGAGTGGTATTTTTGTTATGAGAATAGTATTTAGATGGTATTAATGTAATATTTAAGTTTTATGTGTTAAATATGTAATATATATGTTATGAAGTGGTATGTATGTAAAAATCCCAAATCCCAAAAAAGGTCACGGACGAAACTCTGAAATTTCCTATTCCTTCTCTGAACCTGAGTCCGATCTTGGGGTTGTCGACGGCATTCGACTATGGTATCCGTCGAGCTTTTAGGGCTCAATTCTACCTATATCTCGTTTATTGATCCTTCGTTGTTTGCCTTTACTTTCTGTGTCGCTGATTCTTTTTGTTTTTTGTTTTCTCGCCTTCCTTGCAGGCTGATTCACTGCGGGAAAAGGTGATTTCTTATCACCATCATCTTTTCAATCGAGGGTCATAATTTTCATATTTATTTATCTTTTGAGTTTGCTTATCGCGTGGATGTTTTAAAGCCCGCGGTGCGTTTCCCCTTGTCCTTACCGTTCTTGGCGCTTGTTAATATTTCTCGGATTTACCGGCTTTGCTTATTTCCTTTTATGTAGGGGCCTATTATTATTAGGAATTGTTGAAGTGGTTGTTGGTTTGGAATCGTTCATGGTAGAGTTGTTGAGATCTACTCATTTCCTTTTTATTTTATACGTTTGCAATATGTTATTATTAATCCTCAACATATGTTCTTATTAATCCTCAACATCATGTGTCTTCAACTCGGTGGAATTTAAAACGAACAAGATGTAAATTATTTTCGTTTCACTTGATTATGGTATTCACTCCAAATAACAAGGCATCCCTTATCACGCTAATCATGCAAGTCTCGCCATTAGTATCCTGCAAGATGACACCTTGCTGCTGATTTATTTATAAGAAAATGTAAAGCAATCATTAAGGATGTTTTGAACTTGATATTTGAGAAAATTCGTTTTACTGTTTAAGCTCTTATGAACTATTTTGATATATTGGTTGATAATTACATTTTTGAGAAGTGTGATGAGAAAATTTACTTCTATTTTCCATAAATAGAATCACTTCAGTGGATTTTTTTGGTCTACTAAATTTGATCTAGTCAAAGATGGCAAATGCTACATACTAGAAATCCATGGTCAGGCAAAGTCATAACTTTGAATTCTGCTATCCGGAACAAATCATGGCCACTGTTGAGGAGTGTTCCTATTATATGCTGATTCTGTTTCTTAAACTAGAGCCAACTCTGCTCACTTTCAGCTTCATATTTCTACTAAATGTAGATGCTGGGGTGGTTATTTAGTCTGATTGTTTACATTTAAATTTGTGTGATGTTAATTCCTTCAGGGTCTTATGTAAGTACTTTGTGCATGGAGCTTGCTTTAAGGGGGAATACTGTGAATTCTCTCATGATTGGAAGGACCAATCCAACAATGTAATATGATTAAATTCCCTATGATGAGCTTGAACTTTTCTGTATTCAATGCCTGCGATTTATTTCTTATTTTTTGTAATTATTTTTGCCTATAGGCATGCACCTTTTACCAGAAAGGGCTGTGTTCTTTTGGCAGTCGTTGTAGGTATGATCATGTTAAAGTTTCTTGTGGCCAAGCGCATGTGCCATTGCCATTATCGAATGCACGTCCTTGTATTGGAACTGGGTCTATTCAAGCAATTCATCCATCCAACGTTTTGTTGAATGGAGAGTGCCAACCATCTACTAGTTCCCTTGCTGAGTTCTCAGTTTCAAGTAAACACATTTTCCCGTTCAGTAAACCTGCTTGGGCCCAGTTCCCTGATTTAAGTGTCAATGAAGACTATCCCATTGGCCATGATCCTGCCGCTAATAGCCTTGCAGACCAACCAATCTGTTCATTTGCTGCTGCTGGTAGTTGCTCTCATGGTGAAAGGTGTCCTCACATTCACGGAGATCAGTGTTCCATCTGCAAAAAACATTGCTTGCATCCATATCGACCTGATGAAAGAGAAGAACATATGCAGTTATGCCCAAAAAAATAATCAGCATCTTGAAGCTCTACGCTTCAGTCAGGACATAGAATGTAGTGTGTGCTTGGATCGTGTGCTTTCAAAGCCAACACCTGCTGAACGGAAGTTTGGAATACTTTCAGAATGTGACCATCCTTTCTGCATTTCATGTATCCGGAATTGGCGCAGCAATTGTCCATCAATTGGAATGGATGTCAACAGTACATTAAGAGCCTGCCCAATGTGCCGAAAGCTTTCATATTTTGTCATTCCTAGTGTCATTTGGTACTCAACATCTGAAGAGAAGCAAGAGATTGTTAACAACTACAAAGCCAAGCTTAAGTATAATGTTATTTCTTTGTCTTTGTGAATAATATATAAACTGTTTTCTTGACATTTCATTATATTTTTCTTTAGCATGTTATGTGCTATGCTGATCTTACTTTCATATTATGTTAGCATTAAGTTTCAAGTTGTTTTGAAGGGTGGAACACTTTGTTATGTTTTGTTGATAGAGAAGAGTGCATAGATATAGGAAAATAGGGTCAATACAATAGGCATGAAATACAAATATAAAAATATCCTCAATTATGAGAATAAAATCTAAAATTGAAATATAAGGCTAACTAATGTTTTCTTATAATACTATTCTAGTCTTATACTCTTCAAACCCTCCCCCACAAGTTAAGAACATTATATCACTAAGCTCTAGCTTGTTACATAGCTTGGAAAATTGGAGTGGACTCAGATCCTTAGTAAAAATACTTGTTGTTTTGAATTTGAAACATGGTGCAACAATCCTCTTTGATAGCATTGCTTTTTGAATAAAATGATAATCAACCTCAATGTGTTTTGTTTGTCATGAAGCACTTGATTAGTAACAATATAATTAGTTGAACCATGGCCACAATATAAGATATAGGTTCATAAGTTGGAAAGTTAATTTTATAAGGATGGTCTTAATCTAAATCATTTTGCATATAGAGAGTTTCATGGTTCTTATTCTTCCTTAATGCTTGATGTTGCAATCACAGTTTGTTTCATGCTCTTTCATGTGACCAAATTGCCTCCTGCAAAAATATAAGATCCATTTGGCACAGCTTTCTCACAACTTTACTTTCCAGATGACAATCACATTCTTTTTTTCAGAAATTTTTGTGGTGATAAATAACTTTTTATAACCAAATATACTAGAGTGTGTTAGCTGCAACAAACCTGTTATCCAATTTTTTTAAAATAAAAAAAAATATTTATCATATCCATAAGAATTAAAACAAAAATATAGTTTTACACAATAATTCAACATCCTTTAAAAAGACCACCCAAACTGGCCCCTAATATTTAGCTGTAAATTTTGTATATCCAATGGACCCACCTAACATATTTAACCTTGAAAAAAAATTTTGCATGAAGATGTCCATTCCATTTATATAGAAGTCCTTTTCCTATTGACTGCTATATGCATTTTAGGATTCAAATAGCAACTTCCCAATGTTCTTATTTAGGAACTTACATGCATTGATTTATAACTCCAGCAAAAAAATGATTTATGTAGTATATTGATAGTGAAGTAGATCATTTTTCTGATTAACCAACAATAATGAGAGATATTTTTGAACATCTTCACTTTATCTGTAATTTTTGTGTGAATAGGTGTGTCAATAGATATAACATAGGAGACCAAATACTTCTAGAAGGTTTTATCTTACTTTGAGACAATGAAGTCACTTTGCTGTAGGTAAACTCGGTGCCCAAGAAATTGTTGGATTTTACCTTGATTTTTAATTTGAAAAACTTTTTAAGATAATCCATTACCTTAGTGATCCCGTTTTGATCACTTCCAATAAGAATGTTATTAACAAATTGCCAATATAGCTTAACTTAATGAATTTTGTTTGACAAAGCTGGAGTGATTTGTTAAATTGCTATGAAGGTTGACTTCAACAAGAATTTTATAAAATTTATGAGGCCAAGCATGAGAACATTACAACATTTCTTATTTTGGATTTACAAAATTGCATATTGAACCTAAGTAGTTGTTCTTTTTCTCAAAATTTACTTAGATGGTTACTCCATATGCATAACTAAGGGTCTATTTGGGATAACTTCCTTACTTCTTTATATCTCAGATTGTAACCATAGTTTCTAGTTGACTATTGCTTTTTTTAGTACTTTCAATAACTTTTTGTACTAAGAAGCAATTTTTTTACAGTAGCTTTCAAAAAGTTACTGTCCATACAATAGCTTTACAACCACCTTTACAAAAAGTTGCAGTCGTCCCAAACATATCTCATATAGAAAAAGGTATTTTATTCATTTAAAGTAAAGTCCGGCCTTGATTGTTGGTTATAGGAAAAAGATTTAGACATACTTCAGTTAGATGACATGAGAGAATCAACCAAAATTGTCTATTCTTTTGATAGGACAAGACTTGGATCCCAAATATTTGAATGAGTTCACTCAGAAGAGGCACTAATAGAACTTGACATATAGGATGGAGTGGATGATTGGTGATGTTTTTCATGTTCACAAGTATTATGTTCAAACTCAGAGAGGGACGGGGAGGTAAGAATGAACTCTCAAAGATGTTGTGGTGGAGGATGATTCAAACAACAATGCTATTGATATGTAGTGATGGTTGAAGAGAAGGTAGATGAAACTGTAGGGATTAGGTAGGTGTAGTGTAGGCACATGCTAGGTGTGTTGTGAGCAAGACAGCTAGTGGTGCCTGCACATCAATGAATATTGCACGATTCAGACGAATGAGCAAGAGAGCGAGGGCATGCATGAGCAAGAAGGCTAAGACTTATAGGATTTGTTATGAAAAGAGGGAGTGCTTGTGGATGATACGATATCTGGTGTTATAATAACCAGTCTTTGCTACCATGTTGATGACTTGAAGCTTTTTATTGATAGAGAAGAGTACCTATATATAGGTAACTAGGGTGAATTCAAGAACTAAGAAATAAAACAAAAATTCAACTCAACTATGAGGATAAAAACCATACTTAGAAAAATATCGATTATTAATTTGCTAATTAAAGCTTTCCTATTATACTATTTCCATTCTTATACTTTTGAATAGTTTGCAGGGAATTGGCCAGTTGTGTTGTTAGTTCAGGTGCTCTGGCAGGCTTTTAGTTTTTGTTTTTCTAAGCTGTTGTAGAGAGCATATACTTTTGGTTGAAAATTTTTTTTGCTACTCTTGTATCTTATCTATTTTTACTCGTCCTATGTCGTGACAACCAGCTTTTATCTCCTCTTAACTGGAGCTGTTGGTCCTCATCCTATGTATTTACGTAAGTTGTACTTTTGCAGGACCATAGATTGCAAGTACTTTGATCTTGGAAATGGGACTTGTCCTTTTGGTTCAAGCTGTTTTTACAAGGTATTTACTTTTCTGATTCTCATTTGTTTCATACTGATGTGGGCTACTAAACTGAAAATTTACTTCAAGGTCGGAGCATTATCATGCTTTGAGATTGAGCACCGATAGGAATAGCGAACATTGAAAGGACACCGAGATATAAAAACAAGTTAATAAATCATTATACTTATTTAAAAAGTATTTTAAAAGATGTGACGGGTAGTGAAGCAGATGACCTTCCTTCCCTCCATTATCTTTATCGTCTGTTATTGCCTCCAGGTTCTTCCCTCTATACTATCGCAACACCAACTTTTTTGTTGATTATCCTACTTGGTTCTTGTGCTTGCCTTGCACTAAGTTATTTTTTACCTCTCCCAATATTCTCTACTACAGATCTGCACCACCTATGCCCCTCTGCTGCTGCTCTCTGCTTTGGGAATTTTTCTGTTTTGAAGATTTTGTAATGCAGTTTTGGAAGTAAAAATTATGATAAAATTTTAAAATTCATGCTGGATATATTAAAACATGCTGTTATTGAGTTGATTTACTACATATTTTGTATTTTCTTATTTTGGACTTTTGAAAGTCTATATAATAACTTTGAGGCTTTTAAAATTAATTGAGCATTGAATATTGAAACATAGTGCCATATTTCTTTCTATTTTTGCATGTATTTGCTATATGTGTGTTTTTTGAGTATTTCATAGGCGTGAGCAGTTACATCTAGGGACTGCCTCATGTTTGTGCTGACCTCTTCTCATGCTCGCGCTCACGGACTGCCTCGTGCTAGGCTCACCCAGGTCTATGTGTCGAGTCAGGTTGGCTCGAATTTGTAGTGGGTCGAGTTCGGGTTCAAATTTCTAACCTGTTTGTATATTCGGGTCGACTTCAGGTAGGAGTTATCAAGGGCGGGTCAATTTCGAGTTGGATTTAAAGCCAACTCGAAAATCCATTTTCACACCCCTAGTTCTTGGTTTACATGGGAGCATTTGAAGAATACTAACAAAAATATTTTTGTGAGTAAGATTTAAGATCTTAAGATTTTAGATTGTGCATGAGAATGTTGATGTTTTGTAGGAAAAATTAGCCAATGGTATTAAAAATGTTGCAAATGATATTCTTGGAGTATCAAAAGGAAAAACTCATAATAACAAAAATAGTTTGTGGCAGAATCAAAATGTTCAAGAAAAAGATAAAAAAATAAGAAATTTTATTATAAAAATTGGTTTAGGTAAAGCTTGAAAATTGGGAGACATAAAAAGGTCCGTAAAGAGTTTAATAAAGCAATATGAGATGTAAAGAATTTAGTTTTTAATGATTTATATAATAAATTAGATACTAAGGAGGGCGATATATATATAGGATTTAGTTCAAGTGAAGTGCATCAAGGTTAAAGATAAAATAATGTTTTTATTAGAAGAGGATATTCAACAAAAAGTAATGAGATATTTTGATAAGCTTTTCAATGAAGATTATGAAAATATGATTCTTTAGTGACTATAACACCCTAATAAAAAAATAGAGATTTTTATTTTAATCAGCATATTAGTAAATTCAAAGTTAGGGAGGTTTTAAAGTAAATGAAGTGTGAGAAAGCTATTGGACCTATGATATTCCAATAAAGGTGTGGAGAAGATGAAAGGATTTCTTGGCTTACGAAAATTTTTAATATTATTTTGAAGACTAAACTATGTCAGATGAGTGGAGATTCCTATTTTAAGAATAAAGGTGATGCACAAAAGTGTACGAATTATAGAGGAATAAAGTTAACGTGTCATACTTTAAAAAACTATGGGAGAGAGTTATGGAGCATAGGTTTTACGATGTGATATTAATGTTTCTTAAAATCAATTTGGATTCATGCCAAGTAGGTCTACTATGGAAGCTATACATTTATTGAGAGGTTTGATGGAGAAATATAAAGTGAATAAGGATGATCTACATATTATATTTATTGATTTATAGAAAGCATATGATAAAGTTCCAAGAGAAGTGCTCTAGAGAGTTCTAGAAAAGAAAGTGGTAAAAAAAACTTATATTTAAGTCATTAAGGATATGTATGCAAGAGTTGTTAGTTGTGTTCAAACATAGGGTGGTTTGACCTTGTATTTTTCAATTTCAGGTATATTACATCAAGGATCAATTTAAATCCCATATCTTTTTGCTCTAGTCATGGATGTTCTTACTAGACATTTGCAAGATAGGGTACTTTTTGTTGATGATATTCTTTTTGTCAATAGGACTAGAGAGGGAGTTGAAGGTAAACTTGAACCGTGGAGGTCAACCTTAGAGTTTAAAGGTTTTCATTTGAGTAGATCTAAAATTGAATATATGGACTGTAACTTAGTAGTAATAGATCTAGTCAGGGGATTTTGATTTTTGGCTATCAAGTCATTAGAAAGAGTACTAATTTTAGATATTGGGGTCTATTGTTCAAAGATGGTGAAATAAATGGAGATAGAATTCAAGTTGGATGTTTGAAGTGGAGGAATGTATCGGGTCTGTTGTGTGATAGAAAAGTACCTCTCAAACTTAAGAGAAAATTCTATAAGATGGTGGTAAGACATGCAATGCTTTATGGTGTATAATGTTGGCCAGTAAAAGAGAAGCATAAAATTTTAAGTTAAGTTTTGTAGAGATGAGGATGCTCAGATTGATGAGTGGTTTTACCTTTAGAGATGGAATGCAAAATGAGTATACACGTGAAAGTTGGAGTAGCTCCAATCGCAAATAAGATTAGAGAGAGTCACTTAAAGTGTTGGTTATTTGATGACCTGGTTAGGAGAGTAGATGTACGAGATTTGGCCTATATTAAGAAAAGGTGGAGGTAAACCTAAAAAGGTTGTGCTTGAGAAAAAGTTACAACTTGAATTTCAAGTAGAAGTTAAGTTCACTTATGAGCATATCTGTTAACGGTGAATGACGCACTATGGTGCAAAAAGGTCCCTTTGGAGCCATAGCGCATAGCGCACGGCACGGCTTGCGCCATTTTGAAAATGACGCAAACTATATAAGAATTATAAAATAATAAGCATGAAATATGAAATAATATTGTCCAACATGACGCAAACTTTACATTTCACAACAATATTGTCCAAGAGACAAGAATTCACATTTAAAGTCCTCACCACTTCCTCTCCTATAGAGTCCAATGTTTCCCAATCAAAGCATGCACTTATGAAGAAAACTTATACAAAGCATGCACTCATGAAAAAATAGACTTGATGAATACAATAATATGCCGGGCTGCTGGGGGTCCAAGGGGGCGCTGCACCCAGAACAAATTTTATTTGTAAGAGCAATTTTGAAGTTCTGCTTATTTTTAAAGTTTGTAAGTCGTTTGTATGGAAATATACATAGTGGGTAGCGGTACCGAGCATGTACCTAGAGATACCGAGCATGTACCTAGCGGTACTAAGCATTTTTTTTTAAATTTTAAGAGGTGGACGTCACATTTAAACAATTTGGCGCGCTATTTTGTGTTGTGCGCCATGCGCCATGGCTCACATGCGACGCAAATAATGCGCGCTATTTTAAACACATGTGCCTTGCCATGAACATGGCGTCGTAGGTGTGCCGCGCCGTGCCGTGCGCTATGACGCGTGCTATTTTGCGCCATTGAAAACTATGCTTATGAGGAAACTAAATCTAAATTTGAACTGTCAGAATTCAAGCTAAAAATCATATTTAAGTGTAATATTACTTTTGAATTTGAATCTTATGTTGACATTGAATTTGAAATCAACATGAACCAATACTCATTGCTAAACATAAATTTATAACCATAATCGTGAACATGAGCTTCCCATAGGAACTCCAAAACATGGATCATAGCTTCTATGTGAAGTTGAATCTATTCCTAAAGTGGCAATTGAACAAATTATACCTGTTGAAGTTGGTGAGTCAATTGATTAAGTTGAAGAAATAAATCTTGAATGTGGAAGCTAATCACTCATACATAGTAAAAAAAATTATAAATTAATTGAGTGGATGATTTAACTCTTGATGAAATTTTTTAGAAAATTTTAATTTTTATAACTCATTTCCTTTTCTTTTGGAGTAATATTCTCTCACCTGTGTTTTTTTAGCAAATATCCTCTTAAAATTTTTTGACCAAATTGCCTTTAAATGCATAGTTAAGAAAATTCTTCTAACATAAAGTAGCATTTTTTCTTACTTTTACATGCACATTTTTACTCTGCTTCTATTTTAGCTTCTTCCATGGATAATTTTTCTTGCATGGAAACGTGTGTGTAGATCATGATAGTGGTTTGAAAGAGTTTCAAACAAAAAGCTGGCCTGGTTTGCTTCAAGGTCGATCCATATTTTTCATCCAGTTTGAACTAAGGTCAAACCAAATTTGAACAAAAGTTGGCCTATGTTCAAACCTTGTTTGACATCGGTTCGAACTTGATTTTACTCTTGCCGATAGTTGCACAATGCCTTCCGCCTCTCATACCCATATATCATCCAACTTATAGGCTATTATACCACACAGAAGAATACAACCTTAAGATACTCTTTGTGATTTACTCCATGGAGATGTAGCAGGCGGTATGACACCCCTTTTGTGCGATTGATGATTAAATATTGTGTTTCATGTGGTGGAAGATGTGGACTACCTCCACGAAGGGGGCATGTTACTAATAGTCCATGACGACATTATGAAAATGAATGTGTTGCTTGACTCGCAAGTCGAGCTTATTGAGTTTCGAGCTTGAGCTTAAGTAGAATTTCAAGCTTATTCGATTATCGAGCTCGAGTTCAATCCTCAGGATGCTCAGCTCGATTATACCCCGTCGAGTGGCTCGAGTGCAGAATCAGAATAGCAGGGCGATCTCAGACACAGGCTCGGACGCAGAAGGATGAAGCGAAAATTGGAGTCGCCAACTGCCGGGTAGGTCGCTGACGTGAAATCGAGCTCCATCCGTGGAATCAAGCCACTCGACGAGCTCGTTTTCATTGGCGCAAGCCGAGTTCGAGCTCGCCTTTGGAGCTAGACTCGAGTTCGAGCTCGAGATTTGGCTCGCGAGTCGAGCTCAAATTAAGCCTGACTCGAGCTCGACTCAACTCGTTTGCACCCCTAGTATTGAGTCTTGTTTTTTTCAAAATGTTTGAATTTTATGTTTGTCATTAGGGTCTATTTTACCATTTTTTTGTTTGTTTGGGTGTAGTTCTTTGTCAATAAATTTATTTTTATAAATAGGGTCCAATCTTGTAGTGCATACGTAGTTCAAGATGGAATAAATTAGAGTTTGCTTTCACTTTCACTTTTGGAGTTCATTCTCCCTACTCCCTATGTGAGTCTTTTTTTCTATGTTTCTTTTGAAGTTCCTCCTGTCTTCCTTTTTGTGGGGTATTCATTCAGTTAAATCTCTCTATCCCTTCTTTTCTCTACCTCCCCCGGTTCTCCCTTTACTCTTGATTCTTCTGTTTTAGTCACCGCTTTTTATTGTATAATAGGTTTTTATGAGGAAAGGCTATGATGGTAGAGTGAGATGGTGATTTAATGATGGTGGCATTATACAGATTAGCTGCTGTGGAGGAAAGGTGGTGACAACAGTATTATTTGGTAGCAGAAGTACATTAATTGGCAATGTTAGAGGAGGTTGAGCTAGAGGGCTCAAAATTACTGAGAGGGAGAGGTGCTGTTGAGAGAGGGGAACATGGAGAAAAGAGCAAGGAAGATCAGAGAGAAATGTAGAAGAAAAGCAAGAAGAGTGATAGACTCAGTGGGGATAATAATGCTGGTGTTGTATTCATTTTGGAGCTTGTGCAAAGGTAGTAAAGTTAAGTTCCAATTTTCACCAATGCAATGAAGAAAACTAATTTATAATACTTGCAAATATATTTAGTATTGGATTATGAATAAATGAATCTGCTCATCGAAGAGATGGCCTTGGCTTTAGCTCAAGCTTGTTCTTATTTATTGCTTGAGTAGATTTTGCCAGCCTCCTCAACTCTCTACCTTGATGACTCCTGCTTGTGAGAAATCATCAGCCAAGTTTGTGCTGGTTCAGCTCTCTTGCACCCCCTGGACCCCAAACTGTGTTATTATTGCTGCTATACTGAATTTTTCTCTTTTTTTTTTTGAAGTACTGCTAAATTTTTTAGTTGTGATGGGTTGACATCTAGCAACATTATCCATTTGTTTGATATCATTGACTCCCATTTCTGTCTTTTCCTACCACTGAATATTTTGCTGCTAATATTTTCTTTATGATTTTCCTTTTTTTTTTGTGATGTATTTTCTTACTTGATCATATATTATTCCAGCATGCATACAGAGAATGGCCGATTAGAAGAAGTCGTATTACGGCACCTGGATGCTGAAGATGGAAGTATAGTGATAGCAAAAAATATCAGGTTTCTCGATGTCATTTAATCAATATTTTTTCATTAATTAATTGATAGAAGTTTTTCTTTTTCATACTTGATATTGGAAAATGGAGATTGTTACCAGTTACCAATGATCATATCTTTAATGATGCATCAGGCTTTCGGACTTCCTCAATAATTTGCATTTGTAAGGCGCTCATCTGCCTCAAAATTTATGTGTAAGTTTGAATCCTAAATCTGCTCTTTTAATTTTTCTTCCAAATACATGGCGCTCTCTATCTGTGAGACAGTTTGACGTTCAAAGAAAATCAGTATTGCTAAACAATGCTTTGCTTGAAATGGTGAACTTTCCTGATGCTATCACAACTCTCTTCCAGGACTTATACTATTTCAAAAAAGTAATGCTGGTTATCCTATCTGAAGTACCATTTCATGTGATCCTTCTTCCGTCACAGTGGACCACTCATGCTATTCACTGACCAGGAAATACTAGATGGTGATATTCTTGATCATTTGATATCTCTCCTTTTTTTTCCTTTCAGAAGTTTATATGGTAATTTGACATATTCTTTTTTGAAAGAAAACAAGATTATTACTACACATCAAATTTTTAGGCTTTCGTTTTGTTTTTTCCATGTGATCCTTTGGGTTGATTAAACTGTGGTTTATCATGTGATTCTATCATATTTTTGGTTATTGTATCCCATTCAGCGAATTGCATTATAAACTAACTCAAATAGAGGCAGGTTTTTGGCCATCAAGTTTTCTAGCTGTACAAGCAGTAAGCTAGTGCAGCTTATGAGAATCTTTTTGCTAATGTTTTTGTGAATTGAAGAAGAAAAGTAAGTTATTTTTTATCATCCTAAATATGGCAGTTGGTAAAAACTAGTGCTTTTTTGGTTGCAATGCATGAAGAAGTAGGGAATAAAAAGTGAGGGAATTGTACCATTTTAGTTATTTCGATGATGGGAAAGTGGGAAGTGATTTAGTCCTATGATAAGATTCTTGGCCGTTTGACTTCAGGCTCATTTGCTTTGAAGTCATATTCTGTCCCTGGAAATTAAAAGTACCCCTCACATATGAATGCATATACTACTATATAATCGTGTATTGAATATATCATACAATTAGTAAAGGTTTACAAGTTTTACAAATTCTTTTTATTTTGTATATCTATATTTGCTTAATATGCATATTTCAATAATTTTGGATATATTAATGGGCAAAGTCTACCAACATTGGAGGGCTTCTAGAGTCGGATATATGTATGAGTTGTAGATATGCTTTTGATTATAATGACGACTCTTTCACTAGCAAGGGGTTAGTTGTACAAATTTTCACTGAATAATACGGAGGGATCACTTGTGGTTCAGAGGTACTAGGCAAGAGCTCAGAGGCATGGCATGATTAATTATTTACAAAACTTAGTTTGACCCAAATGAGCATTTCCTAAGAAACATGGTTTCTATTGGTTTTGTTTTAATTGATTGGTCAATTTGGCTTTGATTGTTGGGTTTATCAGGGTGGGAGTTGCGGCAAATTAAATTTGTGTTGGGGCTTGCATTCATCAGATGACCTATAAGTTAAAGCAAAGATTTGGGTTGAGTTATCAATTTGAATTTTGATAGGATCATTAGTGCTTGAACCTCCACTCATCAAAGTCATTTAATAGATTAGGACTAGCAACCTTCGGTTTAATGGGATTTTGATGTTAGCCTAGCTATTTTGAATTTTGAATGACCCTATAAGTATGATTTTATGACTTTATTGTAGGTGTGACGACAAGATGATGGATACTCACTAGGACTTTCAGAACAACCAGGAATCATTAAATTGATTTGGGTCTTGGTCTTATTTTTTGATCAAATGGGTATATGCCATTATTTTGAGACAAGTTTGATGGGACTTTATGATCATTTCAATTAATTAGAGGTTTTTGGAACCTTGGTGAGTTGGGGCAATTTAGAAGTCATGGGTGCATTAGCATGCTTTTTATAGCACATATATTTCAATCTAATAACATTGATATCGATAGTTTGGAAGATAATGGAGGTGCATGAATGGGACTGTTATAGGTGGCCTATGGATGAGAGACAAGTGTGAGGGAGGCGCACCTAACAGTGCAGGAGTAGCCTCGAGAAGAATACAAAAAGAGCAGACGAGGATTTGTTTTTGACAAGAGAGCAGCCTGTGCATAGTTTTTTAGCATGAGGAAGAGGCGAGCAAGCAAGCAAATGAAGAGAGCGTGCGTGTGAGACATGCATAACATATGGGATGTGCGATCATGGGAAGTTAAGCTGTTTTGTCTTGTGTTAAATATGGCTAAAGTAAAAAAAAAATTGTCCCCCAACAAAATGTGTTGTGCTGCTCTATTATGGTATATTTGTTGCACCCCCCTCTAGGATAATCTTAACTCTAAACAAGCTTGCATGTGCCAAATGTACTCATTTTTTTTCCTAAGATAATTTGAAATCGAGTTCAGTAGGACTAGGGTTCAATTCAACTCTTAGGTTTGTTAAGACAACATATTTATGTTAACTTGACGAATGGAGCTTATTAAATTGGCATAGCAGATCAGCCCATTTTCTTGTGAACTGAGAAGTTTATCTAGTTCAGTCCTTGGGCTTGTTAAATTAAAATGGAAATTATTCAATTCTTAACTTTTAGAACCATCGTAGTTATATGTCAATTATGCTATTGGAGTTTATTGTGTGGGGTGAAAGCTCAACTCTTAAATTTATGAGCTAGGTCATCAATTTGGCCCTTAAGTTTGTTGAACGAGAACTTGATATTCAGGCCATGGTTTAAAAAATCGTTTGAGGCGCACGCCTTGGGCCCCCTCGAACTGAGACGCACAATGAGCGCCTCGAGGCTTAAGCCTTGCTAGTGTCAGTAAGGCTTACGCCTTTTTTAAATGCCTCGAGGCTTAAGCCTTGCTAGTGTCAGTAAGGCTTACGTCTTTTTTAAATGAGGCGCACGCCTCCAGGCTTAATGTCTCGAGACGTTTCGAGGTAGCATCTCATTCTAGTTATAAATTTTATAATTTTTTACTAAATATATTATTATTAATATATATATGCTTTATTATATTATATAAGGAATAGAAGCCAAATAACTATAGGATGAATGAACAATATTGAATAATTGTGTTATGTTTAATAAAAAATTTGAAAGATAAGCACTTCAAAGAATAACTTGTGATGATGAAATAAATCTTTTGATTGTTAATGATATATTATCTAATGATGAATGGATAATAACAAAAAATAGTGAAAGATTTAAAATTGAAAATGGAGGAATGAGTTTGATGATGAGATGAATGAAAATATCAATGCTAATGTTAAAATGATTATTGAATTGGATGTAACTTCTACTTCACAATTAATTTAAAGAAAGTAGCAAAGTGGAGTTAAAACTTTAAAAAAATATCAAATGATGATTTAAATATAATAAATTTCCTTTTTATGTTATTAATATGTTGCTTTGTTTTATGTTAAATTGAATCTAATGTTAATTAATATGGGGAGCTAAAAAATATTATAATTGAAGAAGGTTTAGCATATGACAATGAGTCAGATTTTGAGAATGACATAATTATTGCATACGAAGATATATGAAAGTAAGAATGAGGTCGTCGTGGATCCTAAACTTTATGATGCTATATTTTAAATGA
Source organism: Dendrobium officinale (assembly GCA_019514585.1). Lineage (NCBI taxonomy): Eukaryota > Viridiplantae > Streptophyta > Magnoliopsida > Asparagales > Orchidaceae > Dendrobium > Dendrobium officinale. Next base: position 13,184,725 of record CM033686.1, read on the forward strand.
TTGTTTACTTTGAATCTTATTTCAATTTTTCATTTTATAATAATATTTAATCTTGAGATTTGTAGTTTATATCTTTATGATGGCGAATAAAAAATATATTAATATTTTTTTTTTATGAATTATTTGAAGGTTCATATATTTTTTATTTTTCTGTTTTGTCGCTTATGCCTCAATTCGCCTCGATGCTTACACCTCACCTCACTAAGGCATAATGCCTCAATTCCTGATTTAGCCTTTTTAAACCTTGATTCAGGCTTGATTTTTTACTTTGTTGAGCTTGTGCTTTGCATGTTGATTGTACTATTGTAGCTTGTTGGATCAATGAGGAAACTTGGCTCTTAGGTTTTTGAGATAAGAGTTTCATCGATTTGGCCTTTGGGCTTGTTAAATTGGAACTTTGTTTTCAAGCTTAGTCGTTAGACGTGATGACTAGAGATTTGTATGTTGATTCTACTATTGGAGCTTGTTGGATCATTGAGACAACTCGACCTTAGGTTGTGAGCTAATAGTTTCACGAATTTGACTCTTAGGCTTGTTGAATTTGGACTTTATATTCAACCTTGGCCTTTAGACTTATTGAGCTTAGGATTTGTATGTTGATTATGCTATTAGAGCTTATTTGGTCAATGAGGTAGTTTGGCCCTTGGGCTTATTGAACTATGACTTGATATTCAAGTTTTTTTTTTTTTTTTAAATTTGTTGAGCTTGATATTTACATGTTGATGCTACCTTTTATATCTTGTTGTATCTATGAGGAAGCTCTTCCCTTAGACTTATGAACGTAAAGACTTCACCAGTTCAACTCTTAGGCTTTTTGAACTACAAGTTGCTATTTAAGCTTGATCTTTAGACTTGCTGAGCTTGGATTTAGTGAGTTGATTTAGCTTCTTGAGTTTGTTGAATCAATGGGGTAGCTTAATCCTTTAAATTTCTGAGTTGAGAGGATTTACTAGTTCTGTCATTAGGAATGTTAAATTGGAACTTGATATTCAGGATTTATCCTTGGACTTGTTGAGATTGAGATTCAATTTACTAATTCTACTTATGAAATTTGTTTACTTGACCCTTTGGTTTTGTGAGTTGAGAATTATCATTGCCATGTTGCGCAGTTTTACTTGGGTATAAACATGTGTTGCAAGTGACTTTTGGGATTCGAATTGCAAAGCGTGATTAAATTGCTTTGAAGAGGTTTTAGATGAAATTTATCCAATCTGATAGGAGAATTTTTGGAGATAGGCTAACTTAAGCTTTTAAGTTTATGAGTTGCAATAGTTTAACATGTTTGGCTCCTTGAGCTAGCTAAGTTGATTGTAGAATGCCTCAATCCTTAGTTTTATAGAGTCAAACCATATACAAGAAGTGAGTTGGCACTTATTGAACTAATGAGTATAACTTACCTTTTAGATTTGATGAGTTTAAGTGAAATCCAACTACATATAATACCTTTTGAGTAGTGACCATTTGAGGCATGGATATTATAATTTTTATATCAATAAGTTCACAAGCTCCTCCTCCATAATTTTAACGATGAAGGGCCTTTTCCAGTTTGGCTCAATTTTGTTGGTAAGACAATGATGGATAATTATGGGTCGAAGCTTATATGGCGGAATATATGATAATGAGATTTGATTGGAATTGCTTTATGGTTTTCTAAATTTTATTTAGCTTGAAGTTGTGCATTATCTTGAGCTTCCAATTCTTAGTGCCATGGGCGAACATTTTCTTCCTATGTGCATCTATATTGTATGGCAATATGAAAGTAAGATAGCTTAACCTAATAAGGAGTATCACCTAGTCTCATAAGCAAGTATAGAGTAACCTGTGTTGTAGCTTTATATATGGTGTAATATACCCATATATCATAGGTCAATTTGCCACATTCTCTTATATTTTTGGTGAAAATTTTCTTGGATAATTATACAAAGTTTTATTGAATGCTTTGACCAAATCAATAGCTTTTGGGTTATATATTGCTAGTAGCGTTGGAATTTCTTATTACACTTGACAATTTGATTAATTTTTAGGGATTTAAGGATTATGCAATTGTTGGATATGATTCTATATTGGACTCCAAATTAGTAGGCAATACCATCTGAGAAGAATATTATTATTTAGCTTAATTTCCTTTTGGGGAGGTGCTTCAACCACATTTAGAAATTATAGTAGCATTGTGTATAAATTGATGCCTTAGGGAGGATAGATGGTCTATTGGGATGATTATGTTAGTACCCCAACTCTCGAATGACCAAGATGCTATTACTATATGAGCAGGCTAGACGAATGATGTGAAGCATCTCTATGTATTTAACATTGGTGACACATCTTATTTTGGTCAATGTGGTCCTTAATATTACTAGATTGTTGATGTTCTATAATTTTTTATTTTAATCTTTATTTTTGGGCCTAAAATAGTGCAAACTGCACGAAGCCTCATGAGTTTTAGTCATGACATCCTTGTCTTTATTAGTCCTAGGTATCGAAGCCTCATGAGTTTTAGTCATGACATCCTTGTCTTTATTAGTCCTAGGTATCACAATCACATTTGATCAAATGATGTGTGATATATGTATCATTTGTATGCTACAACATTCTTCATGACATTTGGGAAGCAACATATTTGTTGTTAGGTAGTTTCTCTTTTTTATAAAAGATGATGAAAGGTTTCCTCTAGTAAACCCCATTGGATATTGTTAGGATCTCTCGAATTTTAAGGATTTTCATAGTTCATAGAAGAGCCTGATGGCAATATATACTTCTTTTGGATAATGATGATAACTTGAGCCTCTTAAGGATTTATCTTTTCCTGGCTAGCTTTGTTAGTGAATCAGTTTTACCATTTCATCAGATTGTAACTCTTATGGGAGTTATGTTTGGGACTTGTATAAATATCTAAAACGTGTTTATGATAAATGACTTGTAATACTCCACTATACCCTTTATCATTATTGTAGAGTGTCACAGAAATAAACATAACATTTTAAGCCTTAATATATGATATTTTTCATCATCTGAATATTTGTATAAAATATCTACCAACATTTACATTTACTATATAAACCCATTTACTATATAAACAGAAGCATCTAATAAATCCAATTATGTCAAACAAATACTTACAGTGCCACTAATAAAATCCAAAATAGTACACTACTAAACCGTCTACATATCTCAGATGTAGACCCACAAACTATGTTGCACGGATACTCCTATTTACAAGGCGTGCTGTATCGGATACGTGTCGGATACGGATACGCCTCCGATACGGCACGGATACGTGTCGGATACGGTCTTGCCGTGTCCGATTAAAATATTATTTAAAATTGACTGGACACGCGTATCGGATACGCGTGTCCTATTGAAAAAAACACGGAGCCACGATTTACCTTTTCTTTTCGATTTTCCACCGTTTCCGCTCAATATCCATATTCATTTATGCGGCTGAAACATTTCAAAGAGCTAGGTTTTTCGTTTCCACACACGTGTTCATCTTCTTCGTTATAGTTGAAGGAGCGGCTCGATGACGCGAGCATAAAAGCAAACAGGATCATCCTTTGTCGACAAAGAGGCTTGACGACGCGAGCATTAAAGTTGATAGGATCATCCTTCATCGACGAAGCGGCTCGACAACGCGAACAGTGAAGGCGACGTGAGCAGTGAAGGTTCTTTTTCTTCATCGTTCTTTGTTTTTCTTAATCATAGGCTCGATATCGAAACTTGGTACCGCTTGGTACCGAACGTTATTGGAACTCGGTATTGCTCGGTACTACTCAGTACCGAGCAGTATTGGAACTCGGTACCGCTCGGTATTAGAACTCGGTATTGCTCGGTACTACTCGGTACTGAGCGGTATTGGAACTTAGTACTGCTCGGTATTGGAACTCGGTACTGCTCGGTATTGGACTCTCGGTATTGCTCGGTACTACTCGGTACCAAGCGGTATTGGAACTTAGTACTGCTCGGTATTGGAACTCGGTACCGCTCGGTATTGGAACTCGGTATTGCTCGGTACTACTCGGTACCGAGCGGTATTGGAACTCAGTGCTGCTCGGTATTGGAACTCGGTACTGCTCGGTATTGGAACTAAGTATCGCTCGGTATTGTAACTTGGTATAGAATATAAAATGAAATAACTTAAACCCATTCTGCTTCAACATTTTCTTTTTATTTTCCTGTAAAAAACAATTCATATGAAAAGAACTAATGAGTTATGAGGCTCAATAAGTTATACAATTTATATAAAAATTAAATGTCATATTATAAAGAATAACATAATTGAATTAACTTAGAAATTTTTACAAAACAACATATAAATCATCTTTTAAAATCATTATTTCATTCATTTGAAGTCTATACAGAATATCAATATTAATTCTTAAAAAAATTGGCTAAACTTTCATAAAAATGTTCAATGAGCCCAGATAAACCTGACATTATCGTCATTGAACTACATAGAGGTCTCTTTTGTCTCTTTAGTTGTCATTTTTTGCCCCATCTGCTATGCATGTATCATATTTGTGGTTCCTTTTGCCCCACATACAATTGTAGGTATCATATCTTGGGACTCTTTTGCCTCACATGCACTTGTAAGTTTCATATCATTTTATAGCGAATCTTTACTAATTCAATAAACTTCACATATTCGTAGTTCATACTTACATTGTATGGTTGTATAATTTCATCACACATAGTTGTTATACTGTTTGCATAAAGAGATTGTGTATGCAACATATAAAGAATTGTACTTCTTTTTAAAATGTTCGCAACTAAAAAAATGTTCAAATAATCATATCATATCTTATGTTAAATTCTAATTCCTCAAATATAATTGTAGTCGCTCATACATGAAATCATGAATACTTGACTATTAACATGCATAATATAAAATCTTATACTTTAGTGACTATCTTTCTAAATTGTCGTCAAAATTAGTGTATATGTCTACGATGATAACATATACTATTTAATTAAAAATTTATTACCTACCTCTTTGAAGATTTGTCTCATCAATTCCTCCATATCGCACTCTTCTCCTCTTATAAGTTATCTCAAAACCTCCTTTGTATATACTAGGTAATTCCTACAATTGGTGACATCTTCTTTAGGAACTTTCACTACCATTTAAAATTCTATAAAACAATTAAAGAAAACCAAATTGATTACCTCAATCGTTCCTTTCTTTAATTTCCTTTTTTTCTATTTTAACATAATTTCTTCACTGCAATTCCTGTATTCAAAGCCTACTGTAGAAATCAGCCAATCTTAGCAATACATCCGAACAATTCCTTGCTAATCTTGCTAAAATTAATCACAGTTTTACTTACCCAATAAATCCTTTCTTTTTCCTTCCCTAAATTTCCTTGCATTGTGCCGATCATAGCTTTGCACTGTGCCGAAACATCACTCCTTCAAGCGCTGTACTGTGCCGAACTTCCACAGTTTCAGCACTATGCTGAACTCCCTTCTATAGCAGAGCACTGTGTCGAGTAATGTTACAGTTCAGCACTCCTTGCGTGAAAAACTGATTGCTTGCTTGCTTGAATTCCAACAGATAAGGATGTGGGTGAGAGGGTCCAATACTAAAATTGATTTTTAATAACTTCTTCATAGCCAAAGGTATATCCATTCGGAGCTAATAAACAAAAGAAAAACATTTAATTAAATTGAACTTGTTATTTAATATGAATGTTAAGATTTTGCATAACAGTAATTAGTTGTTAAAATAACATTTTCTTATAAAAATTTTATATTTAAATACCTGGATTTTTGGATATTACATGACTAATGCAAGTTTATTAATCTTGAAAGCATGTCACTTGTTTGAGTATAATTTGGGAGTCTCATATGTGTGTGAAGCTTCTCATTTTTCATGCTAATTATGAGTTTGATGCTTGCTATAAGTGCTTTGTATACAACTTGATTATTTATGTGAGGTTCAAAAAATGAATAGGAATATTGTATTATGCCTCTTTTTAGTGTTTAAAAATGAGACCGACCGCAACTCATATTGTTGGAATATTTCTTGGGTTAGCTAGTCACATTGCTGAAGATCCCTCATAATAGAGCTCTTATTTTGGAGATTGTTTTTCTACTTTGAGGATATGACTACTTTTCAATTTGTGAAACTCATGAAGAATTGTTATACCTAAGCATCTTAGTTAAGCTCTAAGAAATTAGTTGGTTGGAGCATAGAGGCGTATTTTACTCGTGGCTTCTGAAGCGTTCTCTACAATTGACAATGATTACTCATCAAGTTGAGATGGCTAGAAGAGTGCACACGTCAAAGGTTTATAGAAGAGCAAAGATGAAAATACCCTATTTTTACATATTATTCAATAAGAATGATAGAGACAACAAAAAGAGAAAGAGAGAGGGATGCTTACGAGCACACAAGATTTTATGGTGGTTCTGTCAAATGGCTTGTGTCTACTATGGGTTTACCAAGAAGGTTTATTGAACTCTTATAGTACAAATAAGGAAAACCCCTATGGGACCTAGCTAACCTTCAGAAGAAAGAAAGAAGAAATATAGTGGTAGGAAGAATGCTCTTATGTCCGAGCTAGAGGAGGTTCTCAGGAGAGGAGAAATATAGGAGAAGATGAAGAAGAGAGTTTTGGTTACTTGGGATGGTCAAGAGTAGCTGATACACCAGAAGTTTTGTCCCTGTGCCAAGAACTTCAAAGTTTAAGTTGCCTGAGAGGGAGATGGAGAGAAAGTTCTGAAGAAGGGGAAATTATTATGTGCGGACTTCGGACGTAACTTTGCGTCCGGACTCCAATTAAATTAAGACACATGGATTTCTTAAAACCCGATGACCCAACCCAACCAAGCTATGAAAATTTTGAAACTGTGGCAGCCCACTCATTTTTTATGTTTTTAAAAAGAAACCCGTGAAAGCTCTCAATTATTTAGGATTTTTGTGGAATAAAACTTTTGGTGTCTGTTGAGAAACATACAATGAAGATGGAGATTGATTTAAACTTTAAAGGATTATATATTCTGTCACGACCTGGCCCAGTTAGCTCGTAAGGGCGAGGCGGGAACAGAGGTCGGACATGATGAAGATAAAAGAAACTTCACAATAAACAATTAACATATCTCTAAAAAGTACCAAACATAAGGAAAGAGCCACTACAAAATCTCCAAACATGAACTTTTCTCTTCTTTCATTCAAAACACCAATAGATGAATTTAACATTAAGTTTACAAAATACAAAAGGGAATCCAAAAATCATTTTTTTCTTACTTATCATTTCTAAACCTTCTATACAAAACATCAAAACTCAAAAGAACCTGCCGCTCGTCGTCTCCCTACGACGGTAAATGCGCGGTGGTTGGTCTGCCATCTATCATTTCCTAGATACTCCTGAAAAGTATTCCCACAACGAGGGTGAGTCATAAACTCAATAGGTGTGATTGGAATTCAAATGAATTTAAAGTCAATAAAAGAAAACTAAATCATGCTTGAATGTTATAACAAAAAAAAACATCAACATAAAGAAATATTGCTTTGAGGAAATGCATACATTTACCTCAACTTTCAAGTGCTTTTTTCTTCATAATATTTCCATTTTTCCTTTAACATTTTGCCTCACATGATAGTCTCAAATGCATAACATGAATATGAAATGTTCATAATAGTTTAATATGTAAATATATCACCCGTCTCGGGAGTACCACTTGTACTGATCAGGTACATAAAATTTGGCCAATTCCTTTATTATTGGTTCATATGAACCATCCTTTACCATGGCTCATAAGAGCCTCCTTTACCATGACTCATAAGAGCCTCCTTTACCATGTGATACTCCCGCGTCAACATGCACATACACTTATTACTTATATATCCATAAGAGATGCTTTATGTAAACCATTCATAAACTAACCAAGTATATGTTTCCTTAGAGATATGCATGCTTGATATGCTTATGTGTGCTTTTGCATGTAAAGAAGAAAGACATGTATAATAAGAGTGGAGAAATAAGCATGAGATCTGTTGCGTCCTGGAATATTCGCGGCGGTAGAGAAATATATAGTTTAACGTCTTAGCGTTGTACGAAGATCCAGCACACAATCAGATAAGTGAGAGGGTGTAGCGTTCATAAGAGACACAAAAGTTTTTACGTGGAAAACCCCTGAAAAAGGGGGAAAAACCACGGGGCCTGGCCCGGTTTGAATGAATCCACTAGTATTTGTAGTCGATTACAAATGAGGCCCTTCCTTAGGAGAAGGCCTTGGATTGATGTAGCAAATGTACATCATATAGATTGCATTACATGGTAAGAGTTACATATACAGGTTTGTTTGGCCTGAAGGACCGTGGTCGGCGGGAGACCGGAGTCGGCAGGAGACCGGGGTCAGAAAGACCGTTGCCTGTTGATGGAGGTCGGAAGGACCATAGTAGGCGACAAAGGCCTGAAGAACTATAGTCGGCAGGAGACCGTAGTCGGCAGGAGACCGTAGTCGGCCGTAGTCGGCCGGAGAGACGTTGTCTGGTGATGGAGGTCGGACGGATCGTATTAGGCGACAGTGGTCAGAAGGACCGTAGGCGGTAGGAGATAAGGAGTCAGGTGTTAGTCCCAGTGTCACTTGGAAGATCGGATGTTGATGGTCTGGCCTTGAGTAGGACGTCGGGTCTTAAGCAGGACGTCAGGTCTTCAGCAGGACGTCGGGTCTTCAGCAGGACGTCGGGACTTAACTTCGGGCCTTGAACAAGACGTCGGGTCTTTGGCAAGAAGTAGGGACTGAGTGTCAGGCCTTGAACAAGACGTCGGGTCTTTGGCAGGATGTAGGGACTGAGTGTCGGGCCTTGAACAAGACGTCGGGTCTTTGGCAGGACGTCGGGGATGAACGTCGGGCCTTAAGGTGGTGGTCCGGCGAGGTTTTGTGGTGGTCCGGCGAGGTTCCTGCGGTGGTCCAACGGTTGTCCGACGAGATTCCTGCGGTGGTCCGGCGAGGTTCTGCGGTGGTCCGGCGGTGGTCAGGCGGCTGTCGAGGAGGAACTCCTTCCTTCTCTTCTCTTCTTCTCTCTCTTGCTTGGATCCCCTCTTATGAGAAATGAGGGCTCTATTTATAGATTTTCTGGAGTGGTATGGCCCGTAAATAGGCATGAGATCAGGGGCGAATAGGGAGTGGTTCAATGGACGGCCGATATCGAATCCTTTGATCAAGTACCGTTCGTTGGGCATTTAAAGGCCTTAATGATGTCAAAATTCTGCGATCTTGGGCTCGTTGGATTCGTCTCGTCGAGCCGTTCGATTCGAGTATAAGCTCGTCAAAATCGGAGACCGTTTGGTAACTCAAATTGCAGTTTGAACCTTCCAACAGCGCTCTGAGCCCTTGATTCGGACTCATTTGGGCTCGGATTGGGTTGATCTTGGTGTCGTTGGGTTCGTATTTCCGAGACGCTCAGTTTGACTGTAAGCTCGCTGAAATCAGAGTTCGAGTGCGCCCAAAATTAATTTTTGTAGTTTCCAACTAGCTTTTGCCTCGAGATTCGTGCCAGATCAAGCTAATTTTGTGATGCCGTATCAGTTGCCCCCCTATTTTCGGACGTCGAAGCTTCAGAAGTTCGAAAATACTTGTTCAGAAATTTTACATTGGCCGAATCGCAAAAAATTGCGTTCCAAAAGTTAAATGTTTGCTCAAACTTGATCGTAGAGGCCCCGTTGAGCTTCAAAAGTGTCGAAATCGAGTCCGGAACGTCGAAAAACGTATCCGGGGACCCCAAAAACGTCCGAATCGGACTGTTCGGGCCGAAAATCGGGCCCAAACATGCGTTGGCGGCCGAACCGGCCGGCCGGCCGGCCGGCAGCCTGCCGCCGCCGCCGGCGGCGCGCGCCCGCGCGCGCGCGCGCGCGAAACGGCGCGACCCGCGCGGTCTGGCGCGGTTAGCCGCGCGCGGTTACAGTAGGGAATTTTTTTTTTTTTTTAAGTGGGGCCCACCTGGATTTAAAAAATCCGAAAAAAATTCCAGAAAATTCCAAAAAATTCCGAAAAAATTTTGAAAAATTCAGAAAAATGTGGGAAAATTCGAAAATTCTGGAAAAATCTAGAAACTTCCCTTCTTCTCTCCAAAAACTATAAATAGGCCCCTTAGGCCTTAAGAAAATCACTCCACTCCTCTTCTTCTTCCGTTTTCTTCTCTTCTTCTCCTCCTTTCTTCTTTTCCTCCTTTCTTCTTTTCTTCTTCTTCTCTTCTCTTCTCCCTCTGTCCTTTCTATTGAGGCCTTCCCTCGATTTTTCGAGGCCCCTCTCTTGGCAAGGAAGTTCGGAGATTTCCCCTCCTTCTCTTCTCCCTCTGTCCTTTCTATTGAGGCCTTCCCTCGATTTTTCGAGGCCCCTCTCTTGGCAAGGAAGTTCGGAGATTTCCCCTCATTCTCTTCTCCCTCTGTCCTTTCTAATGAGGCCTTCCCTCGATTTTTCGAGGTCCTTCTCTTGGCAAGGAAGTCCGGAGATTTTCCCTTATCCCTCTTTTCTTCGAGAGATCTTGTGGAGTTCCGATGTTTGGTGGTTGGCAATGGAGTTCGGATAGACCGTTGTAAGGAGAGAGGTTGGAATGACGGGCAAACTTCCAGCATCGGGGAGAAGTATGATGACAGGCATGAATTCAACATCGGGTAGTCATACAGCGTCGGGTAGAAGACCGACGAAAGTCTATTAACTGGTAGAAGTCCGACATCCGGTAGAAGTACGAAGTCGGGTAGAGGTGCAGCGTCGGGTAGAAGATCGATAAAGACTCGTCGACGGGCAGAAGTCCGATGACGAGTAGAAGTCCGCTGACGAGCAGAAGTTCGACGACAAGGTGAAGTCCGACGTCATGTAGAAGTACGGCCTCGGGCAGAAGTACGATGAAAGTTCGTCGACGGGCAGAAGTCCGACGACGGTTAGTAGTCTGACGGCAGGCAGAAGTCCGCAGTCGGGTAGATGACTGACGAAAGTTCGTCGACGAGCAGAAGTCCGACGACGAGTAGAAGTCCGCTAACGAGCAGAAGTCTGAGGTCGAGTAGAAGTCCGTAGTCGGGTAGAGGTGCAGCGTCAAGTAGAAGACCGACGAAGGTCCGTTGACGAGCAGAAGTCCGACGACGGTAGAAGTCCGCTAACAAGCAGAAGTCATACGTCGGGTAGAAGTCCGTCGAAAGTCCTGCAAGGCGAAAGTTCAGCGATAGGAGAAAATTTAAAATTGGGTAGAATTTTAATATTGTGGAGAAGTCAGATAGAAGTCTATTGACGACATTCTAACGACGTTAACCAAGGATGTATAATCTATCCAAGGTTGTTTGTCAGAGCCTTTGCTCGATGATGTTAACCGATATTGGATCTACTAATGATGTAAGACCTATCCGAGGTTGTATGTCGGAGACTTTGCTCGACGACGTTAACCTGTGTGGAAGAGATCGAGAGAATCCCCCAAGGATGTAGGACCTTTCCGAGGTTGTATGTCGGAGCCTTTGCTCGACGACGTTAACCTGTGTGGAAGAGGCCGGGAGAATCCACCAAGGATGTAGGACCTTTCCGAGGTTGTATGTCGGAGCCTTTGCTCGACGACGTTAACCTGTGTGGAAGAGGCCGGGAGAATCCACCAAGGATGTAGGACCTTTCCGAGGTTGTATGCCGGAGCCTTTGCTCGACGACGTTAACCTGTGTGGAAGAGGCCGGGAGAATCCACCAAGGATGTAGGACCTTTCCGAGGTTGTATGCCGGAGCCTTTGCTCGACGACGTTAACCTGTGTGGAAGAGGCCGGGAGAATCCACCAAGGATGTAGGACCTTTCCGAGGTTGTATGCCGGAGCCTTTGCTCGACGACGTTAACCTGTGTGGAAGAGGCCGGGAGAATCCACCAAGGATGTAGGACCTTTCCGAGGTTGTATGCCGGAGCCTTTGCTCGACGACGTTAACCTGTGTGGAAGAGGTCGAGAGAATCCATCAAGGATGTAAGACCTTTCCTAGGTTGTATGTCGGAGCCTTTGCTCGACGACGTTAACCTGTGTGGAAGAGGTCAAATCGAATCCCCCTGGGATTGATTTTGCTTTGATTAGGAGGGGCGAACGCCGCGTATATCCCGAATCAAAGGTGAAGAATAGTCTACCTTTAGACCGTTACTACCATTTTGAGATCGAGATCAAGACCTTGCCCAAGGAGTATGAGTCCTGTAGGGGACTGTATGAAACTTATAAGTGATAGAAAGTATCCTTGCATTTGCTTGGATTTTTCTGAAATATCATCTTGATGTTGGAAGTATTGGAGGGTCTTTTTGACAATAGTCGGAGTCAAGGTTGCCCCCCGGTCCGGATCTAATTCCTATGAAATTGGTGAAGTAATGACTGATGTCAGTAAGTGGACATGAACTTCTTTATGAGGTTGGAGCAAAAATTTGCCCCCCAGTCGGGAATCACTTTCCCATAGACGGCGCCAAACTGTTGCGTCCTGGAATATTCGCGGCGGTAGAGAAATATATAGTTTAACGTCTTAGCGTTGTACGAAGATCCAGCACACAATCAGATAAGTGAAAGGGTGTAGCGTTCATAAGAGACACAAAAGTTTTTACGTGGAAAACCCCTGAAAAAGGGGGAAAAACCACGGGGCCTGGCCCGGTTTGAATGAATCCACTAGTATTTGTAGTCGATTACAAATGAGGCCCTTCCTTAGGAGAAGGCCTTGGATTGATGTAGCAAATGTACATCATATAGATTGCATTACATGGTAAGAGTTACATATACAGGTTTGTTTGGCCTGAAGGACCGTGGGTCGGCGGGAGACCGGAGTCGGCAGGAGACCGGGGTCAGAAAGACCGTTGCCTGTTGATGGAGGTCGGAAGGACCATAGTAGGCGACAAAGGCCTGAAGAACTATAGTCGGCAGGAGACCGTAGTCGGCAGGAGACCGTAGTCGGCAGGAGACCGTAGTCGGCAGGAGACCGTAGTCGGCCGGAGACCGTTGTCTGGTGATGGAGGTCGGACGGACCGTATTAGGCGACAGTGGTCAGAAGGACCGTAGGCGGTAGGAGATAAGGAGTCAGGTGTTAGTCCCAGTGTCACTTGGAAGATCGGATGTTGATGGTCTGGCCTTGAGTAGGACGTCGGGTCTTAAGCAGGACGTCAGGTCTTCAGCAGGACGTCGGGTCTTCAGCAGGACGTCGGGACTTAACTTCGGGCCTTGAACAAGACGTCGGGTCTTTGGCAAGAAGTAGGGACTGAGTGTCAGGCCTTGAACAAGACGTCGGGTCTTTGGCAGGATGTAGGGACTGAGTGTCGGGCCTTGAACAAGACGTCGGGTCTTTGGCAGGACGTCGGGGATGAACGTCAGGCCTTAAGGTGGTGGTCCGGCGAGGTTTTGTGGTGGTCCGGCGAGGTTCCTGCGGTGGTCCGACGGTTGTCCGACGAGATTCCTGCGGTGGTCCGGCGAGGTTCTGCGGTGGTCCGGCGGTGGTCAGGCGGCTGTCGAGGAGGAACTCCTTCCTTCTCTTCTCTTCTTCTCTCTCTTGCTTGGATCCCCTCTTATGAGAAATGAGGGCTCTATTTATAGATTTTCTGGAGTGGTATGGCCCGTAAATAGGCATGAGATCAGGGGCGAATAGGGAGTGGTTCAATGGACGGCCGATATCGAATCCTTTGATCAAGTACCGTTCGTTGGGCATTTAAAGGCCTTAATGATGTCAAAATTCTGCGATCTTGGGCTCGTTGGATTCGTCTCGTCGAGCCGTTCGATTCGAGTATAAGCTCGTCAAAATCGGAGACCGTTTGGTAACTCAAATTGCAGTTTGAACCTTCCAACAGCGCTCTGAGCCCTTGATTCGGACTCATTTGGGCTCGGATTGGGTTGATCTTGGTGTCGTTGGGTTCGTATTTCCGAGACGCTCAGTTTGACTGTAAGCTCGCTGAAATCAGAGTTCGAGTGCGCCCAAAATTAATTTTTGTAGTTTTCAACTAGCTTTTGCCTCGAGATTCGTGCCAGATCAAGCTAATTTTGTGATGTCGTATCAAGATCCATTCATGAATTGTACATTTACATAAAGAGAACCTTTACATTTGCTTCAAGTGTCCATAAACTTATAAGGGAACATGAGTCACAAGAGTTTCATAATGAGCATAAAGGAATTTGTCATTTTTAATGTAATTTGCAATGAAAGAAAATTTGTCTAAAATTTATAAGAACATCCATTCCACCTACCTCAATCCGTGCACCTCTTTTTTGTCCGATCAAACTTTTTTCCTCCACACGATTTATATCTAAAAGAGACATACAAAGAAAAGCATAAGTGACTAATCCCTATATAATATCCTAAACCCTAATTCTAAAGTAATAAAAGGGTTCTTTCTAATGTCTTGTTTATGTTCCAATTCAAGCCCTCCACACCAAATCATGATATCTCTCAAACACATTCTCTCTCAATTATGGTTTAGTCCAATTTCTTAGGTTTAAGCATGCCACACTTCTCCTTACATTCATAACATAAAAAAAATATCTTCAATTTTTGGAATTTAATAAATAAAAAATTAGGAAATCTTGTATTTTAAATAAAATCCATAAATTAGTCTCTAAAATCCTCCCTAAAACAAATAAAAACCATAGGGATAAAAAATTCCTTAATTAGGGAAAAACCCTAAATTCCTAAACTCAAAATTTTGCATAAACCTTACAATGTCCTCCCATAAAAACTTTCCCATGTCATTAGAAATATCTTTTGTGAAGGCATTTCCAAAGAAACAATTTTTGAGCAAATCCTAATTTTCAAAAATTCATATTTCACAAAAAAACACTTCACATTAGGGTTTAAAAACTTCCCCTAACCCTTCCCTAAACTTTTCTCAAAGAAATTCCAAGTTTTCTCTAAACCCTAGTTTTCATTTCTTAGGGAAAACTCAAAGAAAGGAGGAGGAAACTCAAGCAAAACACATACCTTAGTCTTCCCTTAATCTCCCCTACGATTTCCCCCAAGATTGGCCGCCGGAATCCGCTCGTTGGAGCCACCCGTCGCCTCTCCTACCCGCGCCCTTCCCCTCTTCTCCGCTCGGTTTGGTCGCAAGCCGCAAATGAGGACCGAAATATTTTGGTCCCCTAATAAGGGTGGGGTTCTCATAATGCAAGCATAATGACCTCAAAGCCCTTACTTAAACATCCTCTCTATTCAAAAAGCATTAAGGGTAAAAAATGTCATTTAGAATTTTCCGGAAATTTTAACTCTCAAAATACTCAAAATCTGATATGGGTTCTATACATCAAAACGATCAGAAATTTACGCTCTATTTTATAAAATTATTATCGTCGAAATCCGACAACTTCTAAATTTTCACTTAAAACTCGTCGCGGCGCTTTGAAAAGCGTGCGAGGTCTAAAACAACATTTTTGGGTTTTACACATTCTCTGCAGAGCCATTGGAAAAGAAGAAAAAAACTTCGGAGTAAGGTGTATTTTACTTGCCTAATAATTTGTTTTCATTATATATTATGAGGCCTAAAAAGACTTGGTTAGAAAATATTAGGAATGACCTTTCTTTATTAGGTTTAAATGAGAATTTGACTTTTAATAGAACACAATGGAGAAAAAGGATTCATGTAGCCGACCCCACGTAGTGGGATAAAGGCTTGATGTTGTTGTTGTTGTATATATTATGAGGCAATATACATTTTGTGGAGCTTAGTTTTTCAACAGTGAAATCTGTTGTAAAGGCAAATACAGTAGAACTATATTTTCCGTCAAGGAATATCAAGTTCACAAACAAGCCCAAATACATCAACGAGGAATTTAAAAACCAGGCAACAATGGTTTGTGTTTTTTGCGTTGTTTCACACACATTCACTTAAAATGTATTATTAAAAAATTTAAATGTCGAATGCCGCGAAAATGCATGCTTCTGTAAATCAACTATGCAAAATTTTATGTAAAATGACAATTTTTTGGACGCTCATTTATTCTCTCAGATGTAATTATTATGCATTTTTTTCTCTTTAATTTATGTGATGTTTTGTTCATTTTGATGTTGTGTACCGTTGAATATCATTGTGTATCGTTGTGTACCGCTGTGTACTGCTGTGTATTACTGTGTGCCGCTGTGTACTGCTATGTATTAAATTAATTTTGAGTATTAAATTAGTATCATGTGCATTTAATTAATTTTTCAAAATAAAATAAAACTTGATAGATATATATATAAGTACTTATGAATTATATATATATATATATATATATATATATATATATATATATATATATATATATATATATATATATATATATATGTATATAATTAAATTTATTTTGAAAAATAAATTATAAGTTATCTAAAATATTAAAACTATACACACGCACAAAAGATTATTTGGAGGATAAACTATATTTTCTTTTAGTTGCAAAATAATTGAATAATAAAAAGAATGGAAGTGATGAGACAGAATAGAAAAAATAGGATATCGACTGGCTCACCAACTACATTCACTTTATTCAAGTCAAAATTTTATAAGTTTATTCTTCATAGGTGCTATTCCCTGAGATTGTTCGTGTGGTGGATATTTTTTTCTTCAACCAGGTCAATTTCAAGATTCTAGCTTTTTTTTTTGGTCATATTTTGATTGTATGTGCTGATGTTGATTCTTTAATATCATAGGTACTTGTGGGTAATTTAAAAAACTTGTATCTTTCATTGCATCTCCTGGGTTAAAAGCTGGTAGTGGGAGGGCTAGTGGTGATAGAACAAGGAAGCCTCATAACCGTGATGATCATAGCTATTGAAGCACAGCATCAAACTGACCATAACTTTTTTATTGCTAAATTTTGTAGGGTACGGATAGCAAAATTAATGTGTGATGCAAAATTAAGCTAACAAATGAATACGCAGATCTTTTTTTTATGAAAGATTTAGATCTATTGAATTAATTTTTGCAAGAAAACCTTCGAACTTCATAGGAAAGTACAATGTTCAGCACAAAAAAGTTCATTGCAATTAACAAGACACAATAATACACAGCATCAAAATGAACAAAAATCATATAAACGAAAGAGAAAAAATGCATAATAATTACATCTAAGAGAATAAAGGTCTAAAAAATTCTCATTTTACATAAAATTTTAAATAGTTGATTTACAGAAGAATGCGTTTTCGCGTGATTGGACAGAAATTTTTTATGAATACATTCTAAGTGAATGTGTGTGAAACATAAAAAAAAAAAAACACAAACCATTGCTGCCCTATTTATAAATTCCTCGTTGAAGTGTTTGAGGTTGTTTAAGAACTTCATATGCCTTGAAGGTGAATATAGTTCTGTTTTATTTGCCTTTACGATATATTTCTCTGTTGGGCTGGATCGAGTCGTTGGGTCTTAAGAAATTCATGTGTCTATATTTAATTGGAGTCCTAACGTAGAGCTATGCTCGGAGTCCGCACAAAATAATTTTTCCTGAAGAAGAGAGAATAATCTAGGGAGCTTAAAAAGCGTAGAAGTCAAGACAACTAAGAAGAGCCAAAAGAAGTTTATTGTTCGAATTGAGGCTCTCACCTCGCGATGATTGATATTCCATCATTCGAGGCAACTTCTGACTGTGGTTGAGTTTCAAGGCTAATGATGAGCTTGGGATATGGGTGTGCACCCCCCCTTGGATTAATGTGTGAGCAGCAGCAAAAGCTATGCTTTAATCTTATTGGACGGGATGGGCGACAATAATAAATGTTAACAACAACAAAGACTTCACATAAATTGTTCTGGGCCGAATGGACGACACTAAACGTGATGACTTGACAAAATGGATGTCAAATCTTTGCCATTAATGCTTAGACATCCAAGTATTTTGCCATTAACAACAACAGTATGCTTGATAGGTGTTAAGGTTTTTCGAAGGCTACACTTTCCCTGCATTTTGCAAGGGTACAAAGCAGAGTGATATTGGGCCTCGGAATATCTAGAGTTTAGGGTTTGCTTTCTTTGTTTTCTCATGTTCCCACCACGAATTACGTGAAGAAGCTGTGAATTGAACCTCCCGACTCCAGGAGGCACTTATTTGGAGAAAACTGAAGATTTGGAGAAATTATTCCGTGCGGAGTCCGGATGGTAAAGAGCCGTCCGGATGTGAGTGTATACAGTATTTGCACACACTGTATATAAAAACAAAATTGTGTATAAAATTATACTCAGTGTACATACTGTGTACACTCACATCCGGACGATTCTTTACTGTCCGGACTCCGTACAAAATAATTTCTCGAAGATTTGAGTGTAAACCTTGTTAGGTGGCTTTGCCAGCTTAGCCCAGCATCTATACAACCTTGCATATGACCTTTTCTATATCAGTATCAGTAAGATACTCAAGTTCGATTCTGGGATTTTTTTTTGTCGATCACTATTAACATTTGTGGATAGCTGTATGTGATGGTGAGTTGTGCATTGCACTTGGAAACTCTTCAAGATTCAGGGTTCTCACACGAAATATTTGTGTTCTCTAATCCTCGTATATATATGAGATTAGTGAATGGTGTTGTCGAGTCTTGTTAGGGCTGCAAACGAACAAAGCCGAGCCGAGTATGTAAGTGTTCATGTTTGAGTTCATTTATTATCAGCTTGTTCAAGTTTGGTTCATGTATTCGAGCTTTATTGTTTGTGTTCATGTTTGGTTCATTTAAATTGATGTGTGTTCATACTTGATTTATGTTCGGTTCATATTCCGTTTGCTTAGTGCTTATCAAGCAAACAAGCTTTAACGAGCTATAAATGAGCTTTACCTCTAGATGTCTATTAACTTACAAACAAGCTTTATCGAGCCTCCTAACAAACAATTACATCAAACATATTCATGAACATATTTAGCAAATTTTTTTAAACTATCAAACAAGCATGTTCATGAACATATATAATGAGTATTCTTGAGCTATTAAATAAGCAAGTTTATGGACATATATAACTAATTTTTATAATCAAATATTAATTGAGTTTTTATCGAGCTTATTCATGAGTTCTGAATTGAACATGAATCGACCTTTTATCGAGCTTATGACGAACTTGTTCACTAGCTTTAAATGATGTTATTCATGAACACAAATGAGCCGAACACATTAGTGTTAAAGTTTGTTTATTTTAGGATCGAGTCTTTAAAATATTGTTTAAATTTATT
This sequence comes from Dendrobium officinale, assembly GCA_019514585.1. NCBI lineage: Eukaryota > Viridiplantae > Streptophyta > Magnoliopsida > Asparagales > Orchidaceae > Dendrobium > Dendrobium officinale. The sequence goes on from CM033686.1 coordinate 13,203,819, forward strand.
TGTTTAGTTAATTGAACGACGACAAAAAAGCTTTAATCAACCGAGTAACGAGTAGCTCGTCAAACGTTTGGTTCGCTTGCAGCCCTAAGTCTTGTTATTTTCAATTATTAAATATCTTCCTTTTTATTTTTTTTCCATATCAGATAAGTATGATAATTTCTTTATTTAATGACATCTCGTTATATTTTGGTTCGTCATTTTTTTATAGAAAAAAAGTGGGTCAGCGTATTCTCATCAAATTTGATTAAGATGTGTCTTTAAACCATCGGATTTGCTTTAAAATGCATCATACAATATAAGAGAAATTATTTAAAACTTATATTTGATTAATCTCAAAGAAAATCTAATGATAATGATATTCATCCTTTAAAATTTTGGTTGGGAAATCTGAGTTTTTTAGTCATTTTTCTTATTCATTTTTCTTATCCTTTTGACATTTTACCAACAACTCTGATATTTTTGATGCAGGCTTGTTGGCATGGAGATGATGAGATGAAAGGATCAAAGAACATGCTTTGGGCACAGCTTGTAGTTGTTTCTTTTGTATTTAAAGCTGGCAAATAATGAAGATAGGATGTGCAATGGAATCATCAGTTATAATACATATTATTGTGCTTATATGCTTTTGCCTGCTATGAACATACAAGCGTTTACCAGCATTTTGTGCTGGCAAAACTGATTTTTCTGCGTTAAAATTGCTCACATTTCTCTGCTATGAGTGCTGCTATTTCTGTATGGAGATCTCCTTACCTCTTTATAACTGAAATAAAATCCCAAAATTATTTAGATTCACTGCTTCAATGTCTTAAAGATCATTTTCTTCATTTTAAATTGAAATGTTAGATATTTTCATCATACTTAACATTGTGAAATTTCTACATTTTTTATAGCTTTCAGTATGCAGATATGTTCGTGAAATTACCTCTAAAACAAGTCTTAGCTGCTTTGATAAAATAAACAGTTCATTTTTTATTATTATTAAATATTTGAATGTATTTAGATATTAATCATATGAGCTTTAATGGGTACTTAGAGTCCACAATGACTTGAAGGCCTAAATGATAGCAAATATTGTAATCTTCTTTCTTATAAAAGGAAAAGTTTATTGATTAGGAGGCTTGCCTAAATATTAGAAGAATAAAGAAAATCAGGTTCTATGAAGAACTTTCTAGAACCATCCAGCTTGGGCTCCCAAGAAAAAGATTATTAATCAAGGGACTTGCCTAAAATATTAATTTCATGTTTTGTAAAACACCCAAAAAAGGTTTACTTTGTAAGTAGATGCAATTTAGATGATATTTAAAGATGCAAAATCAATTGAACCAGAGAAAAGCTTTAAAAAAAAATATTTGGACATATTTGGTTTCTTAGAGCATCTCCAATTGAAAATCTCATTATTTATTCCAAAATGTTGTGAAACTAAAAAAATGTCGTGATTCATCTCCAATTGAATTCTATTTTTTCCCCTTTCGCAGGTAATGGTCGTCTCTTCTTTCCCGCGGCAAGTTCGGTAGAGACATAAAAATGGCGGAGATGAACAGTGCAACGCCAATATTGGCGTCCCACTGTTCACCCGCAGCTAAATAACAGAAGTTTTGTCGTTCGGCTAGAGCGAGCGAAGGGTGTCATTCAGGCGTTTGGAGTTCAGTTGGAGATGCCCTTAAAAGAGGATTCACACTCCAATAAAGGAACAACCACTACATAAGATTTAGGTTTGGTTGAGATAGCCTTTTAACTGTTTCTTAAAGTAAATTTTTAGTAAAAAAAATTAATTTTTGTTCTAAAAAGCTGCTTTAAAAAATAATAAAAAATTATTCCAAACGAAATCTTAGAGGACAAATATGAGCTTACTTCAAAGGATCGTACACAAGAGATTCCTTAGGAAGCAAAGAAGAAGGAATAGCCTTAATCTCAACCATCAAAAATAAAATAATCAAGAAGACACTAGCAAACCAGTGTGTCAATAACCAATGAGCTTAATTATCATAACTCCAAAGATTGAAATATTCAAAAAAAAAAAAAAGAAGCACAACATCAAGGGAGAACTTAGGAGTTGTTTGGTTGGTTGAAAAATTAATACAATATAAAAGAAATGTAGCATATTTGAAATATTTTAAAGTTATTTGGACGAGTATAAAATAAATGTGGAGAATTATATTTTTTTACTTGGAGTAAAATGAATATAGTGTAAAATATGACTGGTTGTGACCAATGATGGTGGAAACTAACGATAGCGGCGGTGGTGACGAACGGCGTTAATTACCGATTGTTGGTGGTAGTTGAGAATGAAGGAGGGGGTGGTCGGCAGCGGAGGCTGACAATGGTGGTGGACAACCTTGAATATATATTGTTGAGGGCTAGAATATACGCGGCGATAGAGTTATTATTTTACGCCTTAGCATTGTACGGATAGCTAGCTCACACACAGAGAACATAATATTTTTTACGTGGAAAATTCTTGAAAAGGGAAAAAATCACGGGGCCTAGCCCAGTTGAAAATGATTCCACTATAATTTGATTCAGTTACAAAGGGCTGACCCGCCTCCAAGGGCGATCAGATTACAATTAGCAATTGTTTGATGGAAGTCTGGCGTTAGACCTAGTGTCACTTGATAGTACCCTGGCGTCACTTGGAAGTTCGGGTGCTAGTTAGTAGTCTGGCCTTAAACAGAACGTCGGGCCTTGAGCAGAACGTTGGGCCTTTAACAGAATGTCGGGCCTTGAGCAGAATGTTGGACCTTCAGTAGAACGTCGGGCATTGAGCAGAACGTTGGGCCTTCAGCAGAACGTCGGGACTTGAGCAGAACGTTGGGCCTTCAGCAGAACATCGGGACTTGAGCTGAATGTTGGGCTTGAACGTCGGGCCTTAAGGTGGTGGTGCAACGAAGCTCCGACGATGGTCCGGCTAGGCTCAGGCGGTGGTCCGGCGAGCTCCTGTGGTGGTCCGACGAGGTTCCGTCGGTGGTCTAGGAAGAGCTTCTTCCTTCTCTTCCTTCTCTTCTCCTCTTCTCTTCTTCTCTTCCCTTCTTGTTTGGATCCCCTCCTTTGTGAAGAATGAGGGCTCTGTTTATAGATTTTTTGGAGTGGCATAGCTCGTAAATAGGCGTGAGATCATGGGCGAATAGGAAGTGGTTGAATGGATGGCCTATATCAAATCCTACGATCATGCACCGTTTGTTGGATATTTGAAGGTCTTAGAGATGTCGAAATTCGACGATCTTGACCTCGTTGGATTCGTCTCGTCGAGCCGTTCGATTCAAGTATAAGTTCGTAAGAATCGGAGACCGTTTGGTAACTCAAACAGTGTTATAAAGCTCCCAATAGCGCTTTGGGTCCTTAATTTGGGCTCATTTGGGCTCGGATTGAGTTGAATTTGGTGTCGTTGGATTCGTATTTCCGAGACGCTCAGTTCGACTATAAGTTGGTTGAAATCGGAGTTCAGATAATCTCCGAATTAATTTTTGAAATTTCCAACTCCATTTTGCATCGAGATTCGTGTCCAAACAAGATAATTTTTTTTTGACAATGTATATATATATATATATATATATATAAAGACTTGATGTGGTCCGATCCGTGTTCCTCGACTTGCAAATTGCCCCTCTTTGCTTTTGGCGCCATTTCCTTAAACCCTTGACGTTTTGTTGGAAAGAAGAAAACATTAACCCCGTCCCAAATTCCTCATGGCGGAGGCGACCATGGAGATCGACGTCGATGCTCTACCGTCGAGACCCAATAAGGGCAAGTCCCCCTCTGCTTCTGTCGTCAACGGTGTCAAATCTGGTCCGTGGGTGGAGAAGTATCGCCCTCAATCCTTGGCCGATGTCGCTGCTCACCGTGACATTGTTGATACCAGTAACAAGTCTATCAACTGATCTCTTTCTCTATTTCGGTTTTCTCATCTTTTCCTCCTGTTTTTTCCTCGAATGTCTTCCGACCTAACTTTGGCATTTGCGTCGAGGAAGTCGATCGACTGACGAACGAGAACAAGTTGCCGCATCTTCTTCTGTACGGGCCACCTGGGACGGGGAAGACGTCAACGATCCTGGCGCTGGCGCGGAAGCTCTACGGGGGGCAATATCAGAATATGATTCTAGAGTTAAATGCATCTGATGATAGGGGAATTGATGTCGTGCGCCAGCAAATTAAGGATTTTGCTGGTGCGAGGAGCCTTTCCTTTGGGTAAGAATGTGTAAATGCGTTTTCACAGTAGACTTATTCTTCGCTTAGTTTTTGTGGTATGATTAATGATGTCGTTTGATGCATTTATGTTGTAGTTGCATGCTTGTATGGGAAATCACTATTTCTTGTACTGTTTATGCTAGGTTTGAATTTGACAAGATTGTTTTATTTTGGTCTTATTTTTTGAATTAGTTGAGGGGATTTGTAGTTCATAACACGTATTTGGAGAGAGCAAGGGAGATGGAGGTAATTTAATTTTACTTTCTCCTGTACCTTTGACATCCTTCTCTTGGTTTTGTTGAATGGAATATACAATGATTGCCTTTCTCTACGCCTAAATGAAAGATTTCTGCCCATTATTGTCTTTCTGGCAATTAAGAAGTGGACCAAGCCAGTCATCACATTTATTAACTGCTAAGCTCATTCATGCATGAGCTGAAACCTTTACTTAGCTTAAACATGAAGACAATTTTTATAGCATACAGGGTTTTTTAAGCTAAACTTGGTTTATATGTAACATTGCCAACATTCTGAAAAAGTTATTCTTTTTTTAGAAAAAAAAGGTTAAGTATACTTGTCTCATAAAGTTAAATTCTGTAAACATAACCACAAAACTGGGATCGTATGTATTTTCATCTGAAGAAAATACTCATCACAGTGTAGATTAGGTGGATCAGGTAGTTTGCCTGATTTGATTGAATTAGAGTTATGTATTGTTGTTGTTCCTTGATGAAATTGGCAGGATCTACACCCACACACCCACCTGTCAGCATAGGAACTTAAATTTTGGAGAGGATTCTTGCTTAGAATTTTTTTGTTTATAAGTCTCTAGCTAGCATCTACTGGACATCTATCCACATTTTCCTTGCTATTGCTTGAAAGATAATTTATGTTTTAAGCATAGTTTCCCTTGTTGGAGTTGAAACAAATATCAAGGTTCTTGTATTATTGACAAACTTTCAAAATTAATATGAGTTATTCTTTAGATATTGGGCATTTAGTTCCAACAATGTTCATTTTTATTTACCTTTTTTGGGTGATTATTTAAAGTGCTAAACCAATAGCCGAAACATAACTTCATGGATGAAGGGGAGATATTCGAGCTTTTTCTGCATCTCAAGCTAATATATGTGAAAGCGCGGCATTATTTGGAGCTGTGGAATGTTGATGGATCTTGAATCTTTATGCTAGTTTTAACAGAAGGCTTGTCCATTATATATTTATCTATATCATTCAGTATGTGTTCTTTCAGAAAGTGAAAGCCATTTATATTTTTATGCAGTGTAAAATTTTCTGTAAAACTGGTGCTGCTGGATGAAGCAGATGCCATGACGAAGGATGCACAGTTTGCATTGCGTAGAGGTATGCCTCCTGAATTATTTTGTTGTTTTTAGGGTCTTACTTATGCCCTCTGCTTAGCTATTGTTGCTTTGGTGCAGTGATTGAAAAACACACGAAGAGCACCAGGTTTGCACTTATCTGCAACCATGTCAATAAAATCATCCCAGCATTGCAGTCAAGATGCACTCGATTTCGGTTTGCTCCACTTGATGCTGCACATATTAAAGAACGACTTCAATATGTAGTGGCTGCTGAGGGGTGCGGTCCTTCATCTTCTTTATAATTGGCTTCGAAAAATATCATGGAATATTCTGAGTGTGTACTGGTATCTTATTCCCATGGTGCATATTCACTGGTTGATATTACTGTTAATTCACCAATCTAGCAATCTGATTCTGATTTTAAAGAATTCATAATTCAAAATTTTCATGTATTAACTCAACAAAAGTAATGGCTTTGGCTGGCTTTGCCTAACTAGTATCAAAATTCTGGGTTATTGTAAACGGAGTGCCTGTTTCTTCTTATATTGGCAAAATACAATTGAAAAGCTACTAATTTTCCTTTTTATTTCAAGCTACTCTAGAGTCAATATATTCTCATCATCACTTCATCAGTGTAATTTAATTACGATCTTTTTTATATATTTTTAGGTTCATGCAGGATTTTTATAAGATTAGATTAAGGGAACTTATTTATCTGTGATTGCAAACGGTGAAATTTAAGTTACCTGCTAGACCTCTTATACTTTCTACATGGAATTTATTTCTAGTGCTAGTTTAAGTGCTTGCACCTTCCTGCAATATATTTTGGAGAAACAAAGATGCTTTAGAACTAATATCTACGGAATGCCACTCACTGAAACGATGCTTTCAATAGCCAACATTGCTTCTTGATGTCATTTTGGTTTGTACTACTGGAAACATGTAAAGTTGCTCCTATGGTTTCATCTGTGTAGCATCTTTGAAGACTTTCGTCTAGTGACAAACTTACCAAAATAAATAAATTATATAACTACTTTTTTTCTTCTTTAAGGCTTGACGTCGATGAGAGTGGCTTTGCAGCTTTAGTGCGATTGAGCAATGGTGACATGAGAAAGGCTCTGAACATTTTGCAGGTAATTTTAATTTTTCTCAGAAGATCCATTAAGGTTATTAGCATTCCAATTTATGCATACCATACATCAAGAACCCCTTTTCTGTGACTATGCTATTAAAATGTATCACATTTTAACACCATTTACCCTTTAGTTCTCTGTACTTCTAAATTCTATCAAACATCTCATCAGAGTTAAGGGTAGAATCAGTGCTTTTACCTGCAAAATAGCAAATTTTATAGATATGCTTTGGGAATACTTTATTTTAGATGTAACACTTTGTTTTACAATTAATAGCTTCTTCATAGCCATTTAACTTCTGTTTGACATCTTCTAATCTTTTTTGCATGGTTGCTTGACATCTTCTAATCTTTTTGATGAAGCTTGATGTATTTTATTGTGATTGAAGATATTGGCAACTATACAACATCACTTGTTTTCCTGGGGCTGTTAGTTCCATAGATTCTCCAGATGATGTGGTTATTAATCAGATTAATTATGCCTTTATGAATACCAAATTTAGCATGACCCTCAACATTTTTTTTTTGTTGTAATGAAGGATAATGGTCAGCTTGATCATGGTCTTCACTAAAATTAGGCTTTGATTGATCTTTTATCTCTAATCAATCATATTTTTGAAAATTGTTTTTTGGTGATGTTGGATGTCTAAGGGTTTAGGGTTCATCAATGTAAAATTCAGGATGAGATGCTTTAAAAAACACACAAAATATTATAATTCATGGTTTCTCATCTTTTAATTTAAACAAAAGTTAGTCTTTGCTGACTCAAAAAAAGAAAAATCTAAAAAATACTTTTAAGTAATCAAAGTCTAAAATTCCACAGAAATCAAATAACAATATAAAATTCTACAGTGACAAATATACATATCATAAAATAAAATTTAATATGTAATTAACTTGATAAAATTTAAACTACAAATACAAATCAATCATCAAATAAGTTAGAAAAAGAACAATAATAGAAATTTTTAGTTGTAAGATCTAGGTCTCATGCTGGTATAAGGAGAGTCATCCCCTATTAGTTGTCGTTAAGACTTGCAAGTATTTGAAGAATCTATATCCAACAACATACATTTGAATTAAGAAGAATTATATATTTTATCCAACCATTCAATCATTCAATGGGTTTTATTTATAATCCAAAATATTCAAAATTATTAGCTTCGTAGAATCAATTAAGATATGTTCAAATACTACTTGTTTCTATGTCAGCATGCTTAGATTTCATGAAGACAGTAGTTTTCAATCCCAAGCAATCAACTTCAAGACCAAACAATAACTCACGTCCTTAAAGGCAGCAGCTAAATATTGCTACAGTCAATAGGCCGAACGAAAAAGAAATCAGCAGTAGGGAGTATATTGTTTAGGTGGCAGAGAATCACATAGTAGTGAAAACCAGCGACACCTGCCAAAGAAAAATAGAATACATATAATTAGGAACGCATGAATTCACCTAGCTGTCTCCCATTAAGAACCACAAGACACGAACATTCTTTTGAGCTAAATGTTGATTCAGAAAGGGAAAACAAAAAGGGCAGCAATGGTAACATCAACAACGTACGCTAACTCAGAGGTTGGCAGGGAATATGGAATCAAAAGTGTTGACTAGGGAATCTGATTAGAGTTTAAGCGAAACAATTGTAGCGGTAATCAAACATATCAATGTAATCCAAATACTATAGAATATATAATAGGCACCTACATTCAAATTCAAAATTAGAAAACTTAAAAACATAAAGTCAACTAAAATAACATCGATGCATATGGTTTGCATATCCAATGTTCCCTACACTCACCAAATGACAAATGTTGCTCTTTTAAGTTCATACTTATATCAGCCCACGTAGGCTTAATTTCTCTTGTAGTACCTTGCCAAAATGATTAATAATAGCTCACGAGCTTTGATTTAATGCATTTAAGTCTTTCATAATCAAAGAGGTAGTCATATTCATTAAAGTATTTAAGATCATCTATCCTTCTTGAAAATTCATCATGATTATACTTTCCATCAAATGTAGGAATGTAAATTTAATCCTCATGATACTGGAAGTGTGTTCATTTAGAATCATAACATACCCAATTTTGTTTAAAATTCATCCCTTATTAATGATTTGAATTACCCATTCTATATGTTATATTTTTAGTTGATGTGGTGATGCAATCATAACATATTATACCAATTTGATATAGTAAGTCTTAGAGTCCAGGATTCAGTAATGCAACCTTAAAATGAAACGCGTCACAAACATATAAAATTTCACAACAATTTTTCAACTTTTAATTTAAGCAAAGATCAAATTTTTTAGTTCAAAATTAGATAACACCATTCATTCATTTCAAACAATAATTTAAATTTGCCAAAATTTGAAATTCTGAAAAAAACAACTAAGACAAAAATATTAAATTTTGCAATTTTTAATACTCGCTGTATAAAATGAACACTAGTATGTAACAAACTTGGCAAAATCTCAATTACTAAACAATTTAAAAGAAATAACAAGGATAGAAATTACTAATTCAAAGATGCATGCTATACGTTATTACAAGGAGAATTGCCCCCATGAATTTATCTTTGAGATTTGCAAGCATTCAAAGAATACACTTCCACAAAACAAAAAATATTTAATTTTACAACCGTTAAGATTCATACATTAAAACAAAAACATGCATGTATTGAATTACCAAATAATTCGAAAGAATTAGGAAGGATATGAATTACCAATTCGAAGATCCAGGTTGTATGCTATTACAAGGAGAATTGCTCCCAAGTCGTCTTCAAGATTTGTATGAACTTAAAGAATCCATATCAAACAATACACAAGAATTAAAAAATATATATAGATTTTATTCAATCATTCAAATAATTTTATATGCCTGAGAAGTAGTTAAGAAGACCCAAAGTTAGCAACTTCTTAGAATCCATCAAAATTTTATCAAATACCACCCGTTTTGTTGTCAACATCAATTTCCAAACCAAACAACAGCTCTTGGCCCAAAGGAATAAACAGTTGGATTTTGCTATAGTAATAGCATTAAAGGAAATCAGCGGCAGGGAACTTGTGTTTCAGGTGGCAGAGAATTGGATAAGGGAAGCAATCAGGAACATGAGAAGCCAGCTAGCTGTTGACTCCCATCAAGAAGTGCAAGATAACCATGCTTTTGAGTTTCAATCCCAATCTGGAAAGGGAAAACAAACAGAACAGCAACAGTAACATCACACACACCAAATTAAAGGTTGGAAGGAATCATCCTATCGGTGGTTACTGGAGAAACCTACCAGACCTAAATCAAAACACTTCCATGAAGAGGTCATGGTATCAATTAATTGTTAAATTTCTCAATTATTGACATAGTGGATGTGCCTTTTCTTTCCTTCTAGGTTGAAACAGGATTACAATATGCATGTTGCTGCAATTAACTGATTATTTTATGATTTTCATTCTTAATATGATACATGTCATTTGTCTGCTTTAATATGCACAGTCAACGCAAATGGCTTATCAACGTGTAACAGAAGAAGCTGTTTACCTATGTACTGGAAATCCAATGCCCAAAGACATCGAGCAGATTGCCTATTGGCTCTTGAATGAACCATTCACAGCCAGCTTTAGATGTACGCTACCACAAGGCTGCCATTCATTTTTTTTTTTTGTCTTTCTACTGTTTGAAATTATTGACTAATAGTCAATTCTTGCTGCTGCAGATATATCTGATATCAAAATGAGAAAAGGGCTTGCCTTGGTAGACATTATTAGAGAGGTTACTATGTAAGTAAAAGTTCTATAAATCATATCAATGTACAACTGTTTTTTTTTTGTCATTGTTAGTACCATATATACTTGATAAATTCCTTTTTGCAGGTTTGTTTTCAAGATCCATATGTCCTCAGATATTCGAATCAAGCTCATCAATGACTTGGCTGATATTGAGTGTGTAACTCCTTCCATTCTTTATGTGTATTAATTAGTTTCATTAAAATGCGTTTCCTTCAATGCCGGTAACTAAATAGGAAAGTAGAACTTTCCATATTATGTAATCATCTGAGGCTTCGTTTGAGACGACTTTTTTATTGCATTTTAAAATAACTTTCTAGTACAAAAATTTTAATTTTTGTACTTGAAAACTGTTTTAAGAAGTAAGAAGAAAGCCGTCCCAAACGAAGCCTGAATCAGCGTCAAATTTTAATTTATACTGCCATCAAAATGTGCACTGAGATTTAAACTATTTTCTTATGTTTTCTGTTGACCGTGCAGGTACAGGTTGAGCTTTGGATGCAATGACAAACTACAGCTAGGGGCGCTTATCTCCACTTTCACAAATGCACGCTGTGCCCTTGTTGCTGCAGCCAACTGATCTCTCTGTATCTTTCAATGAGTCTTAGGAAAGCCATTAACTCTTTGTCCGATTGAAACACAATTCTATCTTATTATAATATTATCTGAGAGCATTATTTGCTTATGCAGGTCCTTTTTATTTAAGGTTGTTAGTGTGTGGCCAGTCATTCTGAAATTCTTCAGGGAAAACTCATAGAAGATGCCTAATTATTTCTTGTTCAGGACTTCAGGTACTGTTGAAAATTATGTAGGTTAGTGACAACCCGCTTATTTCAGAGAAATGATAACTGGATTTCAGTTAGCTGGATCGTAATATCTTATTAAAATATCATGTGAAAGCATTGGTCAAAAGGTTTTTGAAGTTTCAATGCCTTTTCTAAGGACTATAAGCTTGGGGCTTATAAGCTGCAAGTTTAAACAGTTAGCATCTGTTATGTGTTGTGCAAATTTAATAACAATTTTGGATAACATATAGAATGTGTCACAGTTCATGACATGTTAGTATCCTTCAATACTCTTTTTTGGTTAGAGTGCCAAAACAAATAGAAATTAGAAAAACTAGCAATTATAGGTGTAAACTAAGGCTTCGTTTAGGACAACTTTTTCGTTGCTTTCTAAAGGAATCTTTAGTACAAAAAATTATAATTCAAGAAAATTTTTAACTAAAACATTGTTTTAAAAAGCATTAAGAAAGCTATCCCAAACGAACCCTAAGTCTAAGTCTTAGCTCGGGAGCTAGATTGAGTCAAATTTAGACTCGCTTTGACTCTAATCAGCTTGTGGGAGCTACTAATTAAAAAAAAAGGTTAATTAATATAATTAACTATTTTAAATTATAGAAGAATGTTATTAGAAATATTAAAAATGCTTTATTTTTTATCTTAAGAATATTTATGTTATTTTTCATTTATTTTTTTATTATTTTATTATAATAGTTGTCCAAATTGAATCGTTTCTTTTTTAATAAATTAGAGCATTTTTTTAATAACTTAATAAAAAAAATTTGGCTTCAAATTTTTTTACATTTTTCGAAATTTGGTTGATATTATTGTAATATACTTTAATGGTAATTTTATAAATCGATAAAATTAATATTACATGCAATTGCCCTCTTGAGTATCTATGATAGATTCCAACATAATAAATAAGACAACATTATTAGTTTTTTTTTTTTTTTTAAGGTTTCATTATAAGTTTGGCTAAAGTGGGTTTAATAAATTTTCCCGATAATTGAGTGTTTCACATCCGAATTTCAGCTAAAAATCTTAAAATTAATCAAAAACAAAAATAATTAGCTGTTAAAAAGCAAGGGATGGAAGTTCTATTCAACAATTCATATTCTCTATATGAATTGCCCTAAACCAATTAAAACTACAAACTACATAATAAATGTACACGAAATCCTCAATGGAATCACACCTTATTTCCAAAACACTAACATTTAAATACAGAAATGAAAATGCGAGCACAAAGACTCATTGATTACTAGTTTAAAGTGACCTAATATCCGTATTTTGACTTCGTTTGAGACGGTTTTCATACTGCTTCTTGAAACAATTTTTTAGTACATCAATTTTAAGTTTTGTACTGTAAAGTCGCTTTAAGAAGCAGTAAGAAAATTTTACCAAACGAAACCTTAAATATAGAAATTAATCAGTTTTGCTTAGGCTTGATCATCAGGCAGCTGGCAGACGATGGAATGCTCTGGTTTGTGATAACATTGGAAGTCAAGATGCACAAAGGCTCGCTCTACTTCTGGCAGTTCCTCAATCTTTATCTGCAGGGATTCTCCTATGGCATGAGCTTCTTTCAAAGGCAGCTCTTCATCCAGTTCAATGTCGACCTTAAACCATGGATCCAATAAGAGTTTTCATATTCATTTGCATTAGCAGTTGAACAGTCATTCAACAAACTCCTCAGCATAAAGTGAAGTTAATTAGTCTAAATTTTCTAGTTCAAAAGTTTCTTGAAAGCAGCGAAAAAGCTACTGTAAAAAGATGCCGTCTTAGGCTTCGTTTGGGACTGCTTTCTTACTGTTTTTTAAAGCAGCTTTTTAGTACATTACAATAATTTTTTTAACTTTTTTTTTAACTAAAAAGTTGCTTTAAAAAACAATAAGAAAGCTGCCCCAAACGAAGCCTTAGGCTTCGTTTGGGACAGCTTTTTTATTGCTTTCTAAAACGGAGTTTTAGTACAAAAATAAAAAAATTTGTACTAAAACTCCGTTTTAGAAAGCAGTAAAAAAGCCGTCCCAAACGAAGCCTTAGATAGGCTCGTAAAGCACTTTTGGTGTGGTTAGTGTCCTGCGAATTCATAAGAAAAAATAATAAAACTATGAAATTTAGCATGATATAGGATGGGTAGGGCCAAAGTGGATAATAACTACTTTCAGAATGTTTGTAATAAAAGGCTCACAAACAAAATGATGGCAATCTGCATGTATAGTCATGAGTTCCTATTTGTAGTGAGAAAGTATAGAATTAAGCTGTGACTTTGTAACATATATGTTAACTAACCTCCACAAAGTAGAGAACTCCAAAAGTATAAGCTCGGACTGTGCCAACCCGCTTGATTTGGGGATCATGCCTTATCACAAGGTATGTCAACTTCTGCAGCATTTCAGGCGGCGCAGATTGACCCACCAGTGAAACTGCACCAGAAATCGCAAACTGTTCACCTCTATTATCTCAAAAAGGCCCGTAAAATGTTGCATTTGGTGTATCATCAAGAAAAGGAGAGATTATTCTGTGCGGACACCGGACAGGAGAACCTTCTGATACCGCTTGGTACCGAATGCGGTACTGAGTGATACCGCTCGGTACCGAGTGCGGTACACTTTTGGGGTGATGTGGTATATTTTTATTGGTCTCTGGACGACGTCCGGACTCCGCATAGAATAATTTGTCCAAAAAAAGGGAGAGCAGGGGAAGTATTTTCGCGCGTTCTGTTTTGCTCAAAATGAAATAAAATTAGCCAACTTGTTTTGGTTTGTGAACATTGAAGGCAAGTTAGAGGCTTTTAGAACTACTGAATATTGCAGAAATAACTTAGACAAACCAAAACTAAGAAAGTTGCTCTTGAGCTCTTCAAGAATCTTGCATCAAGAATTAGAAAAAGAACATATACTTCAGGAAGTGAAAGGGATAAAAAAGCAGCAGCTACGCAACATGGATTCTTAGAAAAGGACATGAAATAAAAAATGGAAAAAAACCAAGTATGAGAACAGTTGAGGGGAAGAACCTGCATTTTCCATTACGGTTCCACACCAATTAGAAATTGTGTAGATTGCAAGGATGATAGCCCCAATAGGATCAATCCACCAGTAGAATTTATCACCAAGAACAGCAGCAACTAGGCCCACAACATTGGTTATGACATCAAAGTAATGGTCCTGAATTTCACACATAGTAACAAACGGATCAATCTATGTTAAGTTGGGAAATTTCAATTCTAAATAAAAAAAGAAACCACCTTGGCATAAGCGCGAACAATTTTGTTTCCTGAAGTTCTGCAGTAAAGCCAGAGAGCAAGTTTTACAAGACTAGCAAACAGCATTATTCCATACAACCACCATAGCTGCTCGGAACTCAACTTTTCAGGAGGTTTATTTGCTATCAGTTTCTCAAGTGCCTGAATCAAAACCTGAAATCCTGAACATAGTAGGAGACTGTTGATTCTTAAATACTTTTTAAGCTTAATGTTGCATTTCTTACCGAAGGAAATTAATGAATTTTATGGAAGTGTTGACCTCTAAGTATTAATCAATAAGAAAAAAAAAAAAAAAGAAGAGAGCAACTCACCTCGTAGCTCGTCGAATCACCGAAATACCGCATACCTCGTACGTCGTCGAAGTCCTGCTCGAATCCCGGATATCCTGCTGAGCACCTCGGACTGTCGAACCCAGAAATCCCGCTGATTCGGCGCTGCTTGCAGTCGTCTCCCAGAAATCCTGCGAAAATCCTCGCACAGTGATCCCATTCACGCCTATAAAACACGACCGACGCCTTCTCTTCTTCCATTCACGATCGATCTCACACGACACTCACAAACTCCTCTCTTCCTCCCGCTCCCTCTCCCTCTCTCATCCCTGTTCGTCTGTCAAAACCGACCGAGCCCAAGCAGACGATCAGCTCCGACCTCCATTCCGCCTCTAGTTAGCCACCGAAACTTCTCATCCCGACGATCTCCTCCCGAGCTCATCCAACCGAGCTCTCGGGCTTTCTCCGAGAGAGAGAAACAGAGAGAAAGAGAGAGGAAGAGCTTCTTCCCTACCTCCACTCCAAGCCGAGACCCCGTCGATCTCCTCCTCTGCCCGATTCCCCCTCTCCGACCGACTGCTCCTTCCCCTCTACCTCCTCTGGCCGAACGCCCTCAGCCCGACGTCGTTCCCTCTGCCTTTGTCCGATCCAGCCCAGGAACCCGCCGACTCCTCCTTCGACGGCTTCTCTTCCTGTAAGATCGGAAGTCACGACCTTTTGAGCTCGAGCAACAACGGGAGCTCAAAGACTGTGAAGGTAACTTTCTCCCTTTCTTGTGCTTCTCGGCCAAATCCCATAAATCAACAAAAAAAATATATATATAAAAAAAATATATGTATTTTATATTTAATTATATTAATATTAATTAATGATAATTAATTTTAATTAATTAATTTAGTTATAATTTAATTATTTTAATTATAATTAATAAAGGAAAATGATAATTTTTAATTAATCATGAATAATTAAATTTATTCATAATTAATTATTTCATTTTTTTTATATATTAATTATCATTAATTTAGTTATTTATAATTAATTAAATTTAATTATTATTAATTATAGTTAACTAATATTAATCTAATTAAATATACATACATAAAATGCTTGCCCCTCTCTCCCTCGATCCTCGAACCGACACCGCCGACAAGCCCGCGAAGGTACGAAATCTCCTAAACTCAGATTCTCGCTTCCGTTGTGTGCGGCGGACCGGAAAACCGCCTATACACGCCTTTATTGCGCGTGGTGGGATGGGACCCCGGTCCGACGCCTACGACGAGGCGGGAATCGCCTAAACTCTACTTCGGTATTCGTGGCGCACCGGAAAACCGCCTATACACGCCTTTATTGCGCGTGGTGGGAAGGGACCCCGGTGCGGCACTTACGGCGAGGCGGGGTCACTTATAAGTACCCCCGAGCGGGGGGAAAGCAAATTGTGTCATTCATAAGTACCCCCGAGCGGGGGGAAAGCAAACTGTGCATCTTTTAAACAGGTACCGTCAGAGCCCCATACACGCCTTTATTGCGCGTGGTGGGAAGAAATATCACGGCCGCGGTGCCCTCGCAAGAGGACACCTACCATACACGCCTTTATTGCGCGTGGTGGGAAAGGCCCAGTTTTCTCGTAGTTTTCCCCTAAATGGGGGAGACGCCGGGAGGCTGCCGAAATTTCGGGTGAAATCGTACCTGGACTTAATTGAACTCAAAAGAACGACGGATGATATGTACTTGGACTCTTGAACAAAATCTAAATGGATTAATAAAAAATCAAATCCACATAAAAAATGAGCATTGAACTTGAACAAGACTCAGACATAGAACATGACTCGAACAATCTGAAAGTTCAAGTGAGCTTGACTTTGCAAACATTTGGAACTTGAACTCAACATGATCACAAGGAAGATTGGACATAGAACTTGAATTTGAACTTTGAAACTTAAACAAGAATAAATACTTGATCATTGGTGCTTTGAACTTGGACCATGCGATATCAAGTGGTTTCAATAATGCAAACTAAGAATTGAATGATCCATAAGAATTCAAGTCAAACCATAGCACAAGGAATTCAAATGAATCATAAGAGATTTGAACTTGAATGAACAAATCATATAAGGCCAATCTCTTGACAATGTAGAGTTGGAACCAAGCATGAAAGAGCTTGATATCATGCTTAAAACGAAGTTATGAGTGATGAGAAAGCAATTCCTAATTGAATGCAAAAGGTATACACTGAATGATAGTCTCATGGACAACATAAAAAATTCACATTCGGTGAATGTAGCGCCTTACAAACCAATGCAAGAAAAAGAAGTGGAAAGGATATCGTCCATACTCTTGATACAAGAAATTTCCAATGGAACGATAGGGAATTGTTACTTTCATTTGAGGCATCCATCTCAAATCATGCTTACAAATGAGCAGAGATGGTCATAGTAAGTGGTGCAAGTATTGACGATATATGATGAGCGCAATCCATCTAACATGTTAACACACAAAGTGAATGAGCCAAATCTATAATACAAACAAACAATTTCAATATATAGTACATCTACCTACTTCATAGAGGATGAATCTTTTATGGACAATAAAGATTGATGTATAAAGAATGCTATGAATGCAAGTTCATACAAGCTTCTTAAGGCAGGAGACTCGTTAGTGCACTATGACTCGCCTACGAAAATCAACAACTAGTGCACGACAGTCTACCTGTACGAAGCAGCGAACCATTCTATCCAGAAGCTGTTACGCCACCGGATCTGCAACCTCCGTATAAGCAGACAGAAGGCGTCTATTCTAAAAATACCCCCGCACGTGCACTATAATTTGTATACACATAGGTACACTAAAAAGGGGGAAAATTCAATCTTCACCCGCATGGGCCCCGGCGAGCGTGTTATTGGTACACACGTGACGTCTAGGGATGCTGCGCGGGTTGACAAGTGAATTCAGGTTCGAAACCGATCCTTCTATACGGGTCAATAGAAGTCGACAGGGTTCGAACAATTAAGCAAATATAAAGTTGTGGTGAACAATATATTTGCTTTAAAACATTCATATCAGGCCTTCAAGGCCTACACCAATAAGAATTCACTATCAAGGGCATAAAGCCTACGAAACCCCGATCCTCTGTCGACAGCCCGACAGAGTTGACAAGGTTTAATCCATAAAAAGAAATGGCCTCAAAAACACCCCGATGATGGCCGTGTTGAATACAGATCTCAACCGGAGGGGTTCCCAAATATTTTCAATTGTCTCCCAAAAGTCCATTCCAAATATCTTCCAAGCTCCACCCAAAATCCAGAAAAAATCCAAAAACTCCACAAAAATCCTAAAAATTTAAATTTGAAATTCAACCCATTAACCACTTAAAGCAAAATCATCCGCCCTCCGCAAAAGTTTGCCGAGGCGGACAAATTGAAATTTACTCTAGCTCACAAAAGAGCCAAATGCCTAGTCGAAAATATTACTAGGATCCATTCTCAAACAATATCTTGCCAGTAAGGACGTGGTACGTGTCCTCTAACCGGCAGTTTCGCCGCCAAATGGCACTGCAGGTAAACGGTTATGACCCGGGGCCCTCTGAACCGAGTGGTCTTGCCGCCAAATGGCACCACAGATAGCGGTTATGGCCAGAGCCAATACGCTCCTTAATGGCGTTAAATCCTTGAGATATGAATCAATATGATATGATCGATAGGGCACAAAGCCCTCCGTTAGCTAAGGTGGATTCAAATTTGTCCCCTTAGACAAACATTCAACCCCGGTCTACAAGGTCCCCTTGGACGAAGCAACCCATGGCTGCCGACAAGGATCCTTCTGTCAGGTTGGGTCGACTACCTCCTCTGACTAAGTAGACCAGGGACCACGATGGCCCGGGATGACGGAACCATGGGATCTTGATCGGGTCCATCATCCATTCCCCCACCATCCGCTTTAAGTGCTAGATGGTGCAATTTCTATTTTAAATAGCAAAATCTCCAAATTCCCAATTTCCAAATCCAATTTCTACCAATATCAAAATCCAAATCCATTGCTGCTACTATATGCCAGATAACACGTATCTCTACGTATCTGATTGACGACTAGCCTTAATCGAAAGTTCTCTCTCGTGATCGAGAGGGGTAATTAACTATAGGGGCTTGCGCCTATAGGAAACCAGAACTCAGATCATAAAGTCCTCACCAAATGAGGGCGAAATCTCTGGGTAGTGTCTTATCTACAAACCCATCTGCCTTCCAAAATTTACCTCGGAACTTAGTTCGTTAAAACTCCCTCGCCGAATAAAGAAAAGCGAGCGGAGGCCGGGGCCGAATTTTCGGAGCCCACAGATTTCTGGCGACTCCGCTGGGGATTGGTTTCTCTTTCCATCTCTGGCTAGTCATTCATAAGCTATAGTAGCAATTATTTCAATTCATACTCAAGATTTTGAGTCTTTCAAAATGATCGTTTAATAATTCAAAACTCTGAATTTTCTAAAATGGTCATTTGATAAATTTATTTGGCATTCAATAGAGTTTTAAAATTATTTTTATTGCTTGCTTATGCTAATCATTTTTGTCTATTTCTATTTTTGTGTTCTGTGCAAGTCTCTGCATTTTGAAAGTGCGGGGTGATGTATCAGATTCTGATTACTAACCCTTGCCTTTCATTTATGCAGATGGATCTACAGAACACCCCGATGACCGTCCAACTGGGACGAGGAGCCAGGATCCAACTGGCTAATGCTGTTATTGAGACCGGAAATGCCGGAGCTACCATCCAGTTTGGTAGTGTTGACTTCCCGGCGATTGCTGCAAGGAATGCCGCCATTCCTGTGAATGATAGGAATGCTGAGAAGTCTGCCAGAAGATTCAATGCTGATGAAGCTGTCACCCGTCGTGTGCATCTGCCAGCACAACGACCTGTTGCTGAAAATCCTCGTGGTAGGATTTCTGTATTCGAGAGGCTATCACAGCCTGACATCCCAGCCACCAAGAGGATTGTGGCTGATGGAAAAATCTCTGTGGTGACTGCAAACACCACACCCCTGCCAACCAGGTTATCTGCACCTGGGAAATATGATGCTGAAGCCTCCTCATCTGGAGGAAGGCTTACAAGGAGGCAGAGAAGAAAAATGAATGCTGAGCTCCGAGCTCAGCATCAACAACTGCCGACCCATCCTTCCAATCTGTCGGCCCAAGTGCCTGAAGCCAATGTTCCCACTCGGAACAAGTTTACTGACCTGAAATGGGTCAAAAGAAATAGCTCTACTGGAGAGTTAAAGAAATCTTTTTGGGATCGACGGCCTGAAGCCCCAATCCCTCCAAAGAAGAAAGAGCCCGAAACTCTGTCTGCTCGAGTATACAGAGTCCTGAAGACTGTAAAGGAGAAGGGGCTGAAAAAAAAGAAATTCCAACGGCCTTTGGTGATCGAGGCTAGGAGAACCCCGCCAAAGGAGCGTCTGTCCTTTGCTACAGAAAGAAGAGAAAGACAGTATGTTTCACGCGGTGAATATCGGGGCGTGACACCTGAATTACAGATTCAGGGATCCGCCGCTGAAAGGTCCCGGTGGAAAGGGAAACAAGTCTGGAGGCCAAAGCCTCGGAGAAATGAAAAAGAAAGAAGAGAAAGAGGAACTGATCTGGGCGTGACATCTGGTGAGGCTTCCCGGAGATCCGCCCAAGTCTACAAACAACATCAGAAGTGGGCCCCAAGAAGGACCCATAATGATATTCCTCCAGACGGTAGACACTTTGGAGAATCCTCCAGGGGATCCCGTCGCCTTCCATCCCCTCCAAAGGAAGAGACTAACTTCGATCGCAGTCCACTGATCGAAGAAGTCCCCGTGCCCAATCAAGAACCGGAAATCCAATGGCGTCGTCGCTCGGAGATCCGACTACTGGAAGAAAATATAAATGAACAAAATATAGAAGATGAGGAATTCCTTGGAGAGGATGAAAATATACAAGAATACCTCGAAGAGGATGGAAACATTGAAGAAAATATTGACGAATTTATGGAGGAAAATTTAGAAGAAAATATTGATGAATTTCTAGAGGAAAATCTAGAAGAAGAAATCAAAGAAATAAATGACACATTGGATATGGAAGTTGTCTATATGGTGACACATGTAGACATTGATGATGGCGTCAATTATGATGATGATGAAGATGAGGAGCGTTGGCAACCGCCACCCAGGCAAGTATATCGTCGTCGTCGTCGAGAAGGGTCCACCACTGGCAGAAGTCGTCATTCTCAAGAAGAAGAAGAAGTGGAAGAAGTAGATGAAAACCCTTCTGAGGTCGAAAACGTCACACTCGCTGAAATGCGGCGACAAATGAGGCGATAAATGAGAGCCAAAGACAGGGAAATCTCTCAGTTAAATGAGAAGATGACTGAGATGATGGCTCAAATGGGGACGATGATGCAGATGATGCAGAGAACTGCCGCTGTTGGTGCCATGCCTAATCCTCCTGCTGACCCTCCAAACTTCCAAGTGCCACAAGGTTCAGGAGTACAGGGAGCTCCTGAAGGTGGTCGCGAAGCCCATAATATTATCCGTCAGCCCACCCCACAAAATGTTGCAAGTACTTCCGAACCAGTAACTGCCGCACAGTTAGAAGGAATTATCACTGAGAAGATCAGGGCTATTATAGCCGTCGATCAAGCAGAAAAGTTGGTGGGCAAAGGTCGTCCGTATCCTGCTGAGTACGACCAAGTACCGTACCCAAAAGGATATTCGGTCCCAAAGTTCAACACTTTCAATGGTAATAACAACCCCAGACAGCATCTGGCACAGTTTAAAGCCACCTGCGGGAACACAGGAGGCAATGACGCCTTACTCTTCCGACAATTCGTCAGTAGTTTGACAGCAACTGCTTTCGAATGGTATGCTGAATTGCCGAATGATTCTGTGAAGACTTTTGCAGAATTGGAAAATATGTTCGTGAAGAGATTTGCCAGTGCAACAGAGAAGATCACGATTGCTGACCTCGCTCTGGATAAGAGAAAAAGAGAAGAATCAGTGACTAAATACATCACTCGCTGGCGAAATTTGAGCATGAAATGTGAGCAGCAGTTAGAAGAAGAGCATGCCGTGCAGTTGTTAATGGGAAACATTGACGACAAGATGCAACCCTTCCTGTGCATGGCTACGATAAACACATTTCAAGACTTGCTCGACAGAGTGGCCAAATTTGAGAAACTGAATTTGTCCAGATCAGAAAATCACTCTGATAAGCCTAAGAAGGCTAAGGCCCCAGGTGCTAGAAGGGGTGAAGCCGACTCTACATTCTTCTCCAGAGCTGATAGAGAAAAGCAAGTGATCTACAATGTAGACAAGGGCAAGCAGCCAATGCAATATCAAGAAAAGCCCAAACTGGCTTACAACCCCAATCCTCAACCGAAGCTGATATTAGGGGGAAATGATAAGCCACGGACTTATCAAACTGGAGGCCAGAGACAGGCAATAGGAACTGGTGATAGAATGTTCCAATCCCTCAAAGATAAAATGAATAAAGAATATTCATTCAAGAGGGAAAGTGTCGCCAAATTATTTCGACAAGTGTTGAAATCGGGTTTAGAACTGCCTGAATGCAAAAGACCCGAAGAGTCGAAGCACACTGGTGACCCAAATTATTGCCCATATCATCGGGTACTCAGCCATCCTATTGAAGATTGCTACATCTTTAAGGATTGGCTTGAAAGAAAATATCAAAAAGGGGAACTCACTTTGTCCGACAATGTGTTGTCTCACCCTAGAAAAGAATCAACTCGCGTGGTCACGTCCTCTTCCGTACCCCTGGTTGAAGAAAGAAGAAATGAAAAGAAGCCAATTCAAGAAGAAAAGTGGGAGACTGCGGTTTCCAAGAAGACCGTGAAAATGTTGAAGCAGCTTGAAGGAGTTTCGTGCGTAAAATGGAAGTCTCCTATTGAGCCAATGATAGATTTAAAGGCACTGCCAGTGGTACGACCTTCTACTTCTAAGCAGTTTTCCAACCAAGTTTGTTCTTCAAAGACTGGAAAGAAGAAGTCATCCAAGAAGAAAACCAAGCTGAAAAAGCCTAAGGAGAAAAAGACTGCAACTCAGAGGGTTATTGATAGTTTGGATGAGTACTACCAGACTGTGAGGCGACCTATCAAGCTCGCAGACTTCATGTCGGAGCTTAAGATAGATGAAGCTGAAGAAGATGATGAAGATTCTCTTCCAACAGAAATATGTCGCGTCATCTCAGTGGCGCCGAGTACCTCGATAAAAGAGGAATACACAGAAGTACCCTCTGAATCCTGTATGATGGTTTTGCCAATGGATTACAGTTCGGAGGAGGATTTGTATTTTCCAGAGGAAGATGAATCAGACCCTAGCATAGCGTCTCGGATGGGACATGTAAATCTGGGTGGTGATTCTGAATCAACAGATGAGTCCCTAGATGCAACAATGGCTGACTCTGAAGAAAATGTACAATTAAATGACTCTGAACCGGAGGAGATTGCTCAAGTGCAGTTAAGAAGCGGCAAGATACTACCGCCTCCACCGAAGAAAGGGGTCTCCAACAAAGATAAGGAGAAAGAGATAATTATCAACGATGACATTATCCCTGAAGATCCTAAGAAAAAGAAGACTTCAGTCAATGGGATAGATTATAACATCTTATCTCATTTGAGAAAAATCCCAGCACAACTCAGCATATACGACGCCTTGGTGATGTCTAAAGACCTTCGGGAGACTCTGATTCAGGCTCTCAAAGATCCCGAAAGATACGAGGCGTATTTTGCTGAACGAAGTTTGACTGAAGTTCTGCAAGCTCGTAATGAGCCATTCATTACTTTCTCCGAAGAGGATATGATGCTCGGAACTGCAGACCATAACCGTCCTCTGTACATTACTGCAGAGAGCGATAAGCTGATCATCAGTCGAATCCTAATCGATCCTGGATCCTCCGTGAATCTGATAAGCTTGAAAGCACTGAGATCCCTCTGTCTTGATGTGGAACACCTCGGGCCAGATAAGTTGATGGTGCATGGTTTCAACGAGAAAGGGCAGAAAACCCTTGGATCATTCATGCTCCCTCTTGTATTTGGAGAGCTCCATACAGAAGCTAAGTTCCATGTGATTGATGCGGATACTTCATTCAAGGCGCTACTAGGTCGTCCCTGGTTGCACGAATATGGCATTGTCCCATCAACATTACACCAGTGTATGAAATATCTCAAAGATGGAGAAGAATTCAGGATCTCTGGTGACATTCAGCCTTTCACAGTTCATGAAGCAACGGTTTATGAAGATGCACGGTATTTCATGCCAAAGAAGCAGAAGTCTTCGAGCTCCCTCGAAGCTAGAGCATCAAATTCAAAGGCTGTAAAGCGACCTGAAAGAGAAGGTGAGAAAAAGCAGGTGGGGAGAAAGAAGGCAGCGCCGACTCTTCCCAAGGCACCGACCATTCCCAAAGAGAAGAAATTTATACCTCATCTGGGAAGTGACACAGATGAAGACGATGTTATTCCTGCCAAATCTCGAAAAGTATGCCAGTCTACGGATGAATGGAGCAGGCAGGTCGAATTTTCAAATGATGATTATGACTACGACTCCATTTATATGAACACGGTGCAGAATGTGTTCTCTAGAAGAATTGACAATCTATCAATTTCAGATAGTGTGCTCGTAGTCACACGTGTTCCCTTGCAACACTTCAAGGAAATCATTTCGCGCAAGGTTCATAAAGTTGAAGAACTCGCCACTCTCTATCTGCCTCCCCGTAAAAATGGAACTGTGCCAAAGAATGTGCTATATTCCACGGGAGTTCGTGAAGAGGAGAATCATGACTGGGATTGCATGATCCTCGACTCCGAAGAATTATTTCCTACGAGGCTACCAAGGTTCAATACCAGAAATATTCAGAAAATGCTACGAAAACAAGTCAATATTCCTACCACCAAACGACAACTTCGTACAAGTCTGGGCCTTTGGTATGGAAGGAGTCCGCGTCCGTTACGGCAGAAGGATACAGACGCATATAAAGGTATCGGATTCATCAAGCGAAAATTCCTCCGGAAAGAGATTTGTCGCGCCATCACATGCGTGGAAATCGAATCCGAAGATGGTGATACTGAAGAGATATACGAAGCTGATGATTATGATGAACAGCCCGTAGAAGCCGAGCCTGCACCAGAAGAGCTTGAAGATGGTGGACAGGCAGCCACTATGGATGAACTAAGAGAAGTCAACTTGGGAACTAAGGAGGACCCTCGCCCAACCTTCATTAGCTCTCTTCTACCCGAAGAACAAATAGAAGAAATAAAAGAACTTCTCTGTGAATTCAGGGACTGCTTTGCCTGGACATATGCCGAGATGCCTGGCTTATCCCCTGACGTAGCAGTTCACAGATTAGCAATCAAGCCGGATGTAGCACCCGTCAAACAAGCTCCAAGGAGAATGAGATTGGAGATTGAAGAACAGGTAATTGCAGAAACGAAGAAGCTAATAGATGCAGGATTCATCCGAGAAGAAAAGTACGCTGACTGGATTGCTAATATCGTCCCAGTGAAGAAGAAGAACGGGCAAATTCGTGTCTGTATTGACTTTAGGGACCTCAATAAGGCGTGCCCAAAAGATGATTTTCCACTCCCTGTATCCGAACTCCTAGTGGACAACACTTCCAACTACGACATGTTCTCCTTCATGGATGGATCGTCAGGATACAATCAAATCAAGATGGCGCCCGAAGATGAAAAACATACATCATTCAGAACGCCCATCGGCATTTTCTGCTACACAGTCATGCCCTTTGGCTTGAAGAACGCTGGTGCCACCTACCAGCGGGCGATGACTCACATATTCGATGATTTGATACATCAGAAGGTCGAGTGTTATGTAGATGACCTTGTTGTCAAAAGTCTTGGCCGAAATGATCACTTAAAAGATCTCAGAATCGTATTTGAGAGAATCAGAAAGTTTGATCTGAAGATGAATCCTCTCAAATGTGCTTTTGGGGTTTCCTCCGGCAAATTCCTGGGGTATGTTGTTCGTCATCGAGGAATAGAGATCGACCCCAACAAAATTAAGGCAATAACGGAGATGCCACCACCAAAGAACCTTCGACAGCTTCGCTCACTGCAAGGACAACTGGCTTTCATTCGGAGATTCATATCAAATCTATCGGGTAGGTGCCAGCCATTTTCAAAGCTAATGAAGAAAGACGTCCGTTTCAAATGGGATGCAGAATGTCAGGAGGCGTTTGATAGCATCAAGAGATATCTGTTGAATCCGCCCATCCTAGCAGCGCCGATTCCGGGGAAGCCTCTTATACTGTATACAGCTGCACTAGAAGAGTCCCTCGGAGCACTATTGGCCCAGAATAATGAAGAAGGAAAAGAAAACGCGCTCTACTACATCAGTCGAAGGTTGATTGGAGCAGAAAGCCGTTACTCTCCTATTGAAAAACATTGCCTGGCGCTGATTTTTGCAGTTCAGAAACTCCGCCATTACATGTTATCCCACAAAATCACACTGATATCAAAGATCGATCCGCTGAAGTTCTTGATGACAAGACCAGCGTTGACAGGTCGTCTAGCCAGGTGGGCAGTATTGTTGTTGCAGTTTGAAATCATATACATGCCACAGAAGGCGGTGAAAGGACAGGCCTTGGCGGATTTTCTTGCTGCACATCCAATTCCGGCCGATTCTCCACTAAATGATGATTTGCCCGATGAGCAGATAATGCAGGTCGAAGAGAATGAAAGGCTACCATTCTGGGAAATGTACTTCGATGGGGCATCATCTATCAGACCTGTCCGACCCCCAAATATTGCAAGAGCCCGAGCCGGCATCGGTCTCATTTTCGTAGCACCTGAGGGAGGTATAATGAGATTCTCATTCAGTTTGACTGAACCTCGGACCAATAACGAAGCCGAATACGAAGCGCTGTTAGCAGGGCTGGAGATTGCCATCGATGTCAGGATCCAACATCTTCAAATCTTCGGTGATTCTCAACTTGTAATAAATCAAGTACTTGGAATTTACAAGGTTGGCAAAGTTGAATTGGCCCACTATCACCGACGAGCTCTCGAGCTTTTGAAACAAGTACCAAATGTTAGAATGGCTCGACTTCCTCGAGGACAGAATGCTAAAGCAGATTGTCTGGCCAAATTAGCCAAAGAAATGGCGAACATCAACGAGGAGAGTCCCATATTCATTGGGGTTTACACTCGTAGGGTCTTGGAGCCCGCTCTGTTACAATTCCCGAGGGCAGAAGGAATTCCGGATTCAAGTCAGCAGGATGAAACTCCAGTTGACCCTCGGCCTCTCCATCAGATTGCTATGGAGAATTATCCAGAAGAACATCATGTGGCCAAGAGACGTAAAGCTAGTCAAGCTTCAGAATCGTGGTGGCATTGTTTAGATATTGAAGTCGAAAATGATTGGAGACAGCCATTCATTGACTACTTCAAGGAAAACAAACTCCCGATAGAAAAGTCTATGGCCGCACAAATTCGAAAAAGGGCGTTGAGATACACATTTGTTAATGACATACTGTACAAACGAGCCTTTGATCAAATGTGGCTAAGGTGCCTGGGGACCAAGGAAGCTGATAAAGTAGTAACAGAAGTCCATGAAGGGCTTTGTGGAGCACATCAGTCAGGTCCTAAAATGGCCGTCAAAATCAAGAGGATGGGATATTATTGGCCAACTATGGTCAAGGATTGTATCGATCACGCTAAGAGGTGCCACGAATGTCAAATCCACGGTGATGTTATACATCAACCGCCAAATCCACTACACCCAACAATAGCTTCTTGGCCATTTGAATGTTGGGGCACAGACATAATTGGGCCAATAGATCCGCCATCATCAGCGGGACACCGTTTCATTCTGGCAGCGACGGATTACTTTTCCAAGTGGGCAGAAGCAGCTCCATTCAGAGAGGTCACATCCGAACATGTGATTAACTTTTTCACCCATAATGTCGTTTACAGATTCGGTGTGCCGCGCCGTATAATCTCAGACAATGGTACTGCATTCAAAAGTACAAAAATTTACAAGTTCGTTGATCGGCACAAAATCGATTGGCGATATTCATCCATATACAATCCAAGGGCAAATGGATTGGCGGAAGCCTTCAACAAGACACTGGTGAAATTGTTGAAGAAGATTCTCACCAAAAACAAAAGGGAATGGCATACGAAGATGGCAGAAGCTCTGTGGGCATACCGTACAACGTACAAGACGCCAACGAAAGCCACTCCTTATTCTCTAGTGTTCGGTGTTGAAGCCGTATTACCATTGGAGATTGAACTACCGTCACTCCGGATAGCAGTTCAGAATGATCTCACTCAAGAACAAAATGCCCGTCTCAGGATGGAAGAGCTCGACGCACTTGATGAACGCAGGTTACAAGCTCAACAAAACCTGGAAATCTACCGGGCAAGAATGACAAAATCTTTTGATCGAATGGTGCGTCCTCGATCATTTCAAGAAGGAGAATTGGTCCTGGTGCTGAGAAGACCAATCATCCCACACCGAAAAATTGGTGGCAAATTCATATCCAATTGGGAAGGCCCCTTCGTCATCGAGAAAGTGTACCAAGGAGGAGCTTATCAGTTGATTGATCTGAATGGTCAGAGGCCTATGCCGCCAATCAACGGTCGACATTTAAAGAAGTATCATGCATAAAAATTTCATAACTAATGTATTTTGTGATGAACAAAGTTTATATACATAGTTATCAGAACATGCATATATTTATATTTTGAAATTCTCTTGTATAGCAAGAACGCATTTCAAAATCTCTCATCGGACTGGGGGCATTTTAAATATTTATTCGAGTCGACATCGCGCTGCGTGCCGAGATCCTCGAATAAATACTTAAAATCTCAAAGGTACAAAAAGCCTATCCAAAATGTCCCTACGAGACAGGGGGCATTTTAAATATTCATTTGGGTCGACATCGTGCTATACGCCGAGATCCCCAAATGAATATTTAAAATCTTTTATTCCAAATCTATTTCATTCTGAAACGTCCCTGCGAGACAGGGGGCATTTTAAATATTTATTCGGGTCGACATCGCGCTGCATGCCGAGATCCCGAAATAAATATTTAAAATTATCAATTCGAATATTCTTTTGTGCTAAAGAATACAAATACTTGTTTTCTAAAGTATATGCAGGTGATCTTTCAAAAGTTAGAGACACATTCTCCAACAAAGCAAGACTCAAAAGTCAAGAAAGAGACTTTTGTGGCTACACACTCCTACGAAATTGAGCCGAAGAAGCTTAAAGTCTTTCTACAGCCTGAAGCTTAAGGTTCGAATGGGTGTAAAAGGTCGGATCCAACACGCCCAAATATGGCCGGATCGCTGGCAGCTCCGTCTACTCAACAAGCCATAAGAAAGGCCGTAGTAGCGGAACCCCCACTTCGTCAACCCGTCAGTAGGGACTGTAGGAAGTACGAAAGCAAATTTAACTCGACCAGTTCAAGTGATCGTAGTCTACAAAATTCTCCCCAAATGACTGGAGAATCAAAGTTCTAGTGGAAGGATGAGTCTCGACCACTGAGTGTTCGTAGGCTCCAAAATCTACAACCACAAAAGATGACTCCAAATCTATCAACTTCAGCAAAAATCAGCATTGGGGAGCGCAATTCCCATAGCTCAAGTCTGAAGCCTGAATGGGTGTAAAAGGTCGGATCCAACAAGCCCAAATATGGCCGGATCGCTGGCAGCTCCATCTACTCAACAAGCCATAAGAAAGGCCGCAGTAGAGGAACCCCCATCTCAGCAACCAGAGGACAAAGAGCTATCAAATTCTAGCTCTCCCGATCTGACGAACTCAAGTGACTCAGATTAAAGTCTTCTCAAGTGGTCAAGGATCAAGATACTACCTACGTTCGGTACTATCAACTGAATCAAGAACCTACAAATCCTTCAACAAATCCATAAAGCACAAAGCGAGGATCGAAGGAATCTTTCTTCAACAAGTCCGTCAAAGCACAAAGTAAAGGACCGAAGAAAATTATCCCAAAGTTCGTGAAAAGCCCAAGGCTGAACTAAGAGGATTCTGTCATCAACAAGTCCGTTACGCTCAAAGCTCTGGACCGATGACTTTTCGCCATCGACCTAGTACAAACCTCATGGTTTAGGTCATTGGAATCTACTCCTTCATCAAGCCCGCCAAAGCTAGAAGCATAGGGTCGAAGGTACAAAAATAACCTGACAAATCAGTAAAGACAAATCAGGTAATTCTCCATCAATGTCCGCAGCACAAAGCACAGGACGAAATAAATCAGTATCTCAACTATTTATTGATACATCTAAGAGATTTATGAAGGAAGAAAGATTTAGTGTGACATCCAAATAAACTTTTGGAGATCCACTAAGTGAAAATCCTAGTGTGACATCTAGAGCAAATATCTAAAGATCCACAGGGTCAATCAGCATACAACAAACGTGATTCGCTCTAGTCGCATACCACATTTGTTGGGGGGCATTTGTTGACCTCTAAGTATTAATCAATAAGAAAAAAAAAAAAAAGAAGAGAGCAACTCACCTCGTAGCTCGTCGAATCACCGAAATACCGCATACCTCGTACGTCGTCGAAGTCCTGCTCGAATCCCGGATATCCTGCTGAGCACCTCGGACTGTCGAACCCCGAAATCCCGCTGATTCGGCGCTGCTTGCAGTCGTCTCCCAGAAATCCTGCGAAAATCCTCGCACAGTGATCCCATTCACGCCTATAAAACACGACCGACGCCTTCTCTTCTTCCATTCACGATCGATCTCACACGACACTCACAAACTCCTCTCTTCCTCCCGCTCCCTCTCCCTCTCTCATCCCTGTTCGTCGTCTGTCAAAACCGACCGAGCCCAAGCAGCGATCAGCTCCGACCTCCATTCCGCCTCTAGTTAGCCACCGAAACTTCTCATCCCGACGATCTCCTCCCGAGCTCATCCAACCGAGCTCTCGGGCTTTCTCCGAGAGAGAGAAACAGAGAGAAAGAGAGAGGAAGAGCTTCTTCCCTACCTCCACTCCAAGCCGAGACCCCGTCGATCTCCTCCTCTGCCCGATTCCCCCTCTCCGACCGACTGCTCCTTCCCCTCTACCTCCTCTGGCCGAACGCCCTCAGCCCGACGTCGTTCCCTCTGCCTTTGTCCGATCCAGCCCAGGAACCCGCCGACTCCTCCTTCGACGGCTTCTCTTCCTGTAAGATCGGAAGTCACGACCTTTTGAGCTCGAGCAACAACGGGAGCTCAAAGACTGTGAAGGTAACTTTCTCCCTTTCTTGTGCTTCTCGGCCAAATCCCATAAATCAACAAAAAAAAAATATATATAAAAAAAAATATATGTATTTTATATTTAATTATATTAATATTAATTAATGATAATTAATTTTAATTAATTAATTTAGTTATAATTTAATTATTTTAATTATAATTAATAAAGGAAAATGATAATTTTTAATTAATCATGAATAATTAAATTTATTCATAATTAATTATTTCATTTTTTTTTTATATATTAATTATCATTAATTTAGTTATTTATAATTAATTAAATTTAATTATTATTAATTATAGTTAACTAATATTAATCTAATTAAATATACATACATAAAATGCTTGCCCCTCTCTCCCTCGATCCTCGAACCGACACCGCCGACAAGCCCGCGAAGGTACGAAATCTCCTAAACTCAGATTCTCGCTTCCGTTGTGTGCGGCGGACCGGAAAACCGCCTATACACGCCTTTATTGCGCGTGGTGGGATGGGACCCCGGTCCGACGCCTACGACGAGGCGGGAATCGCCTAAACTCTACTTCGGTATTCGTGGCGCACCGGAAAACCGCCTATACACGCCTTTATTGCGCGTGGTGGGAAGGGACCCCGGTGCGGCACTTACGGCGAGGCGGGGTCACTTATAAGTACCCCCGAGCGGGGGGAAAGCAAATTGTGTCATTCATAAGTACCCCCGAGAGCGGGGGGAAAGCAAACTGTGCATCTTTTAAACAGGTACCGTCAGAGCCCCATACACGCCTTTATTGCGCGTGGTGGGAAGAAATATCACGGCCGCGGTGCCCTCGCAAGAGGACACCTACCATACACGCCTTTATTGCGCGTGGTGGGAAAGGCCCAGTTTTCTCGTAGTTTTCCCCTAAATGGGGGAGACGCCGGGAGGCTGCCGAAATTTCGGGTGAAATCGTACCTGGACTTAATTGAACTCAAAAGAACGACGGATGATATGTACTTGGACTCTTGAACAAAATCTAAATGGATTAATAAAAAATCAAATCCAAATAAAAATGAGCATTGAACTTGAACAAGACTCAGACATAGAACATGACTCGAACAATCTGAAAGTTCAAGTGAGCTTGACTTTGCAAACATTTGGAACTTGAACTCAACATGATCACAAGGAAGATTGGACATAGAACTTGAATTTGAACTTTGAACTTAAACAAGAATAAATACTTGATCATGTGCTTTGAACTTGGACCATGCGATATCAAGTGGGTTTCAATAATGAACTAAGAATTGAATGATCCATAAGAATTCAAGTCAAACCATAGCACAAGGAATTCAAATGAATCATAAGAGATTTGAACTTGAATGAACAAACCATATAAGGCCAATCTCTTGACAATGTAGAGTTGGAACCAAGCATGAAAGAGCTTGATATCATGCTTAAAACGAAGTTATGAGTGATGAGAAAGCAATTCCTAATTGAATGCAAAAGGTATACACTGAATGATAGTCTCATGGACAACAAAAAAATTCACATTCGGTGAATGTAGCGCCTTACAAACCAATGCAAGAAAGAAGTGGAAAGGATATCGTCCATACTCTTGATACAAGAAATTTCCAATGGAACGATAGGGAATTGTTACTTTCATTTGAGGCATCCATCTCAAATCATGCTTACAAATGAGCAGAGATGGTCATAGTAAGTGGTGCAAGTATTGACGATATATGATGAGCGCAATCCATCTAACATGTTAACACACAAAGTGAATGAGCCAAATCTATCTACAAACAACAGTACTAGTAGTACTTCATAGAGGATGAATCTTTTATGGACAATAAAGATTGATGTATAAAGAATGCTATGAATGCAAGTTCATACAAGCTTCTTAAGGCAGGAGACTCGTTAGTGCACTATGACTCGCCTACGAAAATCAACAACTAGTGCACGACAGTCTACCTGTACGAAGCAGCGAACCATTCTATCCAGAAGCTGTTACGCCACCGGATCTGCAACCTCCGTATAAGCAGACAGAAGGCGTCTATTCTAAAAATACCCCCGCACGTGCACTATAATTTGTATACACATAGGTACACTAAAGGGGAAAATTCAATCTTCACCCGCAAGGGCCCCGGCGAGCGTGTTATTGGTACACACGTGACGTCTAGGGATGCTGCGCGGGTTGACAAGTGAATTCAGGTTCGAAACCGATCCTTCTATACGGGTCAATAGAAGTCGACAGGGTTCGAACAATTAAGCAAATATAAAGTTGTGGTGAACAATATATTTGCTTTAAAACATTCATATCAGGCCTTCAAGGCCTACACCAAGAAGAATTCACTATCAAGGGCATAAAGCCTACGAAACCCGATCCTCTGTCGACAGCCCGACAGAGTTGACAAGGTTTAATCCATAAAAAGAAATGGCCTCCAAACACCCCGATGATGGCCGTGTTGAATACAGATCTCAACCGGAGGGGTTCCCAAATATTTTCAATTGTCTCCCAAAAGTCCATTCCAAATATCTTCCAAGCTCCACCCAAAATCCAGAAAAATCCAAAAACTCCACAAAATCCTAAAAATATTTAAATTTGAAATTCAACCCATTAACCACTTAAAGCAAAATCATCCGCCCTCCGCAAAAGTTTGCCGAGGCGGACAAATTGAAATTTACTCTAGCTCACAAAAGAGCCAAATGCCTAGTCGAAAATATTACTAGGATCCATTCTCAAACAATATCTTGCCAGTAAGGACGTGGTACGTGTCCTCTAACCGGCAGTTTCGCCGCCAAATGGCACTGCAGGTAAACGGTTATGACCCGGGGCCCTCTGAACCGAGTGGTCTTGCCGCCAAATGGCACCACAGATAGCGGTTATGGCCAGAGCCAATACGCTCCTTAATGGCGTTAAATCCTTGAGATATGAATCAATAGGATATGATCGATAGGGCACAAAGCCCTCCGTTAGCTAAGGTGGATTCAAATTTGTCCCCTTAGACAAACATTCAACCCCGGTCTACAAGGTCCCCTTGGACGAAGCAACCCATGGCTGCCGACAAGGATCCTTCTGTCAGGTTGGGTCGACTACCTCCTCTGACTAAGTAGACCAGGGACCACGATGGCCCGGGATGACGGAACCATGGGATCTTGATCGGGTCCATCATCCATTCCCCCACCATCCGCTTTAAGTGCTAGATGGTGCAATTTCTATTTTAAATAGCAAAATCTCCAAATTCCCAATTTCCAA
Source organism: Dendrobium officinale (assembly GCA_019514585.1). Lineage (NCBI taxonomy): Eukaryota > Viridiplantae > Streptophyta > Magnoliopsida > Asparagales > Orchidaceae > Dendrobium > Dendrobium officinale. The sequence goes on from CM033686.1 coordinate 13,237,999, forward strand.
ATCCAATTTCTACCAATATCAAAATCCAAATCCATTGCTGCTACTATATGCCAGATAACACGTATCTCTACGTATCTGATTGACGACTAGCCTTAATCGAAAGTTCTCTCTCGTGATCGAGAGGGGTAATTAACTATAGGGGCTTGCGCCTATAGGAAACCAGAACTCAGATCATAAAGTCCTCACCAAATGAGGGCGAAATCTCTGGGTAGTGTCTTATCTACAAACCCATCTGCCTTCCAAAATTTACCTCGGAACTTAGTTCGTTAAAACTCCCTCGCCGAATAAAGAAAAGCGAGCGGAGGCCGGGGCCGAATTTTCGGAGCCCACAGGAAGAAGGCAGTTCATTAAATTAACAGAGTACAAATTTTACTCTTTATTTAGGAGCAGTGTGATATGCCTTGGAAGTAAAAAAAACAGCAACCCAATCAATAGAAAACTGCATGAATGCTCACAATAGTGGCTGATTATTATTTCTGCAATATGAAAGCAAGATACAGGTGATGTACTATTAGAGAGATAGATCATCTCTCCCACAAGACTTAGACGTCGCTAGGAACTCACAACAAAACACCAAGAACATAAAACTTAGCAATAATACACCCTAATCCCTAGAAAACTCCCCCTTAAATAGCCCTAGAACATAAAATCATAAATAGAACATTCCTAAACAAGTAAACATAATTTATGAAAACTTCATAAATAATTTATGAAACCTTCCTAAATACCATCATATTCATAGTTTGCTTGAAGAAGATTCTTTACAACTAGTTAGAATCAAGGGAAAAGAAAATCTCATTGATGTGCTCACAAAAGTGGCACCAGAATACCAACAGAAAAGTTGAGGCTTTATAAAGCCTCAATTAACCTTTGTGAAAGATGATTTGGAGGTGTCGCATAAAAACACTTAACACAAACCGTTAAGCAGGTACAATAAAAATTTCTATCTCCAAGGCTTCGTTTGGGACAGCTTTTCTATTGCTTCGTAAAGCATTTTTTAGTACAAAAAAATTAAAATTTTTGTACTAAAAAGTTGTTTTACGAAGCAATAAGAAAGTCGTCCCAAATGAAGCCTAAGTGAGATGAACATTAAAGAGTCAAACTTTTCTCCCATTAAATCTCTACAATATATGATTGAGATCTACTATCAATTGCAGATATTAGATTGAGACTTATAAATATATTGTTAAATCCTTTTTTTGGATTATGAGATATTTTGTTGACTTTAGAAGATCTTGTAAAATTTTGTAACTAATTCTATGTTTTGAAACCCATGACTTATTACAACTACAAATAAAGCTTTAGAAGAAGAGGTTTAATATCTCATAGAAGCAAAGAAAGCAAAAAGAAAAGGGAGTGAGGAGGACCAGGCTCTCTTATTGAACAAAGAAAAGAAGAAAAGGGACTTTAGGCTGCTTCCATCCAATAACATAGCAACATGAATCTGGCGTGTGTGATGTGTCTTACCCCATGGAGAGGAAAAAATCTACAAATTTACTTCCTAACTCTAGTCCTTTACTCTTATAGAACTAGTTTTTCTTCTCTCACTATTCAGCATCAACGAAGGCCTCCCGATGACGTGAAAAGGTTGGAGTAGCTCCAGTGGAAGATAAGATTAGAGAGAGTCGCCTTAGATGGTTTGGTCACATTAAACGAAGGCCTCCCGATGACCCGGTTAGGAAAGTTGAGGTATTAGATTTGACTTATGTTAAGAAAGGTAGAAGTAGACCTAAAAAGACTTGGTTAGAAAATATTAGAAATGATCTTTCTTTATTAGATTTAAATGAGAATTTGACTTTTAATCGGATACAATGGCGAAAAAGGATTCATATAGCCGACCCCACATAGTGGGACAAAGGCTTGATGTTGTTGTTGTTGTTGTTGTTGTTGTACTATTCAGCATCAACTACAAAAGGTGGAGTTAACCTCCGCATGTATTCCATAATTGATTTGAGCACGTGTGGCGACAACGACAACCAACTAATGCTACCCCATCGCCTACATCTCCCTAGCCCTCTCTCTCATTTGACCAATACTTACCCAAATCTTAAAGCCCATCCCAATTTCCTCCTTCCCATTTCACCTCAAATTATTGACTCCTTAGCTACAACCACAAAACATGCCCCGTCACCCAACTCTCCTATGCAAACTAGCTGCCGATTGTACACCTCTCCTCCTCCACTCCTGTCGGCCAGCTGCCTGCAACTCTTGTCTCTCTAAATATTGTATTAATAGCTATTATATGTTTGATACTTAGTGCATATTTAATGAATAGCCTATATCGAAAGTTCTCTCTCGTCAGCAGGACGAGTAATTAACTATAGGGGTTTGCGCCTATGAGAAACCTAGAATCATATCACTAAATCCTCACAAAATGAGGGTGAAATCTTTGGGTGGTTTTTTATCTTAAAATATAATCTGCCTTCAAAAAATTTAACCTGAAATAATCTGTAAATTTTTGAAGCCCACAATTGTATGAGGACTTCTTCAATAATGCAATTTCACGAAATGATAACTCTAAATTATATTTAGGTATGAAGAGAAATTATTGATGAACCTCTTCTGAAATTTTATGGAATTATCTTATCTCCTTGCAACTATGGATATAGGTGGATCTCATTTAACCATGTAAAATTTATGTGTCTTGTGTTTGCAATATCAGATGTGTTTGTTCTCTCATTTTCATTTTGCCTTTGCTCTAAGATTTATTGCTGCCCTACCACGAAGTACAATATTGTGATAAATATCTATGTCTAATAGAACCAAAGCATATGCTTATAAGCTACTTAGTTCCAACATTGAACATGAACATGTCATCCTCATTATAGTCAAAAGAACATAACAGATTAATAAATTTCATACCAGAAAGAAGATGAATACCTAAAGTTGCCATGACAGCTGCAAATACAACTATACCCACTGGTTGCATACGTAATTTTCCAATGGGGTACTGATAGATGTTCACTTTCTTCATTGACAAATGTGTAAACCATAGAATTCCACCTGCGATGAGATCCAACAAAGAGTCAAGTGTCGATGCGGCGATAGCGATAGATCCACTTCTTATAGTAGCATAGATCTGAAAAATATGTTTCGTTAGTTTTACTGAAGATTCATTTCTCCTTTTTTTTTCAGTGTTGTGTAGTCACCGCAGAAAATATTTAATCATGCTAGAAGAATGAATACCTTTAATAACAGGAGAATTAAGTTTGCATAGTTGGAAATTTTTATAGCCAATTCACTCTGGTTTTGATCTGCATTTTCTTGATCTTCTTGATCATTGTCACCGTTAGCGGACTCATTCAAGGAGTCAACCTCTTCGAAAGATTTGAGAGTAGCAAATTGCTTTTCATAGTATTCTTTTTCACCTGGGTAAGAAAAACATAATGATACTAAACATTTCTTATAATTCAATGCATTTATAATGATAATTGCATGTTTACTGACAGCTGCACATATCCACATACTGGTTCAGATGCATCACAGCCATATATAGATTCCAACAATGTTTAAAATAGTATAATTTAATTCAGAGGGAATAAAAAATATCAGCAGTTGATAAGAATATCCCCGTCGATGATTTATTCATGACTAGAGTCTTTATTGAACCTTACATTAGTTATGAGTGGAATTTGATTGTGTTGATCAATTGGGTTGTACTGTTCCCACGGACCTCAACTCAATTTATTGTGTTCTTTGGGGTGTGAAAGGGTCCTCTCACTACTTGGGTTCAGGTTCTTTGAACTAAAAAAAAAAAAAAATTCATACAACACCCCGATGATGTGTACCCGAACACCCTGGCGCTACAAAGTTTGCTGGGAGAAACGACAAAGAGCAGAGCGCCAGAGTGCTCTAGATTTGGCTCAGCAGCTCTGCGGGTTTGAGCATCGAAACATCATCAGACGAAATGGGATCAGAGATTTGAGTGATGCAGCTCTCCAAACTAGCGCTATAGTGCTTCGAGGAGGACTAAACAGTTTTCTTTCTTGTTTTTTCTCAAGGGTGGCATCTCTGTGGTATATCGAGGCTTTTCTCTTTTGTTTAGAGTGTGAGAAAAGGGCGTAAGTGAGAAGAGAAGCAAGGAGAGAGCGAGAGAGAAGAGATATTTGTACTTATTTCTCCTAATTTTTATAGTGAATTTCTTGGTGTGGTGTGGTTCCGTGGTTTTGTTCTAATTTTAGATTTTTCCACATTAAATCTTGGTGTTTTTTTATTTCTGCTTCTTTTACTTTCTTTTTTATTTTATTATGTGGTTTACTTTCACATCCTCAACAATTAGTATCAGAGCGAGGTTGTTCAGTTCGAGTGGGAGTAATGGCTGACGAAGCAAGATACAAGATTAAGAAGTTCAACGATTCAAACTTTGCATTCTAAAGGATGCAACTTAAAGATTTGTTGTATCAGAAGAAGTTGTATTTACAGTTAGAAGGAATCACAAAGAAGCCATACTCCATGACTATGGAAGAGTGGGAGGTTCTTGACCGGACTGCGCTTTTTTTTATACGACTTTCACTTTCCTTATCTGTTACATTCAACATTATAAATGAAAAGACTACAGTCGATTTTATGGCCCCACTGATTAAGATATATGAGAAGCCATTGGCCTCAAACAAAGTGTTCTTGATAAAAAAAAATATTTAATATGAAGGTATTGGGCATCACTACAATGGCAGAGCACTTGAATAATCTGAATACTATGATGAGCCAGTTATATTCAGTTGACATCAAATTTGATGATGAGGTGAGAGATGAGGTGAGAGCATTGCTGCTATTATTTTCATTGCTAGAATGATGGGATAGACTTATTATTGCTGTGAGTAACTCTTCAGAAAGTTCAAAGCTAAAATTTGAGGACATTATGGGGTTAATGCTTAATGAAGAGTTTCGCAAGAGGATAAATTCGCAAGAGGATAAATGATGAATCTTCTGAATGTTGAAGCAAGATGAAGGGATTTAGAGAGAAATTTTAGTAGAGGGAGATCTAAATCAAAGAGAGGAACGTCTACTTCATGTGGAGGAAAGGATGCGTGCTGGAGTTGTGAAGGGTTATTTGAAGGACTGCATAATTCTAAAGAAGGCTAGTGGTGGGGGTCAAGAACAAAATCACTCTACAAATGTATCTGCAGAAAAGTATCAATATGATTTTCTGATTTTATCTCTGAACAAATCTAAATCTTGGGTTATAGATCCAAGTGCTTCTTTTCATGCAAATTTTAATAATGAGACATTCAAGAATTATACTAAATGTGATTTGAGTAAAGTGTATATGGGAGACAACAAGCCCCATAGCATTGTTGGACAGAGAGATGTTGATATCAAAATATAAGATGGGTTAATTTGGAGACTCAAGAATGTTAGGCACGTTCCCTGTTTAAAGAGAAGTTTATTTTCAGTGAGTTAACATGCAAACTCATGCCATGTGACATCATTCACAAGAGATTCATAGAAGGTGACAAAAGGAGCTATGGTTATAGCTCGTGGCAGCATTGAATGTACCCTGTATGCTATCAAAAAAAGATCAAATTCTATTGGAGTAGCTGATTTAAATGTAGATAGAGGTCTTTGGCATCGAAGGCTTGGCCATATGAGTAAGAAAGGTATGCATTCACTTCTTACTAGAGGAAAGCTTCATGGTTTAAAATTTATAAATTTAAATTTTAGTGAAAATTGTGTATATGACAAGTAACATAGGATGAATTTTTTAAATACTCGTTTAAAAGTCAAGTCAAAGAAGCTGGACTTAGTGAATACTAATGTATGGGGTCCTACTCCAGTTACTTCTATAGCAGGATTATTGTATTTTATTATTTTTATTGATGATAACAGTAGAAAGGTATGGGTGTGCTTAAAAGAACATCAGATGTATTTCATATTTTAAGTGAAAGGTCATGATTGAGAATGAGACAGGTTTAAAACTCAAGTGTCTCAGATCAAATAATGGTGGCAAGTATCATGATAAAAAGTTCAAGGAGTGTTGTACTTTGAATGGGATCAGGCATAAGTTCATTGTTTTAAGAACACAATAGAAAAATGGTGTTGTGAAACACATGAATAGAACTATCACTGAGCATGCCAAGAGCATGAGATTACATGCTGATCTACCCAAGCATTTCTGGGCAGATGCAATGAATACTGCAGTTTATATGATCTATCATGATCCTTCAGTTTTCTCTAAATGATGGGTTACCTAAGGAAGTTAGGAGTGAAAAAAAAGTAAGTTTATCTCACCTCAAAGTTTTAGTTGTTTATCCTATATTCATATTGATGCGGGATCTAGGAATAAGCTTGATCCAAAAAATCTATCAAGTATGCATTTAATGGATATGGCTCAAATGAATTGTGCTATAAATTCTGGGATTATCAAAATCAGAAATTCATTAGGAGCAGGGATGTCAAATTCAATGAAAATGAAATATACAATGATATAATGGGACTCCTAAAGATTCATGCAAATATGTTAAGATAGAGAATGTTGATGATGATCAAGAAAACAAATTTGATGAAGTACATAGAGTACCTCAGACTCCTGCTACTAAAATTAAGAGATCCACCATAATCTCAAAGCTAGTAGAAAAGTATTCTCCTTCATTGTATTATATGTTGTTGACAGATAGTGGTGAATCTGAGATCATTCAAGTTGATGATTCAAAAAAGTTACAGCAATACATGGATAATGAGATGCATTCAATTGAGTTGAATCAGACTTGGGAGTTGATAAAGCTAGGGCTGTCAATTCGTGTTGGCGAGTCGTGTTCGGGTCAGACCCGAATTTGACCCTGCTGTATCTAACCCGACCTGAAACAAGTATCGGGTCAATTCTTTGGACCCAAACCCGACCCGGATCGGGTTCGGGTCAACATGACCCGACACGAAATTTTAAAAATAGCGGGTTCCAGTCACGAAGTAGCGGCAGCACAGTGGCGACATAGCCGCAGGTGGGAGCGGCGGCAGTGGCACAGCAGCGGCAACAGCGGCAGCATGGCACAGCCGCAGTGCCAGTCGGTCAAGGCGGCGCGGCAGCAGCGGCAGGCGGCAACAGAGGCAACACGCAAACGTCGAGACTCATGATTCGCGAAGCGATGCAGCGCCAGTCGCCAGAGCCAAACTGCCAGTGATGCGATTGGGACTACGACTCGACGTCATTTCGCGAGCAGGGCGGGCACACCGGGCAACAGAAACGGGCAGACTCATTTCCGTGTCATTATCGGATTTCCAGGTCAACCCGAACCCGACCCGTAACGCAAATCGTGTCAGTTTTTCTAACCCGAATCTGACCCGTTTGCTAACCGGTCGACCTGAACCCTGATGTTTCCGGGTCGGGTTCAGGTCGTGTCAAAAATTGACACCCCTAGATAAAGCTACCAAGTGGCAAGAGAGTACTGCAAAGTAAGTGGATTTACAGGCTAAAAGAACTTGATGGTAGCAAATGCTACAAGGCTAAGCTTATAGTTAAAGGTTTTCAGCATAAGAAAGGAGTGGACTTCACTAAAATTTTCTCTCAAGCGGTGATGATGACTACAATCAGAGTTATACTGAGCATGGTAGTAGTGGAGGATTTACATATGAAACAGATGGATATAAAGACAACATTTATGCATGGTGACCTTGAAGAAGAGTTGTACATGGTGCAACCTCAAGGATATGAGGTCAAAGGTAATGAATATTTGGTGTGTAGGCTTAGGAGGAGCTTATATAGGCTGAAGCAAGCATCAAGATAGTGATAGAAGAAATTTGACAGGTTTATGTTAGATAATGGGTACATTAAGTACCAGGTAGATCACTATTATTTTTTTAAACATTTTGATAGCATATTTTTCTGCTTTTATATGTGGATGATATGCTGGTTGGAAGGTCAGATATGAAGAAGATAAAATGTTTGAAAGAATAATTAGCAAAAAGTTTGAAATGAAAGATTTGGGTCCAACAAACAAAATTCTTGGTATAAGAATCAACATGGATAGAAGTGCAGGCATACTGAAGTTGTCTCAAGCTAAATATGTTGAAAAGGTGTTTCAAAAATTCAACATGAGAGAGACAAAGTCAATTTGCACTCCCTTGGATAGTCACTTTCAACTATTCAAGGAATAATCGTTTAAATCTAAAGTAGAGCAAGTACAGATGGAGAGGACTCCATATGCTTCAACAGTTGGAAGTTTTGATATAGCTTATGCAGTGGGAGTAGTCAGCAGATTTAAGAGTAACCTAAGCAAACTTCATTGGGAGGCAGTTAAGTATATTCTCAGGTACTTAAGAGGATCAATTAACAAAGCACTTTTGCTATAGAGGTGCAGAGATTGATCTACAGGGATATGTATATTCTGATCTTTCTGGAGGTCTTAATGATAGAATGAGCAAAACAAGTTATATCTTCACTTTGAAAAAGACTGCAGTGAGTTGAGTTTTTAAGTTACAGAAGATTGTTGTGTTCTCAACCACATAAGCTGATTATATTGCTATCATTAAGGCAAGCAAGGAGATGATTTGGTTGCAAAGTTTCTTGACAAAACTTAGCAAGGGGCAAAGGAATGGGAAGTTGCATAGTGACAACATGAGTGTTATTCATCTAGCCAAGAATGTTGCATTCCATGCCAAAGCGAAGCATATTCAACTTAGATATCATTTCATTAGTCATTTTTTGAAGATGGTTAGTTATCTTTGGAGAAGATACACACAACCCGAAATCCTACAGACATACTAACGAAGATGGCGACAGATGATAAACTGAAGCTATGTATAACTTCAGTTGGCCTTCATGGAGGATGAGAGTAGGGGTTTGTCGCACTATAGGCACTATAATTGGTGTTACAGATTGGAAGAAAGATTGATTGCAATAGGTTTTTAAGTGGGAGATTATTAGTTTTGTGTGGAATCTGATTGTGTTAATCAATCGGTTTGTACTGTTGCCACGGACCTCAATTGAATTTGTCGTGTTCGCTGGGTGGTTTGGGGGATCCTCCCCTTGCTTAGGTTCAAGTGCTTTGCACCAGAAATAAAGTTTTTTCATATAACGCCTCAGTGTTGTATACCCGAGCATCCCAGCGCTGCAAAGTTTGCTGGAAGGAACTACATATAGTGGAGCATCGCTGTGCTCTAGATTCGGCGTCACAACACTGTGTAGTGCGGCAGCGCTACGGTTTTGAGCTCCACAACATCGTCAGACGGGTCGATATAAGAGGTTTTGAGTGCTGCAGCGCTCCAAAATGGTGTCCCTTGGCAGTATATAGAGGCTTTTCTCTTTAGTTTAGTACTTTAGTGTATAAGAACGGTGTAAGTAAGAAACGAAGCAAGGAGAGAGAGAAGAAAGATTTGTACTTATTTCTCCCAATTTTCATATTAGATTTCTTGGTGCATTTTGACTCCGTGTTTTTTTTCCGAATTCAGGTTTTTCCATGTTAAATCCGAGTGTCCTTTTATTTCAGCTGCTTTTACTTTCTTGTTTTTTCATTGTGTGGTTTACTTTCACATCCCCAACATACATAACATCGCAGCATCAGTCATTTGAAAAAGCTAAAAGAAAATAACTTGAACGTAATGCTGCACTCCCCAAAACAAACCTATAGTCAGATCAATTACATGTCACTGCCAATATGGCTATCATTTATTCAATTGAATCCCCCAATCTCTGCACTATCAGATGAGAACATTATTGAAATGCCATTATGTGCAGCATAAAGCAACATATTTTTTATGATGATATTTCAAGATGAATTGATCATGCATTCCACGTGCCAAAATTTAGAATTTTAATACCAAACTCAAGGTGTGGTAACATATATAAAACCTTAGGCAGTGAGCATCCACAAGCATCATCTTTTATCCTTTGAAGAGCAAAAGACCAAGAAGAAAGAACAATAGTAAAAAGAGGAGAAAATGGAGAGACAACAAGCCCAACCACTCGATGAAAAAGAAAATGAAAAAAAAAAAGGTTGCTCTGTTGTCTTACAATGTATATATTATTAAAATTTCATAACAATTTATTAATTATAGAAAAATTGAAAGAACAGATTTCGAGTGTAAATAAGAAGAGAAAAAAAAAAAGGCAAAAGCTGGAAAGAAAACAAATTGAAAGAAAAACAGACCAAATGTAGAAAAAAATCCAATCTGCAAAAGAACCTAATTCTGCAATGCCTCGCTCTCGTTCTTCATAAAATAGGTTTTTTTTCCCTGATAGAAAAGCTATGATCGCTAGCTTATAAAACTCTTCTTCCACTCAAAAATCAGTAAAATTATTTTACCGAGAGAGATCGAGAGAGAGATAGCGAGAGAGACCTGCACTTAAAGCTTCTGTTCTTGAAATGTCGAATCGAGAAGGGTCCTCAGTATCGACGGCGGACCGAACCTTGGCGGGAAGCCTCGAAAGGAACTCTCTTTTCAAGTAACGCACAGAGTTCCTTCGCCACGGCGGCGCCGGCGATGGCGCAGCGACGCCACATAGCAGCGGCGCACGTACCTCCTTATGCACCTCTCTTCCTCCTCTGCCCATCTCTCCCAGGCCAGACCTCTCCCTGTCCACCTCCCTCCTTATTTTTTCTCTATCCCGAGCGAAGCAAGCGTGGAAGACACAGGCGTGAGGCCTGCTGCTCTCACCACGTGTCTGTAACAATTATTTAAAATTTGAATCACAACAACAATCTTGTCTACGGTGGGAGAATGGCTGTCACATGTTCTTCTCGTATTTATTCATAGTTGGCAAGAACTTGATAATTACATAGGGCCTGGTAAAAAAAATTTCCATTTTTTATAATATTATATTTGATTCAGTCTCAAGCATTTAAAATAAATTAAATAATTTAGATGGTTCAATTACATCTTCATAATTAAGTTAACGGTCCAATTGTAAGGAGATTTAAATTCTTTCAGAACATTCTTTTTACATGCTAGCAATGATTCAGAATGTGATTCGAATGGATTGTAATTTGAAAATTTTGAATATTCGAAAAATACAATTGTCATTGAAATTTATGTATTAATGGTTTCTGCGATCAAATTATAAGAAATATGACAAAAATAAAAAATAAGGAGGGATCTGAGAATGTTTGTATGCATGTGGATCTTTGCATGTGTTCTAGGGCAAATCTCAAGGGTATGTGTACATGTTCATGAAATATGGAATTTTTTTTCCTTAGGTGTTGTAGAACCTAGGTAGGGGCCACCATAGCTCTGAGCCCCTCGAAATTTTGACAAATTAATTCAAGTTAAGGAGCTCGGGGTGGCGTTGTGGCACTATGGGAGCTTATGCGGTGAGGCGCTTGACCGAATTTTTATATTAAAAATATATTTTTTCATTATTCAAACTCATTTCACCTAGTCACATAGGTCAATGAGAGAGAGAGAGAGAGAGAGAGAGAGAGAGAGAGAGAGAGAGGAGGATTTCTAGAGAATAACTTTTGGACTGCTTTGGATCATTTTTTGTTTATGGCCAAGTTCTGAAAGTTATCTGGCTCAAGATAAGTTATATTTTGTCAATCTCAGTTTTTAATAATTCTACAATTTTGAAATTTTTCTGATTTAAAATATAAATTTATATTATTCAATCCGAGATAAATTTTAAACAAGGAAACTTTCACCGCATAATTATTTGTATGTTGTAAAGAACATAGTTCTAAACATTTAGGTTTTTTTTTTTGTAAAATTTTCATCAATTATTTTTAAAATGTTATTTTTTTTAACTATAAAAAAATATTCATGAACTAAAAAATAATATTGTAGAACAAGTAAACCTCTAAAATTAATTATTCACAATCTCTGTCAATTTAGTAGAATCTTGAGTCAATAAATTTTAACTACATTGTATTGGATCTAACTATTAAAATGCTGGCCGTAGGGCAAATATCTGCAATTTTGTAAATAGTCCAATCTATGTTTAAATGCTTAACTGTCATGTTATACGACATAATTGATATATTGTGCATCTGTGAATAATATTATGTTTGTATCTGAGGAGTTCGGAGAGAGTTCTATTTGGAGTTTTATTATAAATCCGTGGAGTTTTGTTGCAAAAATTTTTAAGGTGTTGAAAGCACTAAAAGCTCTAAGGGTCAAGAATTTTGAATGGGAGGCATAAAGATATGAAAAGTTTATGTAATGTGTGTTAATTTATATTATCTTTTGCATGTTATGCTCTAAATTCTGTAACCTGCTTAGTTATACATAAAACGTTATACTGTTCTGACACCACTCTACTTTAAGTCTACTATTAAGATTAGAATAATTGTTTTATTTTATGTTATTGATTTTGCAATTATGAAAAAATGATTTGGGTAATATAATTTGTTGAGTTGTGTTAGCTCTTTCTGTATTTTGTATTTCATTTTCAATTGGGTACTATAGGTACGTTTTCTATTTTTTTAAAATTTTTTTGGCAGTTCTAACTTTTTTTTATTTCCTACCCAGTGTCTGTTATTTGTCGGAGACTATGATAACAATTATCTATGATATATACTTTTGTGGATAAATAGAAATAGAAACAAAAATGTTTTGGATAAGTAAATTTAAATATAATGAAAAAAATTAGAAGCACTCATTTTTATTATCGAAAAAGAAATCTAATATTTGTCCAAATAAAAGATATTGATTTATTGTATTCCACCTCTGTTTTGCCACTATCTGACATGATGTGACATGTATCTATAAGTCATATTGGGTTGGGTTATGATAGTTTTTAGTATCAGAGTGTTGTTTGGAGATAAATGATAAATATTGCTATATTAATTGATTTGTAGTCTTATGAAATAGTTCTAGGTGGTAATATCATGCATTCATTTTATTTTGTCATTCATGTGCATGTATCAGTTGTTGTATGTGCTTGTGAGTTTTGATGGGCTAACTCAAGCACGAAATGAATAATGGGCAGAATGCGAGCCAAAGTGCACCGATAGTTAATACAACCCATATTATTGGTTCTGATATGATGTCACAACTTGTTAGTTTGGTAGCACAATTGATGGGTGAGGCCCAAAGCAAAATTTCTTCTAATAGAAATGAGGATGTGGATCGATATTTGCATATGTTTTTTAGGCTAAAGCCTAAAGATTGTAAAGGATTGGGTTATGAGGTTAGAGAAGACTTTTGATGAGATGTAGTGTCGTCCAAAGAAAAGAGTAACTTTTATTGTATTTTTTGTTAAATGGTGAGGCTGAGCATTAGTAATTGAGCCGCCAGCAAGAGAAAATTTATGATAGGTTGAATTTTCTGATTAGTTAGAAAGAATTTATTAGATGTTGGTTTGTACCTCCGGCAAATGCAGGAGATATTTTTTAGATTGGTTTAGAGGAGCAAAAAAGTGATGCAATATGAGACATAGTTGAGAACATAGTTTGCTCTGCATCTTGTTAGTACTTATACATAGAAGTGTTAAAAATTTTTTAGAGGCTTATGAAAATGCTCTAAGATACTGTTGATTCTTATGAAGACTGTAAAGTCAATGCACTGTTCAACGAAATTATTATAAACTTATTTATTTAACGAGTTAAACAAGAACTCGTTTTATTGTGTTTAATTTAATAGTAACTTCATTTTGCTTATATATGCATATAATTGTATACGTTCAATTTTTACACTAAAAATCATTCAAATCAAGTCCAAGTTGACCTAAACAACTAGGAGAAGTCAGTAATATGAACTAATTGAAATGAAATCATTAATCGAGTCAGCACATCAGTCTTGGGAATTTGTTAATTAGTAAACTAAGATTATGGCTTCATTTGAGACCGCTTTCTTACTGCTTTTTAAAACAACTTTTCAATTCAAAATTTTGTAAAATATAAATTTTTATACTAAAAAATTGCTGTAGAAAACGGTAAGAAAAATGTCCGCACATGCTGGGAAAACAGTTTTGCAGTTTCCACCCATCATCTTAAATTAAAAGATGAGTATATTTGGGGGAATTTTCTATCAATTTTATCTTGTAAATCACAATCACATTAGTATTTGACTAACTTTGTTTCCCAAACAAAAATAAAAAACCCATTGCATTCCATGGCCTCTCAAATTAAAAATCACAGTACTATATTTTATGAAAATTGCAAAATTACTTCCAACTATTTATTCTGCGTTTCATATACGATGGTTGCAACCGACCCCAAACAAACCTATTTATTCTCTAAATGGGCAACTTATCATTTGCTCATATTGAAGATTGTGGAATCATTGTTAATCTGGAATCTTTTTATGAGCTTATTCTTCATGCCACTGGAGGCAATGTTGAAAGATTTCTCAATGCCATTAGTCAATCAGGAGGCATTTTATAAAGTAGGAATTCATGGCGCTTAAGATTTAAAAACTTCTCTATTGATAAAATCTCTCGTCTCCATCCATTTTTCGAAGTATCAGTCATTTTCATCATACTCATCATCATATAAGCTGCTTCAGCTACCGACCGGGAGAATGCTTTCCTAGTCAAGGATGCCCTGTGTATTTCCGATTCCGCCCGTAGCATCTTTCCGTATTTTCTGCCTTCAAACACTTCGCTACCGGGTTGCTACTGATTCATTTTTAAGGTAAGGAGCCTGACTGGCTAGTCTAAAAAGAAGATGCGAGAAACAAAGGCTACTCTCATCATTTGCTTTATATTTGACGTTCTCAACCTATTTTTATGATCACCTTGTCTTGAGCTTGAAAAGATTGAAGGCTTCAAAGGAACAAAACATCAAGTTGAAAACCTAAAGAAATTAAGTAGTTACATAGACTGGAAGAATTGGAAAACTAGGTGAAACAGGTAGGTGCTCCTACATGATTTGGAATAAAATGAGAACAGTAAGAATTGGCTTTGTAAATAAAAAGAAGAAAAAAAATATTCATTAACATCAAAGGTTTAAAGGAAAATGCCGCCAAGAAGATGATAATACAAGCTTTCTTCCACAATCATCAAAACAGGAGTCGTAATGAATGACTTTCTCACAAAATGGTACCATGAAAATTTTACTATTGTTTGAAGGAATCATTTCAGCAATCACCATTTAGCTAGCTTCTAAATCAATTTTAATGAACTACATCATGATGATGCCTGTGGCCATGATATTACTGTAAAAAATAGATCACAACATGCCATTGCTATAATCTTATATTGTATAAACTATTCTCTTTAGAAGCAAGCAAATCACCAAGATAAAATGGCTTTCTTTAAGTCCTTCAAATTATGAGGAATTATATTTACCCTGACCTAGCTTGTTGGTAAGGCTCATCTTAAAAAACTTTATACAATATTTATCAGACCAATAAAAAAAGGAAGCAATACGCTTTACACTTTATACAATGAACAAAATTGGAGATCGAGAATTGCAATAATGGTTGAAGCATAAGCATCGTTCTTACAAGAGATGCATATAAAGGTAGAAACCAAAATGACCCATATAGCATGATGTCCAGCTAATCTCAAATGCACCACCACCACCAAATCTTCTGCATTATCAAAATTGAATCCTAAAAAATGACGAAATCATAAAATAGGTTGGGAACTTGTCGGAGAATGGAGTTCTTTCACCCTCAAAAACAGTAATTTTATTGCAAGAAATCAAATAGACGGAAAAAAAATACCAAGATACAATTGATCCTATATTTGAGAGGAGGATCTATCTCCCCCAAATCTCTAGATGCCGCTAGAGCCCAAAAACCTAAACCTAAGAGATCTCAAATTTCAACCAAATTCAAGATGCCCTAATCCTAAGAAAACAAACTATTTAAAGCATACAATCAAAAAGTAATCTCTAAACAGTCCCTACATTCAAATTTCCCTCTTAATTCCCTAAGAAATCCTTCCAATTTCGCTCTGTGAAGACCGGGCGGTCGGATCCTATGTACAGGAGGCGGAGAATTCCGCCAAACATCACGTAAGCCAGTCCCATCAAACCGGCTAGACCAGTCTAACAGAGTCAATCAACCTCATAATTCACCTAATAGTTCAACATTATACATTATGCATTGAAAAAACTTTGAGATGTAAAATAGCAATATCTGTTAAAAAAGTATAAGCACTGCTGTTTCAGAAGTATGATATCCAACAAATTTCACGCACAATACCACCAAAACATTTGGATATATCGAAACTCAACCTAAAAGGTTGCAAAATTCTGGAGAATGGAGTTATTCAACCTGATAATTCACCATGCGAGTAATCTATTATGGTGGGGAAAAGTAAAATGGCAGCCAAATAATACATATCAACTACCACGCTCTCAACAAAATAATCATCAAGAACCATTCTTCACAATCGCATATTAACCTGGATGAATTGAAACTTCTAACCATTTTAAACAAACTAGATCTCAACTATAGTAAGCATTAAGTGCGCACTAACAAGATGCATACATGGAAGACTATTTTCAACTTTCAACTACCAAGAAAAAATTGCAGAGTCGTTGGTAATCTCATTCAAATATTGCTAATATTAAAGACCAAACAGAAATCCAAAAATAAAATGATTGTCATTGCACCAATGCCAACTTCGAAGTAGAACTTATTTTGTTACATTTGAGTGAGAATGCCTCAAAAGAGAGGGAAAGAAGTTGAAGTCAATAAAATATAGGCTTTAAAAATTTCAGAAGATTGGAGATAATGTTACCCAATGGAAATTATCACCATACATGGATAAGTATGCAAGATTAAACATGGAGGTTTTAAAGCTCTTTGAAACTTTCATGCTTACAAGAAATCATATTGTTAAATTACTTGAAATGGGAACAACCTTTAGAACTAACCACCCAAGGTTTAAAATTGCGTAATTAAGCCTCGAGGCGGTTTTCGTCCGTGAGGCGAGGCGTAAGCCTCGAGGCGGTCTGAGGCGTAAGCCTCACGGACACAGAATTGCGTAAATGAAAAATTAAGGGTTTTAGCAGGAAAATAATAGCAATATTGTATCTTACAATAAAAATATCTAAATGATATATGAAAATAGTGTTAAGTAAGAAAGTAGATGCAATAAAATCAAGTCTCAAAGTACAAAATCACAAAATATTAGTTTAACAAAACTCCCAAAATACAAAAAATATATAAAATGCAATCATATCCCATCACTAAATGGGTCTTCAAATGAATCTTCTTCTCCAATTGTATCTATGAATGTCATGTCATCATCATCTTCAATATGACTCACTTTTCTCTTACATGTTCAATTGGTTTTAGCATTCTTCATGATAGGCATGCAAGATGTTTGGTAAAATGCCATTGGGAGAGAATGGTGATATTTTGGTTTGAAATAAAATTTTATATTAATCACAATTCATGAATCTTACGGTTGGTACTTTGTTTGTGATAAATGTTGGTGAATCTTAAGCAAGATTTTGTTAATACGTTTCAATTAAATGTGCACATGAACTTTTCGTAAGTAAGTGTAGGTGCGAAGTACTAGTTGCTATGTTCACTTCAAGTACCTTTCCAAAACCCTTCGTCGTGTGCATATTTTGTGGTGGTCATTATTGAGTTTGCTACAATACACATTGAGTTTTCTTGTTTTGGAATGAATAATTGATATATGAGCTTTACTTTTAATCCATGTCATATGATTTAGAAGTTTATGTATAAATGGTGACAATGCATAAAGTGATTTTATAACTCGATTCATAAGGTTTTATAAAAGGTTGGAGAAAGTTAAAACAAAAAAAGTGCATAACTATTCCAAACCTACACTCCTACATGATTTATATTTTAGTTTGTATTTGTAGCGGAAGCATGGATTGTTTAAAGCTAAAAGAATGGTATTTTAGCATTGTGTAAATGTTCAAACAAGTGCAGAATTTAAGAATTTCATGGCTGTTTTACATGAGAGTTCCTATGGCATTTGAGTGGATCTCTCCTTGTTTCTTTGTGAAAATTGCTACAGCTTTTATGAGACTTTTTCTCACTGGTTTTGTGAAAAAAAATGCAGAATTTTCATACCCTTTTAGCTCCAAGCTGATTTGGGAGTGCCTATATGCAGTTTTTCATTATTTCTTGTGTTCTTAGTTGATTGGGAACAAGATGCATACAATTTTTACTGTTTTTAACTGTCTAAATGGATTTGGTAATGAGTAGCATGCAGATTTTCATTGTTTTCATGTGCCGAATTGTGTTGGAAGCGAGGTATATGCAGATTTTTGTTATTTCGATATCCCAAACTATTTTGGTAACAATATACATGTAGTTTTTTCATAGTTTTTAACTTCCGGATCGTCGTAGGAATGATATAAGTGCAGTTTTTCATTGTTTTAAGCTTCTGAATTGTTGTGAGATTGATATAAGTGCAGTTTTTCATTGTTTTAAGCTTCTGAATTGTTGTGAGAATGATATAAGTGCAATTTTTCATTGTTTTAAGCTTTTGAACTGTTGTGGGAATGAGATATATGCAGTTTTTTCATTTTTTTCGAGCTTCCGAGTTGTTTTGAGAGTAAGTTATGTATAAGTCTCTCGCTGTTTTTGCGTTCCAAGCTGTGTCAAAGTGAGTATTTGTTGAAAAGCAATCATAAATTTTTTAGTTATGTGAATTACATTATTAGAAGCATGTTTAGCTATAAAGGTTCATGGATAATGAAATATAGCTATGCTTTCTTCTTTATTTGATTAAGTTTTGCATAAAAAATGATGTTAGCAATTGTGTTGGATAATTCTTACATATCTTTTGTTTCAAATATAGACTTTGCATGGAATCGATTTAACACTAATTAAATGGTTAAAGGTAAAGTCTACGAGTTCTATTGCAAATATTTCACATATTTCATGTCTTGATTTAGAGAATATATAGTTAAAAATGTAAATTTGTTTGTTTTATGTTAAAAATGTTATAAGTCATTTAGATAAATGCATGAGTGTTAGACTCTAATTTTAATATATATTGTCTCATGTTGGAGAAGTTTTATATTTTGCTTTATATTGAGAAATTGTATGATTCGTTTTATATTAAAGATGCTTTGGAGGGTTTTAGGAAATGCTTGATATTAAAAGAGTTTTGTGAATGTATTTATGGTTAAAAGTTTTGCGAATTATTTTACATCGAAAGATTTTACCGAAAGTTTTGTGAATGTTTTATGATAAGGGCTCTACAATGAGAGGTTTTTATAAAACCTTCTCGTTGGAAAGCTTTAGGTTTTTCTACCCCACTCCAAATGAAAGGAGAGGCACTTGATTATGGGTTGTTGGATAGGATTTTATGTCAAAGGGGAATTTTGGTAGATGATTTTTGTAGGGTTTTGTGTAGTGTTTTATTTAAAAGTTTTCATAGGGTGTTTTGAGACTTCTAATTTGGTGATTTGCTTAGTGTAGAAGGGTCCCTTAGTAGCTTTTTTAGAGCAAGCTAATGATTAGTATACAAGTTGTCTTCCTATCGATTCACATTAGTTTATAAAAGATGAATTTTTGGTTTTGAAGCTTTAGGAGCTTTGTGTTAGAGGTCTTTAATATTTTTTGAAGCAAGACAGTACCCCGATCATTTGAACTCTCCCTTTAGTGTTAGTTTCTAAAATATGAAATTTTAGATAGACATAAAACCAAAGAGAGTCTAGTTTTAAGTTTGGTCTTTGAAGTTTATTTTCCTTAGTTGCTTAGGGCTCCGTTTGTGGGGTGTTGTAGGTAGATGTCTCAATCATATCAAATGCCTCATTTGGAATGTGGGAATAATAAAGGGCATTGAATGTTACTTTAGGATACACTTGAATTTAAAGAGGTGTGTCCAAAACAACAATGCCTACATCTCTTTTATATACGATTTTCATTCTTCTTCTTTTTGTTGCTTTTAGTTGTCTTTTACTTCACTGTTAGCTTTCTTTGTTGTTTCTTTCGTGCTTTGAGACTACGCACTTACAAAAATGAGAAGAACCTGAAACACAAGTAGCTCAAAAAGTAACAAAAAGGTACGTTCTTTTTCTTTTCTGCATTTTCATGCTTTCATATTATTATTTATTTATAGAACTGCTCTGATACATGTCTTTTCTATGTCTTGCGAGGTGAGCTTTGGGAAAGCAATGGGTAAGGAGCATTGGAGCATTTGGAGAAGGAGCTAGGACAATCGGATCCGAGCATCAGTCGCCCCTATTCATTCCGGTAGGGGCGCTACGGGCGGAACCACCAGGTCATAGCCCCCGGTGCTGTAAGTTTTCTTAAAAACTTAGAAAACCTTTAGGGGCCTAGATGATTGTACGCTTTCCATCCTTAGGGCATTGTAAAAACTTCAATTATATTTAGGATTGCTTTTAATTTTTTTTCTAGATCCCTAAAACCTTGTGACATCCGTATAGAAGTCTTAGGAATTAAAAAACAACATCATTTTTGATCCTACAACACTAGTGACATCTAAGGACAAAAACTAAGGACCGAGTCTTAGAAAATATAGACTTAGGGTGCATGTTCCCTATAGGATAGAAACATTAAAACAGAAATCTAGTGACACGCTTTCCTAGATTTGGATTTTTGTTTTCTTAATTCATTAATAATCAACCAATCAATCTTAATCTAATTCTTAAAAAATCTATTAAAACACTTAACTCTTAATTAAGTTATTATTAATATTTGTAATTATTAAATTGTAAATCTAAAACATAAATCTAAATCAAGTTTAACTAATTTAATAATCAACTCCCAACCAACCTAAAATTTAAAAGATGTAGATTTAATTAGAAGATTGAATTATAAATTAAAATTCATTAGGATAAAATACTTCTAAAATATCAAACTTTAGAATAATCTCTAAAATCAACTAACCAATCTCTAAAGTTTGATATTTTAGAAGTATTTCATCCTAATGAATTTTAACTTATAATTAAATCTCCTAATTAAATCTACATCTTTTAAATTTTAGGTTGGTTGGGAATTGATTATTAAATTAGTTAAACTTGATTTAGGTTTATATTTTAGATTTACAATTTAATAATTACAAATATTAATAATAACTTAATTAAGAGTTAAGTATTTTAATAGATTTTTTAAGAATTAGATTAAGATTGATTGGTTGATTATTAATGAATTAAGAAAACAAAAATCCAAATCTAAGAAAGCGTGTCATTAGGTTTTTATTTTAATGTTTCTATCATATAGAGAACATGCACCCTAAGTCTATATTTTCTAAGACTCAGTCCTTAGTTTTTGTCCTTAGATGTCACTAGTGTTGTAGGATCAAAAGTGATGTTGTTTTCTAATTTCTAAGACTTCTATACGAATGTCACAATGTTTTAGGGATCTAGAAAAAAAGAGTAAAAATAATCCTAAATATAATTGAAGTTTCTACAAGGCCCTAAGGGTGGGAGGCGTACAATCATCTAGGCCCCTAAAGATTTTCTAAGTTTTTAAGAAAACTTACAGTACCGGGGGCTATGACCCGGTGGTTCCGCCCGTAGCGCCCCTACCGGAATGAATAGTGGCAACTGATGCTCGGATCCGATTGTCCTAGCTCCTCAAAATGCTCCAATGCTCCTTATCCATTGCTTTCCCAAAGCTCGCCTCGCAAGACATAGAAAAGACATGTATCAGAACAGTTCTAAAAGTAAATAATAATATGAAAGCATGAAAATGCAAAAAAGAAAAAGAACGTATATTTTTGTTACTTGTTGAGCTACTTGTGTTTCGAGTTCTCCTCATTTTTGCAAGTGCGTAGTGTCAAAGCATGAAAGAAACAACAAAGAAAGCCAACGGTGAAGTAAAAGACAACTAAAAGCAACAAAAAGAAGAAGAATGAAAATCGTATATAAAAGGGATGTAAGCATTGTTGTTTTGGACACAACTCTTTAAAGTCAAGTGTATCCTAAAGCAACATTCAATGCCTTTTATTATTCTCACAATCCAAATAAGGCACTTGATATGATTGAGACATCTACCTACAACACCCCAAAAACGGAGCCCTAAGCAACTAAGGGAAACAAACTTCCAAGACCAAACTTAAAATTAGACTCTCTTTGGTTTTATGTCTATCTAAAATTCCATATTTTAGAAACTAACATTAAAGGGAGAGTTCAAATGAGCGGGGGACTGTCTTGCTCCAAAAGACATTAAAGACCTCTAATACAAAGCTCCTAAAGCTTTAAAACCCAAAATTCATCTTTTATAAACTAATGTGAATCGATAGGAAGACAACTTGTATACTAATCATTAGCTTGCTCTAAAAAAGCTAATAAGGGACCCTTCTACACTAAGCAAATCACCAAATTAGAAGTCTTAAAACACCCTATGAAAACTTATAAATAAAACACTATACAAGACTCTACAAAAATCATCTACCAAAATCCCCCTTTGACACAAAATCCTACCCAACAACCCATAATTAAGTGCCTCTCCTTTCATTTGGAGTGGGGTAGAAAAACCTAAAACTTTCCAACGAGAAGGTTTTATAAAAACCTCTCATTGTAGAGCCCTTATCATAAAACATTCACAAAATTTTCGATAAAGCCTCTCGATGTAAAATAATTCGCAAAACTTTTAACCATAAATACATTCACAAAACTCTTTTAATATCAAGCATTTTCTAAAACCCTCCAAAGCATCTTTAATATAAAACAAATCATACAATTTCTCAATATAAAGCAAAATATAAAACTTCTCCAACATGAGACACATATATTAAAATTAGAGCCTAACACTCATGCATTTCTCTAAATGACTTATAACATTTTTAACATAAAGCAAACAAGTTTGCATTTTTAACTATATATTCTCTAAGTCAAGACATGAAACATGTGAAATATTTGCAATAATACTCGTAGACTTCACCCTTAACCATTTAATTAGTGTTAAATCGATTCCATGCAAAGTCTATATTTGAAACAAAAGATATGTAAGAATTATCCAATACAATTGCTAACATCATTTTTTATGCAAAACTTAATCAAATAAAGAAGAAAGCATAGACGATATTTCATTATCCATGAACCTTTATAGCTAAACATGCTTCTAATAATGTAATTCACATAACTAAGAAATTTATGATTGCTTTTCAACAAATATTCACTTTGACACAGCTTGGAACATAAAAACAGCGAGAGACTTATACATAACTTACTCTCAAAGCAACTCGAAAGCTCGCTCAACAATGAAAAAACTGCATGTATCTCATTCCCACAACAATTCGGAAGATTAAAACAATGAAAAACTGCACTTATATCATTCCCACGACAATTCGGAAGCTTAAAACAATGAAAAACTGCACTTATGTCATTCCTACGACGATCCGGAAGTTAAAAACTATGAAAAAACTGCATGTATATTGTTACCAAAATAGTTTGGGACATCGAAATAACAAAAATCTGCATATACCTCGCTTCCAACACAATTCGGCACATGAAAACAATGAAAATCTGCATGCTACTCGTTCCCAAATCCATTTAGACAGTTAAAAACAGTAAAAACTGTATGCATTTTGTTCCCAATCAACTTAGAACACAAGAAATAATGAAAAACTGCATATAGGCCACTCCCAAACCAGCTTGGAGCTAAAAGGGCATGAAAATTCTGCACTTTTTTTTTCACAAAACAAGTGAGAAAAAGTCTTATAAAAGATATAGCAATTTTCACAAAGAAATAAGGAGAGATCCACCCAAATGCCATAGGAACTCTCATGTAAAACAGCCATGAAATTCTTAAATTCTGCACTTGTTTGAACATTTACACAATGCTAAAATATCATTCTCTTAGCTTTAAACAATCCATGCTTCCGCTACAAATACAAACTAAAATATAAATCATGTAGGAGTGTAGATTTGGAATAGTTATGCACTTTTTTTATTTTAACTTTCTCAAACCATTTATAAAAGCTCGCGAATCAAATTATAAAATCACTTTATGCATTGTCATCATTTATACATAAACTTCTAAATCATATGACATGGATTAAAAGTAAATCTCATATATCAATTATTCATTCCAAAACAAGACAACTCAATGTATATTGTAGCAAACTCAATAATGACCACCACAAAATATGCACACGACGAAGGGTTTTGGAAAGGTACTTGAAGTGAACATAGCAACTAGTACTTCGCACATGCACTTACTTACAAAAAGTTCATGTGCACATTTAATTGAAACGTATCAACAAAATCTTGCTTAAGATTCACCAACATTTATCACAAACAAAGTACCAACCGTAAGATTCATGAGTTGTGATTAACATAAAATTTCATTTCAAATCAAAATATCACCATTCTCTCCCAATGACAATATACCAAACATCTTGCATGCCTATTATGAAGAATTCTAAAACCACCCACTTGGAGCAAAAGGAAACTATCACAAGACATGGGCCAAAGGAAATATTTTACATTAGCTGGAAAGGTAGATTATCAATCAAAGCTAAATGATACACTAGGGAAGCTAGGCAAACGACTTTCCCTTATTATCGCATTGCCAACAACAACTTCTTCATTTTTCTATTATTTTTGCTGGTTTTATTTGCAGCCATGGTGATGATCACCGAAAGAAAAAAAAAAAAGTATTTGCTATTTTCTCGATCGAGATAATCTATAGACAATAAGAGAACTTTAAGCAAAGAAGATTGATCGCTAGACTGATCTTACTCTTCTTAAAAATACTACAACTAGAATTAGTATTTCTATGAAAATATTTTTCAGCAATAGTAGAAGGTCTAAATTTCAGCCAAAACTATAACAGGAGTCTGCACTAGAATATGTTTACATATCTAAATTCAAATTTGAGCTAACCAAAATAAAGCTAAAATTTAATTTGAGCATGAAACCATACCTACACCTAAATCTCATTATAATCTAAATCTGTTTTTAAAACATTGAAGCTTGCAGATTCTTAGGACAACAACTCTAAATTCAAATTCAACGCTAAATTTTAAACACGCTGTTTCATGCTCCTCCAGGTTATGAGATTTTCTCTCAAACATATTCTTTCCACTAACAATCCTGCATAATTTGCATTAATATACCTTTCAATTTATAAAATATTCCACTTTTATAGGGAATTCATTTACCAATATTTGATTTAAAATATTTAGTGATTCAATAAATAGCTTGCAGGTGAGACTTTTTAAATTTGTGTATGAATTGATTTATGAGACAAACTGCAAATACAAAGTCTGGAAGTTTGCAGCCAATCTCCAATAATTTTCTCACACGAGGACACTTCTCTTTTAGCCAAATAATTTCAAAGACTTTTGAAGCTAATCACACTTGGAATTATTCTATATAATAGTTGAGACTGCTTTTCTTCAATATCTTTTTGACACTTTCTTCTGAAAGAGAAAAGTTTTGATGACTTTCAAAAGATAGAAAATTTTCTTGTCTAACACTTCATTTTGTTCGGGAGGGTCAGCATAAGCTAATTAATAGAAGATAAATTCTTTCTAGTTGAAAAATAATACTGTAAAATTAAAATAATCATGAGCATTATTAATCCAAAATACTTTAATATTAGCATTAAGTTATTTTTACATAATGACAATAAAAAATGAGAGAATAATATTGACATCATATATTTATTTGATAAAATATACACATGTTATCCAAAGTGCAATCACCAATAAAGATGATAAATCATGTAGTTTAAAAAATGTTGGGAATTTTGAAAGGTCCCAAAATGCCAGAGTGAACTAGAAAAATAGTGAAGTATTGCAAATCTTTTTTAGAATAAACAAGAAGATAATATTCGACAATTTTATAAATTAATGAAAATTTTTTCATATTTACATTCAAACAAAAAAGAAGAAAACATACATTACAGAGTTTTGAAAGAGTGATGTCTTAACCTATAATGACGTTCTTAAATGACTGATGTATTGAAGATGAAAAATGACAAGTGAATTTTGTGTTAAAAGAAGATATAGCTCGTTATTATTTTTTCTACCTTGCACAACCATCTTCCAAAAGTGAGGTCCTTAAATACGCAATGATTAGTTAAAAAAAGTAACCTTTAAGTTGTGGTCTTCAATGATTTTATAAATTAACTAAAGATTTCCTACAATACGAGAAATATGCAATATATTCCTAAAGGTAAATATGAAAGAAATTTTAATATTTTCTTTACTTGCAAAATTTATTATAAAACCATCAGCCATTTTTATTTTTCTAATGTTAGGATTTAGGATAGGGTTAAAAAATTTAAAAAAAGGTTGCCATAAGGCCAATGGCTTATGAATCTTAAATTCAAGTGTGACAAAAAATATTTTAAAGAAATAAAAACAACGAGTCAATAAACAAAAGTTAGAAATCATATCATTTTGAGCTAGAGAGCATAACTCTGATAATTTTTCTAGAGAATTGAAAAAATTCTTGAATTTATCAATTTCTCCTGTATTGAGCATTTCTAATTCCGCAAGACAGACTCCTACCGTTTTTAATAACCTTTATTTTCGCCTTAGCTTGAGATCTTTCCGTGAAATTTCCAGCATTGTTCTTTGATGTATCATTTCTTGTAGTATTTGCACCAAAAATTACCTTTTAAAGAAATCTTTTGTCCTTCATTACAGAAATACTCTATAACAGTAAATCCCTCGTATTAGGATTTGATGGCTTTCATGGCAGATGTTTTGGAGACCAAAACATCTGCAATTACCGTCCTTCATCTTCAACTCGTATGAGGAAAAAAAATCTCATTTAATGATAATAGATTTTCTCTTCTTAAGATTTGAATACAAACTTAGTTTAGGTTATTATCAAGTCATACAAGATACTCAAACACGCTTTTTTATTTTACAAATTACTTGAGAATTTTTGCATCATAATAGCATATCATCTTGAGATCTTGGTAATAATCTAATTCAAACCAATATTTATGTACGGAATATATTAAAATCTTAATTTTGATCTAATAAAAGAGGAAAACATCCTCTATTTATGAGTGCATTTGTTTAACGGCATTCCAAATTTCTTTTGCAATAGAGATATGGCACCTATATGTTTCAAGCATCATGTATTCCACAACCATCTCATGATTATGCAATCCATTTCATCCCAAAATATAAAGTTTAGATTCCTCAACTAATCCAAAAGATGATGGATCTTTTCCCTTTTTAAAAAATTGGGACCACCTAATAACTTTTCTTTTTCAAACGATATTATATCCTGTAGAGTTCTCCCTTAATCTGACTTTCACAATTCATGATAGTTGACTTCTTAGAAGGAATGTCAAAAAATCATACATAAAGAAGAGAATGATGAATCTTGATAAGAAGAAAAGATAAAAAAGATTGGAAGAAGAAAACCAAAATCATAATTTTTTAACAGATGAACATAGGTCTTTACATCATTTGATTTTCATCGTGCTCTTAATGTTTTTCAAATTATACAATAATTATCAGAATACAAAGAAATTCACATGCATGTTGCATGAATTTTCTCACCTCACGTTTGATTAAGATGCCCTACCTCACTAATCCTTAAACATTAATTTTATCTACCGTAGTTTTGATACATTTTACACCCTTTGTACAAATTAAAATCACAAAAGCATGACATGTTCATAATAATAACAAACTTCATCATGTTAGTACTATTTATAACTAATGCAATAGATAATTGGTCCCATGTTAATCATATGAACATTAGATGATGGGGACATCAGATCATCATGGAAAGTTTATCAGAGACGTGGCCGCCGATCTACGGCCACGATCGAGTCTTTATATTTTTGAGTCATTGATGTATTTTTTTATTTTCAAGTATTTTGTTATTTGCTTATGTGGTTTTATTATTTCTCGTTGTACCCCTCTTATGGGAGTTGTCATATGTAAGCCCAAAGGGTATTTGTGTCTTTTTGTTTTGAGTCATTTGTATGAGGCTATTTAAAGCCCCACTTTGTTCTATTTGAGGTAATGAATGATTATTATGATATTTCTTCTACTTTGGTGTTTTGAGAGCGTTTGAGAGTTCTTAGAGAGAACTTGGAGAGGTCCCTAAGAGAGGGAAATCGTATCACCCACCAACCTTGGAGACGGTCGGGTTCGTGGTTTTCTCACCTCCCCTCGTTCGTATTCATCGCTTCAAATGCCACCACCCAAATTCCCCTCTTCCTCCCCACAATAAACTCAACAAGATTTTCCCTGTAGCCGCCGGCCACCCCACCCGACTTCCCAACCCGCCAGCTCCAGTAATCCCGCCGCCAACTCATCCTACCCCCTCTTCTCCAATCAAGTCCATTGTCTAATTGGGATTGAGTATTTTTTGGACAGATTTTAAATTCAAAATTGTCTATTTGAAATTTAAAATCTTCCCTAAAATACCAAATCTATTTTAGGAAAGTTATTTTAAACTCAATCAAATCAATTTATGAAAGATTGGGATTTAAATTTACCTTTCCCTATTTACATATCTCAAGGTAGCATGCATTAATGACTTGATTTAAATCCCTTTGTCCCATTACTGCCGCCGGCTTTATCTCTTGGACTTGGATTAGGAAACTCTTCCTAATTCCTAATGTCTCTGTTTAGAAATAATTCCACCTCCTGAAACGTTTAAAGCCAACCCCTTTAATTGGTTTCCAAAATCTGAGAATAAGCATTAGGAAATATTTCCCTAATTCCCTCCCAGCTTACCGCCTCCCTTTACTGAAAATTCCCAAAATCTGTCCACGGGAAGATTTGAAGAGCAAATCTGCTGCTGCTGGCCAAGACCTTCAAGGCTCTTCTTGGTTGCTTCTTTCCCCACCTTCTCTCATAACAAGCAAATCCCTCACTTGAATTCTAAAGCCCGCATCCTCTCTCCTAAATTCTATATCTGTTTCAAGAGAGGAATATGAACTTCTCTCAAGTTTGGGAACGAAATCTGAAACTGTTCTCAAATTTCCGAAAGAATATTTGCTACTTAGTCCTCATGCATGGCGGATCCATAAACTAACTACGGCATAACTTGGGACGAAGACGGCTACGTAGATATCCTACAATCTACATTCTTCGACGTGAACCCAAGAATTGATTTAACCGTCGAGGATTACTTGGAGCGCACATTGATATACTTGGTAGAGGCTATCGACGAGCATTTTGAAGGCATCGAGTGGAAGATCTCCACGTCTCCTTGAGCAAAGGTTTCTCTTACGCTTGCATCTTATTCCTTTTAAATCTAAATTCTCATTGGTGTGATTGTGGTTGCGAAAGTCTCCTCCAAGTGCTCTTGCTAAGCTTAGTAATTCATAGGAATTGAGCGTACTTTCTTTGCATCCTAAATCTCGTTGTTAGATTAGGGATTAATTTGAAAACTACTATTCTGTATTGTTTTTATTTTCTTAATTATCTTGAGAGTTCAAAGCTCTGAGCATGTGATTTAGCCTACGCAAAACATCTTCTTAATTGCTTTACTCATCGTTGAGAATTGCTAGTAATTGTATTCTAAAATTATTCTAATCTAAGAGTTGTGCAATGCCTAAATGAATCCATAAGCATCTCATCTAAGTAGTCCTGCATCATTAGAGGAAACCCATTTTCACAATTTCAGAAATAACTAGACAGAAAATTGATAAGAAAAATATCATGAGCATAAAAGCCAACATATAACATTTGATAAAACGTACATCACCTTAGTTAATAAAAGGTAGAAGGGTTAATCAAGATATATATCATTTTAAAAGAGTTTAGTTTCATCTCACTTCTAAAGAAGGGGAGAAAATTGCCACACTAACCAACTTAAGGAAGTAGTAGTTCAGATATTAAGCCTAGTACATTTCATGAATTATCTCATTGTAATAACTACCGGTACATTATAAATCCAAGCATCCAAGAAAGAAAACAGTTTTTTTGAAGATAACTTAAATTCCAAAGCCAAAGAGAGCCCTTATCTTGTGAAATATCAGCTCTCTCCATCCCCTCTCTGTGTTCTCTATCACTGTAGAATTCCCAAACCTGTAGAGAAAAAAATAATGATCTGATTTGAACTTTAAATCAAGCAACTAAATTGCAATGTGATAATATCAATTAAGGAATAAAACGTATTTACAAACAAAACCAAACAAATAAGAAAGATACATAAGCTGCAGTGAACAAAATTGGGCATCAATGCCAGCAAAAGTTGCAGAAAACAAATAAAGCTCACCTATCCTCTTCAGGAACCCCAGTCTGAATTAGCTTTACAATTGCAACACCGGGCTCTGGCTCATCAAAATCAAGCCTTACCTGCGTTAGGAAATGAATTAATCTTAAAACCTAAATATAATAGGACACGCCACTCTTCAAATCAACAGCTATATCTCCTCACCGATGAATATATCCCCTCGACCCAGCTACTGAATCTCCATTTCTGCACAATTAGTTTCCCTTCCTGCAACTCCTCATTTATTCCAGTGATCGACCCATCAAAGAGACTGAACTGACCTCCCACCTCCTTGCTGATTCTAGCATTGCTCTGCGTGAAGCCTTTCCACCTATTCTCGTCCATCAATATCTCATAAATGTCCCTCGCCCTGCAGATAAACCTCTCAGTCAGCTTAATTGTCTTGAATCCCTCCTTTTCCTTCTTCTGCTTCTTTACAGCAATATCAGCTGCATCCCTGTTCGCTGTCACTGCGACGGAAGCTTTCTCCTGCGGCTTCGCAGAAGATGAAGGAGCCTTTTTCTCTTCAAGCTCGTCCTTGGCCGGGCCACCGTTCGACATAGCCTGCACGTATGACCGAATCCTTTCCAGAACGACTGGATTTCCCTTGGCAATGAAGGCATCTTTGATCCGGCGACCTAACGGCCCGTCGTCATCACGGACGATGACTCGGAGCTCAGGATCTTCGCCGGCGTTCTCGTCAGCAAGGTAAGGTACCTCGACGGATCCAGTGAGACGAATAAGAGGCTCGGCGTCAGCTGAATCGCTGCGTGCCTCCGCTTCGAAAGAGAGGGAAATGGAGAGCTCGTAGCCAGGTATGACCTTGCCCTTCCGAACGTTGACATAGGCCTCTCCATCAAGTTTGTCCAAAGTCTTGGTCCGAATGAAGATGCCACCATCTCCGTCGAGGATGGTGAGGTCGGAGAGGAGGGAAGATAAGAGCGAGCGGGACCATTCGAGGCAATCGCGCTCCGCCCAGTGCCAATTATGGACATTTGTGCCGTCCGCGCGCTCAGAAACGATCCATCGCTTGTCGCCCTCGCCATACTTCGCCATTGGTGTTAGGGTTTCAGTAAGATTTGAACGATGCACCTATGGTGTTCGAGAGTTCGCCTACAAAGCTGCAGTCGCCTGGGGAGCGGGGATGAATAAAAATAGCAGGGGACTTCTGGATGCTTCGAATTAGAAATGTCTGGAATATGTTTGGTCTACTTGGAAATAGTTGGAATATTGATATGATATTTGCCTAATTACATAAACATATCTAAACTACAGATGGGTGGGTTAAACTCAGGGGCTGTTTGGTATCATTTTGGATTTGATTTAAGTAGGATTTCGTAAATTCTCTAAATTCGGATTTCAGAAAT
The DNA here is from genome assembly GCA_019514585.1 of Dendrobium officinale. Classification (NCBI taxonomy): domain Eukaryota; kingdom Viridiplantae; phylum Streptophyta; class Magnoliopsida; order Asparagales; family Orchidaceae; genus Dendrobium; species Dendrobium officinale. The sequence continues at coordinate 13,269,296 of CM033686.1, forward strand.
CTGAGAGGCTTAAAGCTTGAAAATTGTTTGGTAACATTCATGATAAATCCTCTTAAATCTCATATGACTGTTTGGCTACAGAGCAGGATTTATTGAACGGATTCTTCTTCTAGCATCATGGATTTCGTAAATCCTGCAAAATAGGATTTCGGAAATCCCGGATTTAGAGCGAATCAGCGGATTTTTTCAGTCTACGGAGGATTTTGTTTGCCATGAGATTTGGTTTTGAATTTTAGCCCGTTTGGCTGGATTTCGCTCAAATCCGCCTCAAATCCAGCCTAAATCCTGCTACCAAACAGCCCCTTAAGGTTTTATGCAAATGAGTGTAGAAATGAATATTTGAATACTCACTCATACAACTTTTATGTTTGTTTATTACTAAGTGCTAAAAAAATTATGAAAATAGAGATTAATATTTATGAAGATTTAGTACAAACAAATGAAACATGGTTATATGAGATATTAGAATTTTTATGTGAAAATTAAAAATAAAAAAGAAAAAAATGATAAGATATATACCATTTGAAATGATTCGACTAATGTTTGTCACTAATTATAAATGAAGTCTTTTCTCATAATTGGAAAAATAGTTCATAAAATATATTATATATAAATTATATAAAATGAATTGCGAGGTGAAGGTTAGAAATGCTTTGTGACATGAGAGCTATCTTCAATGATCATTATTTTTTGAGACAGGAATGTCATAACCAAGAAGTCCATCATAAATGTTAGTGTTGACATTAGGAGTAAGAGTTAATATTGATGATGTAAATAGGTCTTACGAATGATGGTGTTCATTGACAATATTGAAGACAAAAAGCAACCATTATAGCCAACATTAATGTAATTGGGCATTGGTGGTTGAAGTCAAGGGACAACGGCCGGAGGATAATAATCAAATAATGATGATTGAAATATCGTAATCAAGTGATTGTAGTTGGAGAACTACATATAACACGTAATGCAATGATGCTCTGAATTGGTCTAGATCCAGTCGGGTAAGTTTTATATGTTTGAAATTTTTTGCATTTTCATTCTACACATGTGTATGAATGTTTTGTATGTGTGAATGTATGAATTATGTTCTGAAGCATACACCAAGTGTCTATGTGTATGAAATATGACTTGAATAATTTTCCATTTGGAGTGTCGTGGGGTTGGCGTTGGGGTTGGTACCGCTCTGGCATTGTGCACTCTATATCTTGTAGGATAGGGCTATCAAAAATTGACACGACACGATAACACAATCCAAACTCGATATGAAATTTTTGGGTTAGGGTCAACCGGTTTAAAAGCCTGGCCAAGTTCGAATCTACAATTCTAACTTGTTGGAAAGTCTAGGTCTTGTTCGGGTTAAACCGAGACCCGATAATGACCCACGCAGTCTAATTAGGGTGTGTATGGGTGCTTTTGCGATTTAGTACTCTCACCCACTATTTATTTCTCATTTTGACGCTTCCACGACTCTCAGCTCTGCTCCCTCTCATTCTCTTGCTTCGTCTAGGGTTTCCTCTTCTCCTCGGTTCTCCAGTATCCCCCAACACAAAACTCTCCTCGATTCTCCAGTATTTGTTGCTTAGTCAAGCTTAGTTTTGACTCTAGCGTTCATAACATGCACATCTCCCCATCCTCAAAAAGAACACTTACACCATTGTTTGAATCTCATTTCTTTTTTTCTATTTTCCCTTATAAAAGCTTCAGCTTTGAGCATCTATGGGTATCAAAATTTTTTGAAGGATTTAGATTTCGTAATCTCGATTTGTTCCTTTCGAAGGAATGTTTTGCTTAAGGTTTTTTCATTTGTTGTTGTTCTTGTCGAATTTTGTCTTGGTTAGTCGGTTTGTTCATTCCAGATGAAGCTTGTCTTGGACTGCTCAATTTTTATTTTTGCGTTGAAGAATTTAGGTTAGTTGTTGTCTGCCAAAGTTGCAATCAAATTATTTACTTGTTAAGGTTGTTGTCTGCGCTATGCAGTGGAAGTATTAATATACCATTATGATTTCTAGTTTATGATTTAGGCATGCACTGATGGTTTGCTGAAATAAATTGATTTGTTAATTGATTCATAGTTCTTATTTCATAATAATTGTTGTAAATTGTTTCTCTTTTATATGCGATAAATTGATAATTGCTGTAAACTATTTTAATTTTATAATTTATAGTTTGGAAACCGACTGTTTGTAAACATGTTGTAAGTTATCCAAATCTTTCATTGTTTGGTATTGTTGCTTCAGACCCGGGTTGGCGGGTTGTGACGGGTTGACATGGGTTCAAAGTGGGTTGGGTTTGGGTTTGATAAAGTGACCTGTTTTTAAAGATGGGTCGGGTCAAATAGTGTCGGGTTAGATTCTGTTTGGACCCAAACCCAACCTGAAACCCGATTTTGACATCCCTATTATCACGACCCAACCTGACCAGAATGAATCCTTTCGCGTCGGGTCGCGACGGATAGAAATCCAGGATCTGACTTTGGAATTTGTTTCAGACTTTCTTCCAGATATTCAAATAAACAAAAACACAGAGCTGCTATAAACTTCAAATACATATATAGAAATGCATCCACTATTTTCTTCTTTCTTTCTTTTCATCAAAATAATCATGTACAATACAGTGCATGGCTATCGACAGAAAGAACAGAACAAGAAAGTCATGACTGTACAAAAATCAAAAGTATAAAATACCTAATCACTGATCAGACACAGAACTGCTAGTCCAAGACTTCCTTCACTTTCCCAGAACCTAAAAACCACGCATAAAATAAGGATGAGCTAACAACTCAGCAAGACTACACTCACCAATCAAAATCTCCAAAAATTCACATCAGAAAACACATCAGAAGCAGTTATTCAAATAGCCGTACAAAAATCAGATAATCATACAGAAATTAGAATATCAGACATAATTCATATAATCAGACAGAACAGATACTTAAATTCAAATCAGAGTGCAGAACAGATCTTATAAAACTTATAAAATTTCAAATCATAGAACAGATCGGATCATATAAATCAGAATTCAAATCAGATGAAATCACATTTCAGATATCACACTTCACATATCACATATCATATATCCCTGACCCTGACAGAATCTCGACGGATTCTGGCCCGTTATGCCTCCCTTCCCTAACACTGACAGAATCTCAGATTCTGGCCCCTTATGTCTCCCTTTGTGCTTATAGCATCAGAACAGATATATAGAATTTTCAGAACAGAACTTATTTTCAGATTTCTCAGATTTTCCTGACACTGACAGAATCTCAAAGGATTTTGGCCCCTTATGACTCCCTTTTGATATCACAGCACATCAAACATTTAATTCAGAAAATCAGATTTCGTCAGAAAAATCGTCAGCGGCATAACGACAGTATACGGATTTTTCACAAAATTTGCAGATTCAGACATTTATCAAATTACCACAGATAGCGCAAAACAGCATTGTAAAACTTTTATTGTACTGAGACAGTAAATTCAGACATCCAGATAAATTATTATTCGATCAAAACTCCGTAGAATTCAAAATACCCGGTAAAAATATTCTAGAAAATACTCAAAACGTGCACAATTATCATCTCAGAAACATATCAAAAGTTACGCGGTAAAAAGTTCGTCAGTGCAAAATGAAATCAATTATTCGCTAACGGAAACAAAATTCGAAACAGAAAAGTCGACAAAATCCTCATTTTTGAAAATTGAGAAAGTCGGAATGTGCCTTACCTCGAGTCGGTCAACTTTTCCAACTACCGCTACGGACGAAAACGAACAGAAGTCGCCCAAAAATCACTTTTTCTTCTTTTTCTTTGGTTTTCTCTCTCTTCAAAAAGATCTCATTTCCATATGGCCAAATTTTCGGAAGCAGCTTGGTTGAGGCCGATATTAGGAGAAGCAGCGTGTTTGGAGAATAATTTGAAAAGCAACAAGTACGCCAGAATATTTGGCGTATCTATAGAATGCGCCTAAACATAACGCGCATTCTATAGAATACGCGTACTAGTTCCGCGCATTCTTTAGAATGCGCGCAAGCGTTAGGCGCATTGTATAGAATGCGCCGAGAGCTTTGGCGTAATCAGTATAATGCGCCGAAATGGCTGGCGCATTCTTTTGATTTTTTCGTTGCAGTTGTCGTTTCCCCGACCAGATCCGGAAATTAGGCACTGATTCCGTGCAGTTAGTGTGGTGGGGTGGTTGATTGTTGGTTTGGTGGCATTCAGTGCGTGGAGTGAATGAGGGGGTTGGGGAGGTGATTTTTGATGGCTATAAAAGCCGAGGAGAGGTGGCCGGGAGAAGGCACCGAAGTTGCTCTTCACTTATTCTCCACAGAGATAGAAGGTTAGTATTTTATTTTTCTGTTTAATTTTATTTTTTCCTTGTTGTATGGTTTGCATAATTTTCTGTCTATGTAATGTTCATGTTGACAGCAAAATTTTTTTTTTCGTAGGTTGTTTTTTTTTTTTGATTCATTATGTCAGCCTATTTGTATGATCGTTGAGGGAGTTGTTAGTGAAATATTTTGTTTGTAGATGATTGGAGATATTTGGTTGTGTGGGGTTAAAATTTTATAATTTTAATATATTACTAATTTTTTTGCCATGATTTTTCTATGGTATGATTTAATGATTAATAATAAAAAAATATTTAGTCCAAAAGAATATAAGTTATCACTTACACCTCGTAGCCATCGCAGTTGTGCTTGGCTGTTATGCAAACAGAACATCCATTTTGGAGTAGGAAGCAACCACATCCAATACTTGGGGACATTAAAAATAAAATTGAACAAATTATAGAATAACATAAATAAATCATAATGTATTTTCATTAATTTTAAGAATATTTTCCTATAGGCCTATTAATTGTTATTTCAATCAAAAATTTTTTGCACTAATGCATAAAATATGATCATGATTCAACACGATTAAGATTTTTTTATTTTTTATCGAGACTAATCATGATTCAACACGAAACACAATGCATAATTTAATAAATAATTTATGTAAAATTTCTCTTAGAAATTCATTATTATATATTTAATGCTATAATTTTTTTTTTCAATTTTTATTTGTAATTTGATAAAATTACAATAATATCCTTCGGTTTTTTAAATTAATATATCTAACAGCATACCTAAAAAATGATATAGCAATTTTGATATTTTAAAGAAGGAATATAAATTAAATGAATAGTTAATTATAAAAATCTCTGAAAGGTATGTTTTGAATTAGAATTTTCAATGGACTGTTTCGTATATGAATAATATTTGTTTGACCATAAAAGTTCCAAATAAATATCTTATTAATAAGAAATGACCAACAATAAAACTGATCGCGATAACTTAGACTAATTAAACAATTTTTTATTTTGATAATGCTTAACTTAATTTTTTTTTAAAATAATTTTAAAAAAAATTAGTTCAATAAATTTTAGAATTTAAAAACTGTTTTAGAAAATAATAAGAAAGTCGTCCGAAGACAAATTTTTGAGATTATTATTTTATTAGTAATTAAAATGAACACTTAAATTATAAATTATTTAAGGCTTGTAATAAGAAAAGATAATGTTTAGATGGGGATAATTCTGGATCAACTATTCTTAGTTATTGAAATTACATATAGTTTAGTGATGTTTTCTATTTATAATGTAGCAAAAATCTATCATTTTATTCAAACTAATGGAAAATGAACAAAAAAAATTGTGGTTCAAATGGTGTGGATTAATCTCTCGTGGTTCCTATGGCACCTGTTATGACGAGTGTGTCAATCATTGGTTGGGCATGAACCTCAATTGCCGCATATATCCCCTCAAGTTATGTTGATTAGGCAGAAATTTTTCAAACTCTGATGTCAGCAAAATTTTAGTCAAATAGAACCTTTCTGCAAGATGACCAAATTTTAGTAAAAAAGGACATCTCATATTTTATTTATTAAAATATGGCTTAAAAATAAAGGTATATAAGGCTAATATTTCCTTAAAAAAATAGGTCAGTATAATCGCTAAACATTATAATATTTCTTAAAAAATAGCCTAAGAATATTTAACTTAAGGTAAGAATGTCATATTAAAACTGTTATTTTAATAATCTATATTTAGTTTAGATTACTTTTAAATAGTCAATATCTTATGCAATTAAAATTAATTAATTTAATTAACTATATTTTTTATATTGAAATTAAGATAATAAGATATATTTTTCTCATATTTATCTTAGTTTGTAATAAGAAATTATATATGTATTTTTTGTTAAAAAAATTTAAAATGAATAAGTGAGAACACATGAATTATTTTTAAAGTGAATAGTTAGAAAATAAATTTTATTATAGCGTAATTATATTATAAGTAGGCAGGACTTATATGAGTCTGTTGGGATGAATTTTAATGTAGATGCAATTGCAAGTTGACATTAAATTTTTTTCTTTTTATTGCATAATATATGATTAGAAACTTAAAAATTGTTATCCAGTTCTTTAAATTAAAACCAAATGTTCTAATTAGTGTAATAAATAATTAAATATCATTTGGTTATTGTAATCAAATCATTACTAAATTGAAGTTGATATTAGAATATAAATTGTTTATGTTATAGGTATCCTATAAATAGTTTTAAATATTTTATGACTTTGACTAATGAAGGAGATATAATAAACACTAGTTTTATGAACCAAATTTTTTTTACATAGGTTCAACGACCTTTAAAATTTATTGACATTTAGTTAGGGGAAAATTTTATGGTATTTGAACTTTATATCACCTGCAAAATTTTTTACATAAGTTTCTCTTATCTTCTTAGTATGTCTCGGTTGTTGCTATATTTCGATGGTGAGTTACGTATTTCGGGCGAGTTCACACCAGCTTATATTGGGGGAAGAAATAGACCGCTCCTCATCGATGGAATAATTACTCTTGAAATGTTAAAATTAAGGATTATGCGTGCACTAGGGATAAATCCAACAACAAACACTATTACCCTCACATGTCGTATTCGAGATAATGGTGGATTTTCGGCATCCAATGCCTTCGATGATGAGATATGTGAGTACATGTTGATGGAGGCCAGAACACATACTGTCGTTGTATATATTGAGGTTGAGCAAATAAGTGGCGGCCAAGCTGATGCCCATCAGCCCAAGCTTACGTGTGAGTTCTAATTATTAGGTTTCATAAATATATAAACGAACTTCGCCATTATCCTCATTTAACTTTTGTGTTTTAGGCCCACAACAACCTCTGAGGCCTTTATGCCTATTGTTAGAGATATTTCTAGCAATGTTGAAGATCATTTACATGGGCATAATTGGTTCTGTGAGCGACGTAATCATTCAACGCAACAGCTTCCAAGAGATGAACCTAGACGTAGTGCTGTTGAACAGCCCTCCTGGGAGACAACTAACTACGAACAAGCACAAAACATCCTACCCTCAGTAGCTTCAATGCTCCGTAATTCACAACATGAGTCGTACACGGGGGAACATGCTGATGGTGACAGAGATGAAATTGAAGGGTATGAAACAATGAATAGCAGTAGTAGTAATTCATCGGATTATGATAGCCCAAGATTATACTCCCAATGTCCAATGGAAGAATTTAACAACATAGAATGTAATGGCCAAGGGTACATTGAAGATCACGCTACACAAAATTATGATGGGTTAGATGGGATGAACATGAATAACGAATTTGTCGAGACTGTTAGGACAACACAATAGTGGGATGATGATGAAAATTTTAATGCCCCATGTGTAAACATTGTCAGCCCGACAGAAGCAACTTCTGTAGTTGATTTATATGAAGGTCAGATATTTCATACTAAGGTAGATTTACAAGCCGCAATTAATGGTTGGTCGATTCTTCATAATGTTCAATTTTTAAATTTAACATCAAATAAAATTCGTTTGAGTATCATGTGTGCCCAACATGAGAATGTTGACCGTCCCTGTCTTTGGCGCTTACATGCATCACGAAGTAAACGTCTAGGTGGGTTATGAAAAATATCTACATGTGGCCCAGCACATACCTGCACCCACCCAATATTGGCTAGCGGACATCATAACTGCACAGCAAAGTTTATATGCAGACTTATCATTCCTATAATTAGACAACAACTAGACATGAAGCCGAAGGAGATTGTTGCGAGAATGGAGTCGAAGTTTGACATCAAGATTTCATATATGAAGGCATGGGACGCACGTATAAAAGCTATTGAAGCCACCTTTGGTAGCTACGAACAATCTTATCGTTCTCTTTTTTGTTTTATGGAGGCCTTACGATTATCACAACAAGGTTCTGTATATAGTATTCATGTCGTGCATCCCACACGATTTAAGGGACTTTTCTGGTCCTTCGGTGCAAGTATATGTGGTTGGGAACACTGCCGGCCTGTCACAACCCGACCTGATCCGGGACGGATCCCGCTCGCACCGGGCCGCGACAAAACCTTTTTATCCAGGATCTGGCTTTGGAATTTGATTCTGAACTGAATCTTCCAAATATTTAACTCAAAACAACACCCAAACACAGAACAACAGAGCTACTATAAGTCACCAAATGCAGCGGGACAAAACATCTATATTTTTCTTTTCCTCAAAACAATCATCTACAAATACAGTACATAGCTTTTGAACATAAAGAAAGACAGAACAGAAAAGCCATGACTGTACAAAAATCAAAAGGTACAAACAAATACCTATACTGATCAGACTCTGAATCTATTCCTGGACTTCCTTCCCTTTCCCAGAACCTGAAAACCACCAGAAAATAAGAGTGAGCTCAACAGCTCAGCAAAGCAACAAACCTCCAATCAAAACTCTCAGAATCCAAAACCAAACTCATCAGACAGAAATCAGATCAGAAATCAGAACAGAATCGTACATATATCAAATCGGACATATCAGAACGAAACAGAATAAATCAGAACAGATACGGACAGATATCATATCAAAATCAGAAATTGTACACATCAGAATCAGAACGGATTAAATCAACAGAGTCAGAATCGTACAGAAATCAGAAATTCAGATCATATCAGAACAGAATTGTACGGAAACAGAAGTCGTAGTAAATCAGAAATAGAACAGAATCAGACATATCACATCAACAAAAGCAGAAATCAGAATTGCAGATCATATCGTATCAGAATTATAATTTGCTTACAGAACAGATACGGAAATCAGATATCAACAGAACATATATATATTTAATAGCTAAACTAAACTAAACAGAATCACTACGGATTATGACCCTTATGTCTCCCATGTGCTCACGGCACCAGAAATTCTCTGAGTAATTAATAACTAAGTGTGCTCACGGCACCAGAACAACAGAATTCCTCGGATCCGGGACAGAACAGAAATTTCTCCAACTTGAGCTCAACTAAAATTTCCTCAGACACTAACTGAATCTCAAAGGATCCAGGCCCCTTATAACTCCTTTTTTATAGCACATACAGATAGCATTTCAATTCAGAAGAAATCCGGGCAAATCAAAAATCAGACAAAAATCGGGCAGCACAACGACAGTAGACGGAATTTACACAAAATTTCCTGCAAAGAAAATTCACCAAATTCGCACAGAATATAGATAATCACATTCCAGAACATTTATTCTACTGCACAGAGAATTTACAATTTCACAGAAAAATGTAGTCTACGAAAAACTCCGCCGAATCAAAAATACCCGGACAAAAATCTTCAGAAAATAACCAAAATGTGCACACCCGGCACGTCAACAATATACATAAAGTTACGCGGTAAAAACTGAACCAATCAAAAGATACGGATGAAAAACAGTAACGGAAACGAAATCCGGACAGAAAATACCGTCAAACTCAACGGTTCTGAAAATTGAGAAAGGCGGAATGTGCCTTACCTTGCGTACAGCAAATTCCTGAACAGTCTATTCGGACGAAAACAGCTCCGCATCGTCCGAAAATCAACTTTTCTCCAAAATCTCTCGACTTTCTCTCTCCTCAGATATTTTAATTTTTATTTTTGATTTTTCTCTCTCTTCAAAACGACTGAAATCAGCTTTATAATACACAGATCGGCCCGGCCGATCGCCAAATCGTCCCAGGACGATCAGACCAAATTGGATCGTCCTAGACGGTTCCCAGAACTATTCTCAGGCCGACATTTTCTACAGTGCCGATCGGCCTGGACGATGTCCTCAATCGGCCTGGACGATATGTACAGAAAATCACCTGGAGCAAAACTGGGCACATTCTGGAGCAGATTCTCAACTGATCGTCCCAGGACGATCCAGATCGTCCTAGACGATCCTGGAGCAGATTTTTGATATTACAATCTCCCCAACTTCAGAAAAATATCGTCCTCGATATTATCCAATCCAAACTCAGTCAAAACAAGTACGGGTATGACCGTCTCATGTCAGACTCCTTTTCCCAAGTTGCTTCTCGTGCAGTCCGGTGCTTCCACGGACTTTAACCCTCGGAATCTCTTTATTTCTTAATTTTCGGACGTCGTACGCTAAAATTAACTCTGGCTCTTCCTTGTACGCCAGATTCTCCTGAATCTTAATCTCATCAGCTGATAGCTTCTTCCCAGAGTCTGAAACCCACTTCCTCAGAGTGGATACGTGAAACACATTGTGCACGTCAGGCATTGAATCAGAAAGCATCAGTCGGTAAGCAGATTTTCCAATTCTTTCCAAAATCTCAAACGGTCCAACGTACCTTGGACTTAGCTTACTCACCTGACCAAATCTGCTCACACCCTTCATCGGACTGACTTTGACATACACAAAGTCACCAACTTGAAACTCAACAAACCTGTGCTTCTGATTATAATACTTCTGCTGTCGATCCTGAGCCGCCTTCAATCTTTCTTTTATCAAATTGATCTTCTTAACAGTTTCTTCAACAAAAGTGGCACCCAAAGCCTGTCTATCTCCGATCTCAGTCAGAGTCAAAGGAGTACGGCACTTCCTGCCATACAGAGCCTCGTACGGTGCCATACCAATACTGGACTGAAAACTATTATTATAAGCAAACTCAATCAGCGGAATATGATCCTCCCAGCTTCCGCCAAAGTCCAGAACACAAAGCCTCAACAGATCTTCCAGCACCTGAATGGTCCTCTCAGACTGTCCATCGGTCTGAGGATGAAAGGCTGTACTGAAATGCAGTTTCGTACCCAAGCCTTGCTGAATGCCTTTCCAAAGTCTGGAAGTAAAACGTCCATCTCGATTAGAAACAATCACTCGAGGCACACCATGCAATCTGACTATTTCCTTCACCTAAATCTGTGCCAAACGATCCACCGGATCGGTCTGTCTGATCGGAAGAAAATGGGCGGACTTCGTCAATCGATCTACGACTACCCAAATGGCGACGTGCCCTTGTCTAGATCGAGGAAAATCCATCGCAAAGTCCATCGTCACCTCCTCCCACTTCCACTCAGGGATAGGCAACGACTGCAACAGTCCACCTAGTCGCTGATGCTCTGCCTTCACCAACTAACAGGCCTCGCATCTCGACACAAACTCCACCACATCCTTCTTCATCCCAGGCCACCAGAACAAAAGCTTCATATCAGCATACATCTTACCACTGCCTGGATGAACAGTGTAGCCAGAAAAATGAGATTCATACAGAATCTCCCGCCTCAAATCTCCGAACACAGGTACCCACAACCTGTTCTTACAGAAAATAGCACCAGAATCAGAAATTCGAAGTTCAGGAGTCTTACCAGATTCAATCTGAGCAATCAACTTCGAATAATCAGAATCTGACTTCTGGGCTTCCTAAATCCGTGCTTCCAAAGTCGACTGAATGTTCATCTGAGCCAAATCCAAACCACTGGAGGAAATCACCTCCAACTGCAATCGCTCCATGTCTCTAATCAGAAAGTCATCACAAGTAAGATGAATACCTGATAATCCAGAAGACTTCCTGCTCAGAGCGTCCGCTACCACATTAGCCTTCCCAGGCCGATACTGAATAGTCAAATCATAATCCTTGATCAACTCGAGCCATCTTCTCTGTCTCAAATTCAGATCTTTCTGAGTAAAAATATACTTCAGACTCTTATGATCAGTAAAAATCTCACATCTGACGCCATACAGGTAATGACGCCAAATCTTCAAAGCAAAAACAACTGCAGCTAATTCCAGATCATGCGTCGGGTAATTCTTCTCATGTGGTTTCAACTGTCTCGAAGCATAAGCAATTACCCTTCCATTTTGCATCAGGACACATCCCAGTCCTTTCAGTGAAGCATCACTGAACACCTGAAAACCTTCCGTACCTGACGGAAGTGCTAACACTGGAGCTGAAGTCAAACAATCCTTCAATCTCTGAAAACTAGCTTCACACTCCGGTGTCCAAACAAAAGCAACTGACTTCTGAGTCAGTCTCGTCAGAGGAGTCGAAATCTGTGAAAATCCCTTCACAAATTTCCTGTAATATCCGGCCATGCCCAAGAAACTACGTACCTCAAATACCGTAGTCGGCCTTGGCCAATCAGCAACCGCCTGAATCTTCTGGGGATCCACAGAAATACCTTCTCCACTCACCACATGCCCCAGAAATGAAATGCTCTTCAGCCAGAATTCACACTTGGAGAACTTGGCATACAGCTGATTCTGCCTCAGAGTCTCCAACACAATCCTCAAGTAACTGGCATGATCATCCTCAGAAGCAGAATATACCAGAATATCGTCGATGAAGACGATCACAAACTGATCCAAAAACTCCCTGAATACTCGGTTCATCAGATCCATGAAAATCGCGGGCGCATTGGTTACCCCAAAAGGCATAACCAAAAACTCGTAGTGCCCGTACCGAGTACTGAAAGCAGTCTTCACTACATCAGCTTCCTTCACCTTCACCTGATAGTATCCGGATCTCAAATCAATCTTCGAAAATACCGAAGATCCAGAAAGCTGGTCAAACAAGTCGTCAATCCGAGGCAAAGGATACTTGTTCTTGATCGTGACTTTGTTCAAATCTCTGTAATCCACACACATACGGAGTGTCCCGTCCTTCTTCTTCACAAACAGAATAGGTGCTCCCCAGGGTGAAACACTAGGACGGACAAAACCTCTGTCAACCAACTCCTGAAGTTGAACTTTCAACTCAGAAAGTTCTTTCTGTGCCATCCTGTACGGAGCTTTTGATATAGGAGCGGTACCCGGAAAAACATCGATAGAGAACTCCACCTCTTTATCCGGAGGTAAACCAACCAACTCCTCAGGAAAAACATCAGCAAACTCCCGTACCACTGGGATCTCAGAAATAGAACCAACCTCCAGGTTCAGATCCCGCACCGAAGCCAAAAACACTGGGCATCCTTTCTTCCACATTCTGCTCACCTCCAACGCAGAAATCAGACTGGAGAGAACACCTCGTAATCCCTGAAATATAACTCTCTCTCCAGCCACAAGCAAACTCACTTGCTTCTTCAGACAGTCAATTTGAGCCTCATACCGACTCAGCCAATCCATGCCCAGAATCACGTCATACGAAGAAATCAGCAACAAAATTAGGCTAGATTTCCACTTCTTGCCAGCAATATCAATCTCACACAAACAAAACTTGCGGGCAATCAAATTACTTCCAGCCGGTAAAATCACAGAAAGAGAAACCGGCAGAAAAAGAGAATCCAAGCGTAAAGCCCCAAAACAGCGTTCGGACAGAAAAGAGTGACTAGCTCCAGAGTCAAACAAAACACGACAGGGCCGATCAGAAATGTAAATCGTACCTGTCACAACATCTGGAGCATCACGAGCCTCCTGCTGACTCAAGCTGTAAACTCGTGGCTGAACTGGAGCAGGAGCTGAAGCAACAGAACTACTCTGTTCAGAGGGAGCCGTAGGTGGTCTCCGTGGTCCAGAACTAGTACTACCACCTCTCCCAGAAAATCCCTCAGGGCGAGGAGGAACAGTTTTCGGTCTTCCTGCTGAACTGACAGGTCTAACAGAACCCTCTGATCGGAACTCATAACGCCGATCAGATCCAGCCTGTGGACATTCTGCAATCCTATGTCCAGGCTGACCACATCTGAAACACAGACCAGCTATCCTGTAGCACTGGCCATGGTGTCGCCGTCCACAACTCTGGCACACAGGTGCCCCACTGACAGATCCGGAACTCATCGTACTGGTAGCAGTACCAGACGATCCTCCACTCCTCCTGGAATCAACAGATCCAGAACCAGCTATAAATCTCCTCTTCCCAGAGGAACCACTGCCAGAAGCCTCACCTCCAAATCTCTTCCTACTTGTAGTCCACCGCTGCTGAGTAGCCATCAGGTCATTCTCAATCAGACGAGCTCGCTCTACAAGCTCAGAGAAATCAGAAATGTGAAACGATACCAGGGGCTGCCTCAGACTATCTCGCAATCCCCTCAGAAATCTGTAGTACCTCTCAGCAGAAGTGCTAACCAGCTGCGGAGCATACCGGGCTAAGGCAGTAAACTCGGCCTCGTACTGCATCACCGTCTTGCTCCCCTGAACCAGTCTCAGAAAACTCTCCTGCATCTGCTGTCGTGCAGAAGGGGGAACAAACCAGTCTCGAAATACTTCAGTGAACTCTTCCCAGGTAATCAAAGAGTTCAGCCTGCCTTGAAATCTGGCTGCCTGCTGGCCTTCCCACCAGTGCTCAACCTCTCCATCCAACAGAAAAATAGCTAACGGAACCTTCATATCCGCAGGACACTGCATTCCATCAAAAGTCTTTTCCAATCTCCTCAGCCACTCCTCGGCTGCTCAGGGCTCAACAGCGCCCTCAAATCTCGGAGGTTTCAACCTCAAAAATATATGCAAATGTCTATCATTGTCATCTGCTCGGACAGTAACAGCTCTGCTCTGAGTCTCGCTCATCATCTAAGCAACAAGTGTAGCAAACTGGGACAGTGTATCAGCACCGGCCACTGGGGCTGTACTTCCCACTGGTGCTGCCTGACTAGCACTCTGTCCGTCTGTCATGTCTGGGTCTGGCTGATCTATACAGAAAATCCAAAATCCGGAAAACTATCACAAAAACAACACAAAAACAACACCATAAAAAGCCAAACGACCCAAAACTACCCCCAGACAGACTCACTGATCATTTCCTATAGCTCTGTTTTACAATCCAACCAGTTTCCAAAACCAGTGCTCTGATACCACTAAAGTTTGTCACAACCCGACCCGATCCGGGACGGATCCCGCTCGCACCGGGCCGCGACAAAACCTTTTTATCCAGGATCTGACTTTGGAATTTGATTCTGAACTGAATCTTCCAAATATTTAACTCAAAACAACACCCAAACACAGAACAACAGAGCTACTATAAGTCACCAAATGCAGCGGGACAAAACATCTATATTTTTCTTTTCCTCAAAACAATCATCTACAAATACAGTACATGACTTTTGAACAGAAAGAAAGACAGAACAGAAAAGCCACGACTGTACAAAAATCAAAAGGTACAAACAAATACTTATACTGATCAGACTCTGAATCTATTCCTGGACTTCCTTCCCTTTCCCAGAACCTGAAAATCACCAGAAAACAAGAGTGAGCTCAACAGCTCAGCAAAGCAACAAACCTCCAATCAAAACTCTCAGAATCCAAAACCAAACTCATCAGACAGAAATCAGATCAGAAATCGGAACAGAATCGTACAGATATCAAATCGGACATATCAGAACGAAACAGAATAAATCAGAACAGATACGGACAGATATCATATCAGAATCAGAAATTGTACACATCAGAATCAGAACTGATTAAATCAACAGAGTCAGAATCGTACAGAAATCAGAAATTCAGATCTATCAGAACAGAATTGTATGGAAACAGAAGTCGTAGTAAATCAGAAACAGAACAGAATCAGACATATCACATCAACAAAAGCAGAAATCAGAATTGCAGATCATATCGTATCAGAATTATAATTTGCTTACAAAACAGATACGGAAATCAGATATCAACAGAACAGATACGGAAATCAGATATCAACAGAACAGATATATATTTAATAGCTAAACTAAACTAAACAGAATCACTACGGATTCTGACCCTTATGTCTCCCATGTGCTCACGGCACCAGAAATTCTCTGAGTAATTAATAACTAAGTGTGCTCACGGCACCAGAACAACAGAATTCCTCGGATCCGGGACAGAACAGAAATTTCTCCAACTTGAGCTCAACTAAAATTTCCCCAGACACTAACTGAATCTCATAAGATCCAGGCCCCTTATAACTCCCTTTTTATAGCACATACAGATAGCATTTCAATTCAGAAGAAATTCGGGCAAATCAGAAATCAGACAAAAATCGGGCAGCACAACGGCAGTAGACGGAATTTACACAAAATTTCCTGCAAAGAAAATTCACCAAATTCGTACAGAATATAGATAATCAAATTCCAGAACATTTATTCTACTGCACAGAGAATTTACAATTTCACAGAAAAATGTAGTTTACGAAAAACTCCGCCGAATCAAAAATACCCGGACAAAAATCTTCAGAAAATAATCAAAATGTGCACACCCGGCACGTCAACAATATACAGAAAGTTACGCGGTAAAAACTGAACCAATCAAAAGATACGGACGAAAAACAGTAACGGAAACGAAACCCGGACAGAAAATACCGCCAAACTCGACGGTTCTGAAAATTGAGAAAGGCGGAATGTGCCTTACCTTGCGTACAGCAAATTCCTGAACAGTCTCTTCGGACGAAAACAGCTCCGCATCGTCCAAAAATCAACTTTTCTCCAAAATCTCTCGACTTTCTCTCTCCTCAGATATTTTAATTTTTATTTTTGATTTTTCTCTCTCTTCAAAACGACTGAAATCAGCTTTATAATACACAGATCGGCGCGGCCGATCACCAAATCGTCCCAGGACGATCAGACCAAATTGGATCGTCCTGGACGGTTCCCAGAACTATTCTCAGGCCGACATTTTCTACAGTGCCGATCGGCCTGGACGATGTCCTCAATCGGCCTGGACGATATGTACATAAAATCACCTGGAGCAAAACTGGGCACATTCTGGAGCAGATTCTCAACTGATCGTCCCAGGACGATCCAGATCGTCTTGGACGATCCTGGAGCAGATTTTTGATATTACACGGCCAATCCTGAGCATGGATTGGACATTCTTGCTTGGGAAGTATCGAGGGACCCTCTTGACTGTGGTAGGAATTGACGGGAATAGTGGATTATTTTCACTCGCATTTGCAGTGGTGGAATCGGAGAGCAATGAATCATGGATTTGGTTCTTCCAAAAACTACATGAATTAGTACCAAGTGTAGTTGCTCGGGAGAAGTTATGCATTGTTTCTGATAAGCACCCCGGACTAGTACGTGGATGCAGGGAAGTATTTCCAAATGCAGTTCATAGGCACTGTCTTCGTCACTTGCATGAAAATTTTAAGAAGATGGTTCGTCGTTTAAGAACTCCGGACAGTGAGGGATTAAGTAACAAAATGTATTTTGCCAGAAATACAGATGATTACTCATATTTTAATCGAATGATGGATGAAATTAAAATGATAAAGCAATAGGCATTCGATTGGTTAGTACAACGTGACGTCTCCAAATGATCACTACTCTTTGATGAAGGACATCGATATGGTATTATGACCACGAATGCGTCTGAATGTTTTAACGGTGTCCTTAAACGAGCCCGTGGTCTTCTAATTCAAGGGCTAATTATGTCAATTTACTATAACATCGTGGCACTATTCCTGAAGAGATCAGCTGAATCTCAAACGTGGGTTGAGGCAGGCCAGTCACCCTTCGTTCCACGAACAATGATTGTGATACAACGAGCCGAACGTGATGCTCGACGATGTCCTGAACCAGTGATGATTAACAGAAATGAATTTGAAGTGATTGATACATCTTCCCGAGCAAACAAGGTTGAGATAACAAATGCAGCCTCCTGTACATGCACTTGTCTTAGACCACAACTTTATCATGTCCCATGCGTTCATGTCGTTGCAGTTGCTGGAGCTAGGCGGTGGGATCATAATGCATTTGTATCACCCATTTTTACGATTGAGAATTACATCGCTACGTACTCAAAATTATTTCATGTTTTTCCCTCGAAAGATATATGGCCCGCCTTTAATGAAGAGCATGGATTAATTCCTTTACTGGCTCCCACTTTTAGACGTCGTGCTGGTCAACCACGAATGAATAGGTTTCGAAACACCATGGATGAGCCGTCAAGTAGTTCAAATAAAGCATGTGGATTTTGCAAACAGACAGAGCACAATAGATCTACTTGTCAGCATAATCCTTCTTCATCAAGGTTATCGTCATTCACAACATATCTTGCTTTTTAAATATTAATTGAGAAGAAAAATCTGAAATTTATATATTATGTTTTCTTTCTAGGTATGGCCGACAGATCTAGACGTGCGCGTTCTGGCCGACGTACATCTCATCGCACTGCCGATGAAAATGTCCCAATGGAACTTAGTATTGCATCACTGGGGGAGTCTCATAGGGCGCACGATCCTGATCGTGTAAGTTACCTAAATAAATTTAAATATTAATTAGTTATGTCATGCTTAAATATCATTTTAATTTGTATTAATTTGAAATTTTCAGGCATCTCCTTTAGTAGCGTCATCTCATATGCGAATGGCTCGGGAATTGCCAATAGACTGCGCACGGATGATTTACGTATTGACTAACCTGGGATTGCATAACCTCAGGCATTTACAATTTATAAGGTTGGATCACAACCTAATTCAGGCACTGGCGGAGAGATGGTGCCCATTAACAAACACATTTCATTTAACAATCGGCGAGATGACTATCACATTGCAGGATGTACAAATTTTACTGGGGCTTAGAAATTGATGGACCTGCAGTGGTTGGCCCAAATGTTGTTGGGCAAAGATGTATTTGGCCCACATGGCCGAGTTGCTGTGACGAGTTACTTGGTACGCATCCCGGACGGGAGACAGTATACCATGACCCCAATGATGAGGAAGACGTAGCGACATTCAGGATGGGTTCTTCACAAATTGATTCTATGCTCCCACTACGTTGGCTCCGTTGGACATTTTACAGAGAGTCCTATGATGATTTGGCACCGGAGATTTTCTTACGACATGTTCGTGCATACATCCTATTCATGATAGGTTGTTTTCTAATACCAGATACATCACAGAGTAATGTTTCGCTACAATGGTTACCTCTGCTTGCAGATGTTGACAGCTTCAGTAGGATGTCTTTGGGTGGTGCCGTTCTTGCACATCTTTTTAGGGAGCTCTGCTACGCGACTAGACCAACGAGGACATATATAGCAGGATGTGTTGCACTGCTACAAGTATGGTCATGGGAACGACTGTACATTGGTCGACCGACACTACGAGTGCCTCAGATTATTGACTTAGGAGGACGTCCATTGGGTTGCAGGTTAGTACGATTTATTCAATAAAAGATTCTTTGTTATTTCAATAATAATGGTTCGTATAAATGTATAGGTGGGCTGAAGACAGGATACGTGAGCTTCCTGCAGGCAATACAATGACGTATAGGGATGAGTTTGATGGGTTGCGTATGAGTCAGGTATAATAAAAGTTTGATTATGTCATTAAATAGATTTAAAATTTTTTTACAAACTTTTAAATACGACATGTAACATCTCCCTAGGTTATCATGACTCCATATACCCAAGCAGTTTTAGCAAGCCTTCCATTACAATTTCATGATGGACGAGAGATTTGGAGGGCACGAGTACCGCTTATCAGTTGGAAGCGTGCAGAGTGGCACCTACCAGACCGGGTTGTTAGACAATTTTCAGGTATGCCAACCATTGATATAGAGCCTATGGATCCATCGTTCAGGCGCATCGACGGACGAAGTCGAGCTGATCAAGATTGGACAATACAGTATCGTGACTACCTCCAGATCTGGGAGGAGAGAAGGGCTTACGTGGTTCCAATCACCCCACTAGTAGGGACAGGAAACCGAGAAGTAGGAGCTTATCTACGATGGTATAGATCTTGGGCTTCTATCTACTTGTTGCAACCTCAAATTGAGCATCCGGAGACCTTCTTTCCTCGATCACCTGGCGAGAGATTAGTGGTATGTACTTATTTGTTTTGTATGATGTATTTATTGTTGCACATAAATTTTACATATTTTTAGTAACGCATATATACTATCCCTTTAGGCGGATTACTACATACGATCATCAGCGATACTTGAGCCACTCGCTGGGGGCGGGGGACAAAATGCCAGTTCACTGCAGATGACCATCAATCAGGTTGCTGAATTGTCTGCCCGAGTTCAACAATCGGTTTATATCGACTACACTACCTTTGATACAACTACGGAGGCAGAGCAACAAAGGAAAGAACGCGCAGAGAGCTCTCATGGCCAGCAGCATACTAGACGATCTGTTTCTGATACTCCGTCACGATCGATGGGAAGCAGGCACCGTCGACCAGTTGTACCCGATCCGCATCGCCATTCCATGCATACACCATCGATGGCCTATGATTACATTGGAGCAGGTTCTTCGGCCCCACATTGGAGCCCACAAGTTGGACAGTCTAGTGAACCAGGTCAGATCTATTATGAGACACAGTACGACCAACCTAGTGGACAATCATTATTTCCAATGGCCATTCCACAGTGGATGTCATCAGTAGGAATACCTTCATCCCCAACGCAGCAGGACATAATGTTAATGGGAAGTATTCCTGCAGAACCAGAGACACATCTTTCACAACAACGCATCGAGGTTGACCAGGAGGAGACAGAGGTATCAGAGGAGCCACAGTTACAGAGGAGAAGACGAAGGGCACCAAATAGATTTACTCCAGGGAGTGGGGCATTACCTAGGCATCGTTAGAATGAGATTTGAGATGTATTCTAGTGTTGATCTTCATGTTATAAAAATTTAATTCAAAATATGAATTATCATTATTAAATTGCCCGACTTTTCATATGTAGTATTTACAAGATTTTTTTTGGTAACGACATAATTTTATTCTGCATTAATTTGTGATAAATAACAAAGAAAAAAACAACACTACTCATTATCTTATTCAAATACTTTATGTCAGGTTCATTACTCAAGGATGTCCTCCAACAACTTAGATGCTAGCAGCAGTTCTGAAATCAAACAATGGATTACTAAGGGTACCATACGGCTGCGTGGAAGCTTATCCTATGCTGTCGATGAGGACCTTGAAGCTAGGGTAGCATCAAATGAGCTATTCAGGTGTATTATCCATACTTGGGATGAAGATGAAGATTTCTTATTGTGGCACTTACACGAAGATACGATGAAGGAGAAGGAATATAGAGGCAACCATGCACGTCGAGAGTTGGGCTGGAAATGTATACAAGAAGGCTTTCCAATTTTTAAGCACCACCTAGTGGGAATAGATTTCCTAAAAGGTCGATTTCTAGAACTTGGTCGTACTAAAGATGGTGACATTGAACCCGGTTTGGGAAGGTCTATGATGGATATAGACAATTGTATTTTATACTCTGACTGGAAGCCTCAACATGATAAGCAGATAATAGATTCTTATAAATAGTTAACGCAGACTTCAAAACATGCTAAACCAAAGAAATTTCTTAATGGAGAAGATTGGCAGCAAATACAACAACAATTTCAGATCGACTTCAAGTGTTGTCCTACACAAACACAGCTACAAACTCGTCTACGATATCTATTAAATAATATGAAGTAGTGCGTACAAAAAAAACAAAATAATATGTTCAACACCACTCCTATTGCCTAGCCTCGAAAATGTACTTTATGGTGTTAAACAATCTTGAAAAATGTACTTCTTCTTATTATGTTGATGCTTAATATCTATGATTTTTTTTAGTACTCAACTTATAATTTCTTTTATTTATTGTACTCTTGCACTTCAAATCATTCTTTTTAAAAAATTATTTCATATTAAATTTCTAATAATTCCTCACATTGCATTTTCTAAATATTCAGCATATCATGTCAACATCATCAAGGACCTCCTCAATCAAGCGCTCACCATCAAGGGATTTCCTACATATTATTCAAAGAAATAAGTTGATCTATGATGGTACAATTCGATTGACAAACTCTATGTCATATCCCTTGGATGAATTCTTGGAGGAGAAAACCAGAGCG
The DNA here is from genome assembly GCA_019514585.1 of Dendrobium officinale. NCBI lineage: Eukaryota > Viridiplantae > Streptophyta > Magnoliopsida > Asparagales > Orchidaceae > Dendrobium > Dendrobium officinale. The sequence goes on from CM033686.1 coordinate 13,291,390, forward strand.
AATGAAATTTTTCGATGTTGTTTACATGAATGGTCTTGGTATAAGGACGATAATTTATGGGACGTATATCATGAAGTTATCAAAAGTCGTTATCCAATGTATGTGGATGGAGAAACAATTACTGATATGGGTTGGAAATTTATCAGACAAAGATTTAGGGATCATAATGGTCATTTTGCACCTATAAGTATTCTTAGAACAAGAATTGGTGAAATCGCACAAGCAAAAGATGGTTCTGTCGTGGTCAATGTTGAGAATCCAATAGCTGATGTACAACATTGCATCCTTTACAAAAGTTGGCATACAAATCAGGATGCATTTCTATCCGACAAATATCAAGAGCTAAATATTAAATATGGTAAAAAAATTAAAGAATTCTTAAATAGCAAAGATTGGCAAATCATCCAAAAGCAGTTCACAGAAAAATTCTTATGCTGTCCAACTTTAACCCAGCTGCAAGCACGTATGCGCATAGTACTAAGCCTGATGTAATAATAATTTTATTGATGTAGCTTTCGATCATTATGTTATGTATTAACATGAACTACTGTTAAATACTTCTCGCATTATTTATATTCCAATTTTGTATTTTTTTCATACCACTTCATCCATCATTGATAATTATTTGTAATTAACATTAAATAAAACAATGATAACAAAAATAAATCTACATCAATTTAACCAACTTTTAAATTTCAGCATGAATACGCATAAAGAAACAACGCAATCAGTAAAATGCGCTAACCGGTCGATCGCATTTAAAAAAAATACATTACATTAAAGTATTTTAAGAAATGTTAATTTCTTTAAAATTATTAAATAAAAGCTAAACTCTCTCTCATTCCATCTTTATTATACATCCGGTAAATAAATCAGAAAAAATTTAAATCTAATTAAAGTTTAAACATTTAAATATATTATCATATAAATATTAAAATCTAATTAAAGTTTAAACATTTAAAAATTTAAAATCTAATTAAAGTTGAAACATTTAATATATCATCAATTTTTTTAGATATACGATTATTACTTTTGATTCAATTATAAAATATTATAAAAAACTAATAGATTATATATTACAGATTTATATGATTTCAGTTACACTGAAATTTTGATTGAGAAACCTGTTCACTGAAAACATTGTCCAATCATATTGCGAAATCAAATGTGAAATCAAGGAAAAGCATTTTAAACGGGGAACAGAAGAGGGAATTTGAATGCAGAGTAGAATGCGCCTGATCATTCAGCGCAATCCACAGAATGCGCGCAACTTTTCGGCGCATTCAAAGAATGCGCGCAACGTTTTGGCGCATTCTTTGAATGCGCCGTTCATATACGCGCATTCTATGTATGCGCGGACATGTTTGGCGTATTGGCTTGTTTTCAAATTATTCTCCAAACACGCTGCTTCTCCTAATATCGGCCTCAACCAAGCTGCTTCCGAAAATTTGGCCTTTCCATATATATCCAACCAGATCGTCCCGGACGATCGCAAATTTGCCCTCTGGACAAAATTCATTCAGACGTATACAATAATCGTACCTGGACGAGTTGGACGAGTTGCTCTCTGGAAAAATTTCGTCCAGACGAACCCCAGTTCGTCCTGGGACGAACTTCTCTGTCCAGAAATTCCTTTACAACCTGTACCGATCATCGCGGACGATCCAACTTCGTGCGGACGAACCTGGAAGGAAAAACAGCTTTCACCCCTATTGTAGGAAAAAAAAAGGGGATCTCTAGGGGCGCTATCTATTGTCCCTAGCATTAGATCATCGTCAGATAAAATAATGACCGACTCGTTCTAAGCTCACAGGACCTCAATCAAATAGCATTCAACAAAATAAGTTTCATATCTACCTAAATCCTTAAGTGCCTGGATTAAGGTTTCACAGAGGGCTTTTGACATTAGAAAAGTGTCATATATGCTAAGTTGAGCAGGATTTTTTTTGTATGTGAGACAAAATATTGTAGTCGTTTAAGGTCTAAGGGAGCATTGTGGCACTAGGTCTTTGAACGCTACAATTATAATATCAAATATTTTATAAATATTCAAATATACTCATTTTCCATTTTGCCAAAATTTCTTTCCACCTTAAGCAGCCAGCTAAAGAGTGGAGGTGGAGAATTTCTAGAGAGAGAGAGAGACTATTTCGAGCTGCTTCGAGTTGATTTCGTCAGTTGGGACAACATAGAAAATTATTCAAGTCAAGGTAGGTTACGTTTTGCCGATAAATATATTTTTAATAATTCTGAGTTTTCTTATTTTTTTTCTTACATTTTAATTAAAATTTTAACACAAAACTACATATATCTACTCACTAGGTAAATTTTTTACTATGTAACTTTTGGTATATCTTAGTTGTCAATATTAAGCTCATTTTAATATTTTAATTATAAATTTTCACCGGGTAGTTTTGCAAAACATCTTTTCAATGATTTGGAAAAAAATTTCTATGCCTATTTATAATATTGTTGTACAATAAAGCTCTAAAATGCAATGCTTTAAAAACCGGACCGGACCGGTCGGTCCAACCGGTTCAACCGTGAACCAGTCTGATGGCTGGTTCGATTCAACCCTAAAACCGCCTTCACTTCAAACCGGTCGGTTTTGACCAAAATTGCCAGTTCAACCAATGAATCGGTCCAGGTTTTTTAAAGCCAGCTGGTTCAAACTTTTTTAATAATTATTAAATTATTAAATAAATTATTTTATGTTAAATTCTTCTAAATGTTAATATAAAACTTTAAATTTTATATTAAAGACATAATCAAATAATTATTTTAATCATCTCATATGTCTTCTTTCTCCATGTTATAGCTAATGTCATGAGAGAAAGAAAAGAAATATATAACCAAGACAAAGTACCACCTCCAAGTGATGTGGGACTAAACTATACAAAGCAAAAAGTCACTTTTACGTTCATATATAGTTACACACTTATACACACTATACAACATAGTTTTTTAACAAATTTTTTTAATTAATTATTATAATATGAATAATATTTATCTTTTAAGTTAATAATATTTATTTTTTTATTCATTAATATTAATATTTAATTTTTATTTTTTAATATTTTTTATTATATATATTATGAAGTTTATGTGATTTTTTTTTGTTCTCTAAGCGGCTCAAGTAAAAATTATAATATATTAATTATAATATAAAAATTAATTTTTATGATTTGAATAATATTTATTTTTTTTAATTTTTTGTAAAATGTTTATTTTATTTTTTTAGTTAATAATTTTTATTTTTTATCAAATGAATTATTCTTATGTTAAAAAATTTATAAAGTTTCAGTTTTTCTGTTTTTTTCAACTCTAAAGATTTTTATATTACAAAATAAAAATATTTTTTGTATTAAAACATTTAATTATATTTATAATTTTATATTGAGAGTTTTAAGTTTTTAAATAATTTATATTTATAAATTAAATCTAAATATGTAATATAAATTAAGAATAATTTATAGGAAATTATATGGTTATTATATTTCATTATTTTATCAATTTTATTAATTTTTTTTAATAATATTGTTATTTATTACGTCATCCGGTTCGACCCCAGTTCGATCGGTCGAACCGTGAACCTCTCTTTCTTCCGGTTCGTTGTCCAGTCCGATTTTCAGAACCTTGCTAAAATGTAGCTATGAGCAATTTGTCGTAATATAGTAGTTTTTTTTTTTTAATGTTAAATTTTTATGTGACTTTCCTCCAAATGTCTAACTACTTGATTGTTAGTAAGATACTCTTTAAAACCTTATGATGACTCTGACATTGTATACTATATTTGAAAAAATATTTATTTATGTGTTTATATTCTTGAAATGTGTGATTTGGATGAATTTTGAATTTGGAGTTCTGACATGATATCTATAAGGAGTCATAAGGGCAAAAATTTTTTGAATATATGTGGTGCTATGCATTTTGGAGTCATAAGGATATGTTATCTTATATGCTATCATATGGAGTCATAAAAGTTTCATAAAAGTTTAAATTATGAATTCTGATATCTATTGAGAGGTATAAGGACCTAAAAAATATTATATTTGTTTTGAGATATGAATATGAAGTGATTACTATTATGTTTCTTTATTGTTCTTCATCTATATTATTCTACCATTTTGATTGATGTGTTAGAGATATTGTTTACTACTTTGTGGATATTTGTTTATTTAGAATAATCTATTTGGAACCTTGTATGGATGAATTTATCTTACCTTACTATTTTTGCTTTATTATTGGTTATAATAATTATTAAAAACTTAGGTAGGTTGAATGTGACTTATTGAGTTGTGATTGCTCATACTTTCTTTGTGAATCTGCTTTAGGTCAAGATAAGGGGAAGCGACATGCTGAGTAGATAAGGGTTGCACGTTCCAAGTCAGAGTATGTATAAGTATGTTAGATTTTTGATAGTCATGACTTTTTCTTTCTGATGTGTATTGTCTGTGTCATGCCATATTTATATAAAATTATTTTGATTATAAACATTTCTGAGATGAATGAAACTTTTTTTTTTTTATGACTATTATCCATCTATTTAATTAAAAATTTAGTGGCTATGTAGTCTATAAATGATTATTTCTATTGTTCTCTCTAATTAGTTCTTGAAAATTCCATTTTATCACCATTTGATGTGATATGATCGATTCTGTTTGTTGGTTATATCAGCTCGAATTGTGACACTATAATTGGACAACGATGGTAGGAGGATCATTTTTTAGTGACTATGGTAAAAGGATCATAGTCGAGTAATTGTGGTTGGAGGATTATGATCAAACAATAGTGGTTGAGAGATTATAATCATGTGATGATGATCAGAGAATTATAGTCGGATGATGATGGTTGAAGGATTATAGTTAGACAACGGTGGTTAGAGGACCCTAATCGGGTGAGAGTGGCCGAAGGATTAAAGTCGAGCGATGATGATTGGAGCAGTGTTTCGGGATGGTGGCTAGAGAACCATAGTCTAATAAATAACAATAACTGGGAAACTACACTTGGGCGATGATTGTTAGTGGATCATAGCCAGCCACTTTTTGTTGTAGGACCATTGTCTAATAATAGCAGTTTGAGGGTTGTTGTGAAGCGGCTGAGTTCAAAGAACCATGGCTAAGTGAAATTAATCCGAGGACCATTTGTTGACCTCATTTTTAAAATAAACTTTTTAATTCTTGCCGACTCCCTTAGAAATCAAGTCAAGCCAAGTTAAATTAGCTCAATCATTCAGCCATTGCCTAATTTAAACTCTCAAAATCAACTAAAATTAAATTTTATGTAGCTATATCAGTTCAGGCTTACCCATTTGAGTCCTCCCATATCAACTAAAACATGATCGATGGATGTAATATTTTGCAAGAACAGCTTGTTGCTCCTTCCCATTCCTTTTTCCACATTCTCTACTAGTTGGCAACTGCTCTAAGCCATTATGGGCAATAAAAATGCATCCCAGCCATTCGTTTAAACTGGTTTAGGCACTGAAATGTCTTTGCCCTCCTGCCAGGCAAGCAAGAAAACAAGAGGTGAGATGAAGGGCATGCGATTTTGGCTTCAATTGGGATGACTTTTTATTGCTTCTTAAAGTACTTTATTGTATAAAATTTTAATTTTTGTACTAAAAAACTACTTTAAGAAGCAGTAAAAAAATTGTCCCAAATGAAGCCTTTGTTAAAGAACAAAATAAGTTTCTTTTTCTCCATCTCTTAGTTGAAATCGAGTGCGAGAAGGAGGTTTCTTGAGGGGGCTTGTTGTGTTTTCCAATTTTGAGAAAGCTAGGGCATACATTTTTCCAGATAAAGCCAGAGAGAGAGCTCGGTGGCTTGAGATTTTCTTCGTGTGTGAGAGTCTAGAGGAAATTGAGCTACAACTGCATATTCCATGTTAAACCCCTCAAGTAAAAGAAGCTAAACTCTTAAACATCGATGTGCCTTTTGATGTAAGAGTTGAAATTTTATTAAGAAACTCCACAGTTAAGCATGCTCATTACAAAACAATCCTACGATAGGTGACCTCCTGGGAACTTACACGAACAGGACAAAACCGTGAGGTCCTTAGACCAAAGCGAACAATTTTTTTATAGTTAAGAGTTTGATTTGTTACAAATAGTATTAGAGCAATATACCAGTCAAAAGATGAGAATCAAGTACCATACAAGATAAAGTGCTATGCTATGAGAGTCACCTCTTAAATCATGTATGGGACAAAGTGCTACATGGCGGGAGTCACCACTTGAGCTTATAAGGGTCATCTCTAAAATCCTATATGGTTTGTGGATGATTCTGGGATAAAGATATTGACGAGGATGTCAGTTACTTTAGTTGAGGAGATTGTTAAATCACTTAAGTAAAATAAGTTAAACTCCTAAACATCGAAATGCCTTTTGATGTAATGGTTAAAATTTTATTAAGAAACTCCACAATTAAGTATGATTATTCCAGAGAATAATCATGCACAAGTGTAACCAAAGAGAATGTGTTGACATAATATAAAGTGGAAATAAGTGGTATGGATGCTGGTGGTATATTTATGCTTTATATATATATATATATATAATGTCACAGCTTTCTGTACGGAAATAGTAGACAAAACTCTGCAGTATATTATCTCCATCCTCTTTCCGATTTGTTCTTCGGCTCTTCGCATAACTGATTATGGTTTGATGGGCTTTGATGTGCTTCTCTCGAGGTGCCGGAGGATGGGCATCCTTCATTGGCAGCATTATTCTTATTAGGGCGTTCGGGGAGGGAGCACTCAATTGCTACGGTTGGGTTCTGCCAGGTTCTACTGGCTTTCGTGACAACGGTGACCGACTTCATTCGAAACAATTCCATCTCTTCTATTTCAGGATCGTTGAGGCTGACTTCTATTCATCAAATTAGTATCGTCTTTAATACTTTATGTGTTTCTCTGTTGTGAATCTTGTTTGGTAATGTTTACTTGAACTGGGTTGTCATGAAGCTCTTTAACTTGCATTCTCCTATTTTTGTTTGCTATGTGATAATAAGGGTGATGGAATTGCAAACCTTGACGATATAAACGCAGGTATTAGAATGTAGGTGATGCTTGAATTAAGATTTGGTGGTTAAAATTGATAACTTTTTAGAGAATACAATGTGGAAAAAGAATGTCACAGCCGACTTATAGAGTTTGTTTGGTTTGGATGAATTAAGTGGAAGGGGAATAGTATTTACCTCATAATTACATCATGATTGTTTAACTTGTGCTCACTTTTAATTTATTGGTTATTCATTCAAATCAAATAAAAATAAAACTTATTTTTCGTTGTGCTCACTTTTAACCTGGCAGGTCGAATCCGTCAGGGGGTATTGCCCCCTTGGACTTCCAACAGATCTACGAAGCGTACAACGATGAACAAATAGGTATGAAAAAATAACTCTACACTTTTACTTATAAATTTGTCCCACCTGAATATTAAGGCTAGATCTACCCCTGCTTGCAATGCCTCCTTAACCAAACAAGTGGGTTAAAAAATAATTTCAATTCAATTACTCTACAGTTTTTCACTTCAATTCCTTTCCATTACCTCTTTGCCAACCTTCATGGCAAATAAATTTATAGATCAATTTCATGAAGTGTTAAACTACAATTAGACTGAATATATTCTATATAGATCAGAGTGTTGTGCAATTAAGAGGTCATTGATCACAAAGTTAAGGTTGCATATGGTTTAATATAAAACCAGGCTTGTTTAGCTAAGTTTTGGTTTGGTTTTCAGTTTGTATGCTAATTGCACTAGCAGGATATTGTAAGGTAAGGAATTGTGACAAATCTTGTTCAGGAAAGACTATAGGAATCCAGAAGAGCTTTTCACTGTATTAACTATTAAGAAGGAAATAAATCCACCAACAGTCCATACCGCACCTAGTTTTAGCAATAATGAAAAATAGTTTTCAGGTGCAAAGCAACTTTTGTTAAATCAACAGTTGCAGGAACGGCTAAAGCAAAGTTAAACAGTTAAAACAAATCCTATAAAGAATCGCAAAATAGTTTGAATAGGGTTTTTTTTTTCCTTATATGCTTTTATCATATCAATTTGGTTTGGTTTATTTCGTTTTGACAGTACCTTAAACTTAGAGCAAGCAAAGAAATTATAACTAGAAAAAAAAAATCTCAAACCCAGACCAAATAGTTCCTAAGGCGAAGTAAGCCATTTGATTTTTATGTTTGGTTCACCTTTTGGGTTTTGTAGATTTTCTTGGCCACCCCTAAGCCAAGTTAAGTTGGAAGAAATAACTATGTTAAGATGGTCATGCAGTGAAGTTAGGAAAGATGAATGTAGAAATCAGTATATTACAGAGATGGTATGAAGTAGCATCTATTGAAGATAATGAAAAAATCTTTTGTATTTTCTTGTGTATACGCAATAGAGGCTAGAAGATGCAATGATAACACGGGTAGATAAGTTTAATGCATAGTGGTTAAAATGGAGAATGAGTAGGCCAAAGCCAACCAACATGACTAGAAGTTGTCCAAAATACCCTGCACAAACTAATCTTTCTTTTGTAGAAATCAACTTAAAATCAATGAATATAAAATGTGGATTCATAATCCCAACAATATGTATTGGATTTTGGACTAATGGTGTTGATAAAAATTAAAAAATAGGAACCGATAGATGCAGCAATATGTGCATGGTTATCTTACTGCAAGCTATAAATTTGCTTGCAAGTGTGTATGAATGAAAGAAAAGTTTTGTTTATCAGTCAAATAATTTTTACATTTTTTTGTCTTCTTTAAGAGCCTAATGTTTGACGCCTAGTTAGAGGTGCCCTTGACCAGCTGACCTCGAGCACAACTTGCGTTCAAAGACTATGGTTCGTGGGATTCTACAATTCACATTATGTATCGCATTTCGCTGCGCTCTTCATCAACGCGAGAGCCAAGAGTCATGTCAATCCATCTGGCGTGCAAAAACACCCCATGCCACAAAACCTATTTTAGGGCTCATGTTTTGATATACGAAAGGCTTTGTTTATCGTAATAAGATCAAGGCTTGATGTTTTTTTTGTTATTGTAAGAGCCTAATGGTCTTTATGATTTTGTGTTGACGCGTATTGAGAGAGAGTTGATTGCAAATGATTGGTTCATATTGCCAAAGTTTGCTTTTTCTTAGCTCTAGAGTGGTCAAACAAGTATAAAAATGGAGACAACATGAGATTTTGTATGCCAATTGTAACGAAAAGCTTTGTTATCCATGAGGAAAAGTATTTGGTTCATCAGAAGTATCATTTTATTATGTTTCATCCACAGTTGCAAAGAGAACCTATAAGATGGTGTTTCTGAGTTTTGTTTTCATTTGAAAATACTTTATTTTTGCGGTGCTTCTTATTCTTTTGTGGAAATTGAAAATTTTTATTGCTGTTGGATGTTTAAATGTTTAGTTTAGAAGTTAATCCAGGTGATCGAGAGCTCAGTTAAAGAGTAAAAATTGTTTAGTTTAGGTGCTCATTACAGCAGTATCAAGATATTTATATATCTAGCTTAGAGTGTATATAGAGGCGGTAATGTCCTAGGAAGTTACATTACATCAATAATCATAGAGAGTGGCTGAAGGATGAAGTGGCGACAAGTCTAATGTGGTAAAACCCTTCTCAAATAGAGGTCCAAATGGTATCTACAAACAATCATAAAGAGTTCCCTGACAACTCCTATTGCCATAGGGTGACCAGTAAAGGAATGATCACAAAGTGGAGGGCTAATCAAAGGGGAAATTATTAGGTGCGGGGACTGGATGTAGAGGTACATCCGGACATCAATAAAATATTGACACGTAAAGTGGGCACATTGGATTTATTTTTTACTTTATATATTTAATATGTATGTGGAACTTTAAGTCAACCGCACCAAAAGCTCAGCCAAAGCGCAGGTAAAGTACAGGTAAAGCGCAATAAAAAAGCATTACAAAAGAACAGTTAAAGCGCAACTAAAGCGCAAGTAAAACGTAGTAAAAAACACAACAAAAGAGCAGTCAAAGCATAACTAAAGTACATGCAAATTGCAGATAAAGCGCAAAAAAAAAAAAAAAAAAAACATAATCAAAGTGCACTCCACGTATTATCAAGAAATGCACACATTAAGGAGATATGATATGAGAAGGTGGGTCAGGGGGGCTGTGACATGGTTTGAGGACATGCAAGATTCAGGAGTTCTTATTTCTAAGCATTCCTAGGATGTTGCTGGTCTTGTCCTAATAGAGAAGGCAATAAATGGCTCAACTTGCGCTGAGAAAGAACTGCTAAAATTGGGGAAGAGCCAAGGGGCAAGCCTTTATTGCCTCCAAAATTGATGAGAAAAGTGTTAGGATTAATTGGCAATGGGTGATGGTCTTCTAGAAGATGATTTCTCATGCATAGGGCTATACATGAAGACCTTTAAAAAGGAAAAAAAAAATTATTTTGTTCAAATATTTTATTTTTAGAAAGTGAATTTGTGATGCCATTGGGTCTTAGGGAAGGGTTAAATGAAGTTATGTTTCCCAAGTGTTAAGTAGGTGGTAAGGGCGTTTCCAGCCGAACTCCAAACTACTGTAAGACGTAGCTGGTTTGCTCCATTCAAACGACAAAGAAATCGATAATCGGTGGAGGGTGAACAGTGCTACGTCAATATTGGCGTTGGACTGTGCACCTACGCGATTTTTCTGTCTCAATTGGATTTGCCGAAGAAACGCGTGAAAGAGGATAAAGACGGTTACATTTACAGAAGCACACAAAATGGAGTTCGATTGTAGATGAATCACGATATTTTTTAGCTTGACTGTATTTTAGAGTGAAAAATGAGATTTTCAATTGGAGATACTCTAATATCCTAAACAGAGAGCCATTAAGATGTTGCTAATAGAGATGCCCTAAATATATAGTATTCGGTGCTTAGGAAAGGGGTTGCTAGCCATGGTTGAAAAGAGGAGATGGCCCCACAAAGATCGCACTAGATGCCCATGAAGCCATGAGTTATTGGGAGATATTGTTGAGAAGGGTGACTTCCTAGGCCATGGTTTTGAGATGGCTTTGAGAAGGTCAATGAGAATAGGAGCTTCTTGGGACATGAAGCTAACATGATATGATAAAGGGAAAATTCACAACATGTCAACAATATGACATCATGTGAATTGGTGTGAATTAGTTAGATGAGTGTCTGATTCAAGTATTTTATAAAATTTACGTTAAAGAGAGGAAAAATATTGATTAAGCGGATAATAAAATTTTAAATGATATTATTATTTATGTAAAGCAAGTATTACTCATTGATATTAATATTAGACATAAATTGTTTAAATAGCTTTTGTACTTTACACGTGTTCTCTTTACATTGGTTAATCTTGTACATGGCTACTTCCTAGGCCTATATATAGGATTACTGTATTCTTACTTTTTTAGATAATAATGATATCATCTTCTTGTTTTGTCTTCTATCCCGCGTCTTCTCTTCTGTACCGATTCTTGGCTTCTTTCAATGAAGCTTTCATGGTATCAGAGCAGGAGTCGTTCCAATTCCTTCATCTCCTTCTAAGCTAAGTTCTTTTGCATATTGTTTTTTTTTTCTTTCCTTTTCTTCTTCTTTTTTGGCCTTCATGGCAACTTCATCTTCCACGGCTACGGCCATCTCTGAGTCAAGACAAAACTCAGGTAATTTTGTGGAAACACAAATTATTCCTCAACAACTCAAGTTCTTGATGAGTCATATCAAAGGCATCATCTCTCTCACCCTCACCGCTGAAAACTTTCCTATCTGGAGATCTCAAGTTTTCAAACTCTTCAAGGCTAATGGTTTTGAAGGCTTCCTCGACGGCAGCTGTTCTTGTCCCAGTCCGCAACATCAAACCACCGAAAACGAGCTTTCCTTCCAAACTTGGAATCTTCTTGATCAAAATCTTGCTGCAGCTCTTTATTCAGTTATCTCACCCAGCATTCTTCCTTACGTTCTTTCACTCGATCATTGCGCTGAGATTTGGGAAACAATAGCTCGACGTCTTCAGTCTAACACTCGTTCTCGCACAATTCATTTGAGAAACGAACTTCATCACCTATCTATGAAAAATCAGTCAATGCAGCAATATCTTCTATCTGTTAAGTCGATCGTCGATGCCATCGCGGCTACAGGATCTCCCTTAGACCCAGAGGAGGTGATTTTTTACACGCTTCACGGTCTTCCGGTGCAATATCAATCTTTCAAAACTTCTATCCGTACGAATCTACAGCCGCTGAGTCTTGATGACTTATATACACTGCTCTGCAGTGAAGAGCTTAATCTTGCTCAAGAGACAAGTATAGCAATGCAAAATCTTAATCTCAACGATCCTGCCACTGCTCTTGCTGCATATAGGGGTAGAGGTCGTGGCCGTAACAATTCTGGCAGAGGACGCAATACCGGTCGCGGTCGCAGTCGTTCGGACAAGAATCCCTCAAGCAGTATCACTTGTCAAATTTGTTCCAAAACAGGGCACTCTGCTCTCAAATGCTGGTATCGGAATGATCCATCCTACAACGAAGATTCAATCAAGACTGCTCTCTTCTCTCCGTCCGAAGCCACCACTACCACCGATTGGTTTCTTGACAGTGGTGCCTCAAATCATCTCACGTCTGAGTCATCCAATCTTCAATCCGGTCGTCCTTACACCGGAAATCAACAAATCACGATCGGAAATGGATATCAACTACCTATTCAGCACACCGGAAAAGGTATTCTTCCAACTCCCAAAGGTAATCTCAATCTTAAACATCTTCTTCATGTTCCAAATCTCTCTTTCAACCTCATTTCTATTTACCGGCTGACCAAAGATAACAATTGCTCGGTCAAGTTTTCTGCTCATGAATTTCATATCCAGGACTCGAAGACGGATCAAACTCTTCTCAAGGGACCTTGCTCTAACGGGTTGTATCCCGTTCGGTTCATCTCCGACACCTCCGGCTTAGCTCTTTTCTCCGCTCAAGAAATAAAAGATTTATGGCACAAACGCTAGGGCTGTCAATTCGGGTCAACCCGTCGGGTTCGGGTCGAACCCGACCCGACCCAAATTTAAACGGGTCAACCCGAACCCGACCCGTTTTCTCAAACGGGTTAGACATTCCAACCCGGACCCGACCCGAGTGGTTTACGGGTTGACCCGACACGACCCGTTAACCCGAATAATCCTCATTTTTACACGGGTTGCCGGGTTAACCCGACCCGACAACCCGATAATTTGTTTTATATATATATATTTTTTTTTTTTTGCTTTTAAAGGTAAAAATGCATAGAGCAATAAGCCAATAATAAATAACATAAGATTACATATTTACATCATTTTTTGAATACAAAATTATCGGGTTACACTTATAATAAAATAAAAGATTACAAGTTTGTCAAGTTACAACTTATAATACAAGATTTTTTTTTTTTTTAATACAAGATTACAATTTACAAGTTACAATAAAATTAACTACAACTAGAAGTCTAGAACAGTAGAACAGCCGGAGTGGTGAGTGACGAGCTCATTTTTGTCTTTCACCCTTTAATGAACCTGCAACTCTGCAAGCCTGCAAAACAAAAGAATAAACAAATATTGGCTTATTAGGGCCGTAGACTCAGGATGAACCTAGCAAAGAAACATCATATGCAACTAGAACAGGAAAAAATGCCATCCAAAGTTACAAATTGGTAATTCTCTATTCAATTAAATAATATCTGCTCAAACCAAACCAATTTATAACTCGGTTGCATTTAACTGTGTCGCAACTAATGCATAACTTCACCAAGTTCTTCATCATCGCCTTATAATTTATAAACATCAGCATTCAGCCATTCAAACTGTAGGCCTAAGCATCTGCAAGCTGCAGCTGCTGCAGGTCATAGCCTATCAATTCGGGTTAAGCAGCTGCAATATTCTCAAACGGTCAAACCAAAACAATAGGCCTAAGCAGCTGCAATAATACAATATGCTCAAACCAAAACAGATATGCAGCAATCCAATTATCCAATACCCAAAACATTCAAAGTTCAAACAGCTCATAGCCTCAGATAATCAGATTCCAATACCCAAATTCCAAAACAAAGAATAGTTCAGCTCAGCTCAGAGCAACAAAATCCAATACCAGTTCAGACTAATCATGACAGAAAATTAACATGAAAATTAACATGAATCAGTAATACCAAATCCATCAGTTCAGCTCAGAGCAATAAAATCCACCAGTTCAGCTCAGAGCAACAAAACAAAGATTAACATGAAGCAGTAATACCAAATAGCAGTTCAGCACTTCAGCTTAGAGCAACAAAACAGGATTAACTGCAGCAGGATTAACATAAATAACAGTCACCAGCAGTTTTAACTCGAATTTAGAACCCATTAACATTACTGCAGCAGGATTAACAGCAGGATTAACAGCCACCAGTTCAGACTTTAAGTTCTATCTCGGTATCTCCAGGCTCCAGCATTCAGCCACCAGGCACGAGCCAAAGTGCCAAACAAGGCAGCACCGCAAGGCAGCAAGATTCAATCATAAACTATAAACTTTATAAAGCAATAAAGCAGTGAACTGTGAACATAAAGCAGTGCATAAATAAGAATAAGAATTAAGATGCTAAATTCACTGAGGTGGCATGAAAGCAAAATTTATAACTTTTTTCTGCAATCTCCAGTTATTATTAACAAAATGTGCAGTCAAGCAAATAAAGCCATCTGTGTTGATGGAAGTCCATAGATCAGAAGTTAAAGATACTCTACCCTTACAACTACGTAGAATGGCTTCGACTTGAAGTTTTTCCTTATTAAACAACTTCTTGCAATCATTTCTTGCCGTATTTCTAGAAATAAACTGTAACTCAGGTCGTAAATAACGAAGTAATGTTCTTAAACCTTCCCACTCCACACACTGAAATGGTAAATCATGCTGGACTATACATGCAGTAAATAAGCAACGAAATTCTTCAGAATCAAATTTATTTGAAATCATCGACAAAGAAGTGCTTGAGTTACTTTGAAGCATAAGTTGACCAATATCTTGAGACTTTTTCTTACAGTTTTGCAAGTGGCGTTTTAAATTTCCTGTACCATTTTTACTATCACATAAGTATTTTGCACCACAATTCTTACATTTGCAACGTTTTTTGCCATCATCTGCAAGTGGCAACATTTCAAAATGACCCCATACCGTAGAAGTCAACTTCCTCTTCTTTCTATGAACACTTCCCTCAGTTGGAATGGGAATGTTCAACTCATCACTATCACATTCCACTTCATTATCAACAGAAACATGCACATGTTCATTTATTTCATTATGCTCAGAAGGATTACTCGCAACAATTGTATTAGAATCCTGCATCTAAACATAAAAACACAAAATTAAACTCATAACATCAAGCAATTGTACTTTCATCAAGACTAGACAGCAAGCATCATTGCATCAAGCCATCAACAACTCATATTCTCATAACACAAGCAAAAAGCAATTGTACTTTCAACCACCGGTACAGCATATTGAAATCTTGCATTGATACTTAAAGCATTTTATTTCATCAATACTAGACAGCAAGCAACCTGCAACCCGATAATTCCAATATTCCATGAGACCCAAGCAACCAACAGAGTCAACAGAGTAACAAACATTAAGACATTCCCGTAATCTCAACAGCAAAGGCCAAAGAGAGCCATAATCACAACATCAACAAAATTGATAAACTGTAATAGTAAATCACTAAACCAAACTCTAACTAACAGTATAACTATAATAGAAGAAAGAAGCCGAAATTTTTAGGAAGAAAATGTGCAGCTGCAGCATACTGCCATACGGCCCATACTCCAGATTCCATAAAACTAGATTAGTCGACCATGGCACATAGCCACAATGCCACATAGAGTGATAGAGTAATACACTCATACTCTGATACTCATAACTCATAAGGAACTAAAGGAAGAAGAAGAACTTATCCAAAAAAACCCTAAACCGAAGCCATCAAATTATCAAACCACCATCAAAGTATCAAACATTCAAACCAACACAGCAACACTACAAATAATTAAGATTTAAGAGTTATTCAAGATAATACCAACCGTTGCAAGTCGCAACTGAGAAAATGGAGAAAGGAAGAGGATTCAAGGACGAAAAAACCTAAAACCGAACCAGAATGCCAGATGCTTCAGAACTCAGAAGATCAGAAGAAGATATCAAGAAAACTTCATCAGCTACTCAACGATTCGTCGTTTTTACGGCTCCACCCCAGAGCGCGAGAGGTTGAGAGCGAGGAGAAACCCTAGAACCCTCTCGAATAGCGGAACAGGCGAGGCGAATAGCGATGAGAATGAGATGAGGCGATCAGATTCGGGATTTAAGTTTTTATTAAAACGAGACTTAGCGGGTTAATCGGGTCGACCCGCGGGTTGACGGGTTGACCCAAACCCGACCCGAATTTATAAACGGGTCAAATCCTTCAACCCGTACCCGACCCGTTTCGTTCACGGGTTGACCCAAACCCGGATTTTCCGGGTCGGGTTCGGGTCGGGTTGGCGGGTCGTGTCAGAAATTGACACCCCTAACAAACGCCTTGGCCATCCGGCTCGGCAAACTCTTTCTGTTCTTCGAAATTTTATACCGTCTATTAGTACAAATTTTAATAATTTTTCTTGTCAATCTTGTAATTTGGCTAAAAGCCATCGTTTACCTGTCAAGAATTCTACTTCTTCTACTTTTCAAAGTTTTGATTTAATTCATGCCGACTTATGGGGACCGTCTCCCACTCCTTCAGTTCAAGGATACAACTACTATGTATCGTTCATCGACGATTACTCAAGATTTTGCTGGACGTTTCCGCTCACTCATAAATCCGAAACATTTGATAAATTTTTAGAACTGCATAATCAAATCAAAACTCAATTTAACAAACATATTAAAATTTTTCGATCTGACGGAGGAGGAGAGTTTCGGAACAACAAATTTCAGGAGTTATTCAAACACAATGGCATACTTCATCAGTTTTCCTGTCCTCACACGCCCGCTCAAAACGGTGTTGCTGAACGCAAACACCGACATATTCTCGAGACCATGCGTAGTCTTCTAATTGACGCTTATATGCCTAAAAATCTGTGGGTCGAAGCGCTGAATACTGCAGTCTACCTCATTAACAGGATGCCATCCAGGTCTCTTAAAAACAAAAGTCCCTTTCATATCCTGTATCAAAAGCCGCCTGTATATAAACACTTAAAAATTTTCGGATGTCTCTGCTATCCATGGACTCGACCCTACCATACCAATAAGCTTTCGCCTCTGTCAATAGCTTGTATCTTCATCGGTTATGCATCGGCTCAGAAGGGTTATCGCTGTCTTGACCCCAAAACTGGATTCGTTTACATTTCTCGGCATGTCATCTTCAATGAAGGTACGTTTCCTTACCAAACTACTACTTCATCCAGTTATCAGACGTCCACTACTAAATTTACACCACCACTTCTTTTGGTTCCAACTCAATATCATCACACTTCTACTCGAGCTCCTATCACGCTTCTAGCACCGGACAACATTCAGCCTCCTGCAGGTCTACCAACTCAGACCACTACGCCTCACGTTTTCTCTTCATCCGAGACGGTTACAGTTTTATCTAAGCAGCAACCTAGTCATCAACCTGGTCATGCCATGCAAACTTGGTCAAAAATAGGTCATTCTAGACCAAATCATATTCTAAGCCTAGCTCACACCTCTCTTGACACCGATCCTCAGTGCTACAAAGAGGCTGCTGGTTCTAAACACTGGCAACAAGCAATGCAGCAAGAATTTCAAGCTCTTCAGTCCCAAAACACCTGGGAACTTGTTCCTCCTGATGCATCTCAGAATGTTTTGGGATGTAAGTGGATCTATCGTACCAAATATCTTGCAGATGGATCAATCGCACGCTACAAGGCCCGACTAGTTGCGCAAGGATTTAATCAAGAACAAGGTCTTGATTATACTGAAACCTTCAGTCCTGTCGCCAAGATGCCGACCGTTCGCATACTCATCGTAATGGCTCTTCATCACCAATGGCCTATTCATCAATTAGACGTCTCCAACGCCTTTCTTCACGGGACACTCAACCATATTGTGCATATGAAACAACCGATTGGGTTCATCGATCCAACTCATCCAAATCATGTCTGTCGGCTCAAGAAAGCACTTTATGGTCTAAAACAATCTCCTCGAGAATGGTTTGCTACCCTCTCCGGTCATCTTCACACTCTCGGGTTTCAGCTTAGCGTTTCAGATCCATCGCTCTTTCTCTATCACAAAAACGGGATTCGCATGTATTTCCTTGTCTACGTAGATGATATTCTACTCACGGGAAATAGTTCCGCAGACATTCAGAAACTGCTGGCCAATCTCCATTCCACATTCACAATGCGTGATCTTGGTACTCTTTCCCAATTTCTTGGCATACAGGTTACCACCACCTCTTATGGGCTTCATCTCAATCAAAGCAGATTTGCTCAAAGTATTCTCGATCGTGCGGGTATGTCTACTTGTAAACCTGTCTCCACTCCATCTAAATTAACAATTTCTAACTCAAATAGTCTAACTGCTGCTTATTCTAATCCGACTTTTTATCGTCAACTTGCCGGATCATTACAATATCTCACCCTCACTCGGCCGGACATCGCCTACACTGTCAACAAGGTCTGCCAACATATGCAAAATCCTACTATCCAGCACTTTGACAACCTCAAACGTTTGCTTCGGTACATTCAAGGTACCCTGCACATCGGCTTACCTCTATTCCGCGGAGAACTCATTCTTCGCTCTTATGTTGATTCCGATTGGGCCGGCGACACACAGGATCGAAAGTCTATGACTGGCTACTGCAACTTTCTTGGCTCATCTCTCATCTCGTGGAGTGTCAAGAAACAAAATGCCGTCGCTCGATCCTCAACTGAAGCTGAATACAGAGCACTCGCTTCAGCAGCTGCCGAAGTCATCTGGATACGCCGTCTTCTTCAGGAGCTTCATTGCGCTCAGACCATCTCTACTCCTCTCTTTTGCGACAACACCTCAGCTATCGCTTTGGCAAACAACCCCGTGTTTCATGCTAGAACTAAGCATATAGAGGTCGATTGCCATTACATTCGTCACTGCATCAAAAACAAATCCATACAGATTCATCATATTCCCACAGCAGAACAGCTGGCCGATTTGCTCACGAAGCCGCTGCCCTCAACGCGATTTAAACTACTCATTCACAAGCTGGTGCAGCCTCTGGATCCACCACCTTGAGGGGGGATATTAGACATAAATTGTTTAAATAGCTTTTGTACTTTACACGTGTTCTCTTTACATTGGTTAATCTTGTACATGGCTACTTCCTAGGCCTATATATAGGATTACTGTATTCTTACTTTTTTAGATAATAATGATATCATCTTCTTGTTTTGTCTTCTATCCCGCGTCTTCTCTTCTGTACCGATTCTTGGCTTCTTTCAATGAAGCTTTCAATTAAACTACATGAATATTAGATATTTGCAATAAGAGATTGCGATCGAGCATATGAGGAACTGAAGACAGGTCTTGATGTATAAATTTGTCATTGTGATAGAATTTTTGGTTAGGGGTTGTTTGGTTGGTTAAAAATGGAATGCAATGTAAAAGAAATATTTCATTGCGATTAGTGTAAAATTATGTATTTGTAAAATGAATATTTTGGAGTTATTTAAAGATGGTGGCGACTAGCAAGTGGCAGCGGAGGTGGTTGGCGGTGATAGTCGCCAGAGGGTGGCGGTGGTAGTGGTTGGCGTTAGATGGCGTTGAATGCGATGGTGGACGGTGAAGACGGCGGGTGGCGGCGGAGTTATTGTAGCGACAGTGGTCGGTGTGGGTGGTCACCGATGGTGGGTGGCAGCCGGCGACGGGTAGTGGACGGCAGTGATGGCGGGGAGGCTGATTGTGGCCGAGCTTGCTTGCGGTGTCAATAATTTTCGCTTAAAATTATCAAGAACCATTTATCTAAAAAATGAGTTAAATTCTTTTACACGATATTTACTATATTTTAATTTGCATTTCTTTTTCATCCAATCAAACATCAAAATTTCAAAATAACCGATCTCTTTACACCCATTTTATTTTCAACCATATGATAAGATAGATAAAAATAAATAAACCAGAGAAAGTGAGAGAGAGAGAGTAATGATGAGATAATGACTATCTGCCATAAAAACTCTATTCCATTTCTCTCTCTTATTATATATATATATATATATGCTTAGGTGAATACATTTTTTTTTTTTTGGGAAAAAGTGAATACATATTCATAATGATTATAGAACAAAATATTAATAAAATTTTGTCTCTATTTTCGTGGCATTTACATCAAAGCTATAAACATTTTTGAATTCATAAATATATTTAAAAAAATTTAAATTTACATAGAAATTAATTTGACATGTGAGCTAAAATTAAAAATGGCACCCCATATCAAGCCGACACTAGCGGGCCCCTCCTTTGATCCGATAGGATCGACACAGTCATACTTGTAGCCGTTGAGCTGTCGACGTACTTCTCGCAGTGCAATGCCAGTCCTGCCCAAGAAATATAATATAGTAATTCTTCATTCATCAAAGCTTTATCAAAATAAATTATGCCACGGCCTAATGGGAGATAAATTATGTTGTAACAATTTTGCAAAAAAAAATTTTCCTGCACATGCATGTGTTGAAATTATAGGGGTGCATATGAAGAGATTATTATGTGCGGAGTCGGACTGAGAGAACAGTTCGGTTTTATGATTGTGTGCAATAAAAACACAGCGGTGAACAATAACTATGTTTTTATTGTTCGCAGTCAGTCATAAAATCGAATGACTCTGTGGATCATGACTCCACATGTAATAATCTCTCTTGTAAATTAATTAGAGTTTAATTAGTGTCCTTTTTAATTTGAGCTTGAGCTTAGTTAATTAATTGAGTTTTAGCTAATGCTCGATCTTTATTTTACGAGCTGGAGCTGGAGCTGGCTCATGAGCTAACAAATTTATTATGATATAGAGAAAAATGATTATGATTCAAGCAATGATAAAGATAAAAATGTGAGATAGATTTTATAATCATTAATTTTTTACAATTTTGCATTTAAAATCACGAATGCTAATATATTTTACGTGTATTTTATATTAATATATATTTTAAACCAGCCAACTTGCTAGCTAACGAGTCAAGTTAGGATATCCTCCAACTTTACTTATTAGTTCATCGAGCCAACCTTACAAGTCATTTATCGAGACCGACCTCACTTGCACCCCTAAGAATTACATTCATATCCAACTTTCTTTTATGATGTTTATATTTTAGAAAATAATGTCATTTTTATTTGCATAATGAAGAATATATATATATATCTTAATTTTTTGGGGAAATATATAATTACAATATTGTTCAACAGTTTTATGCACTTTCTAACAGAGTTTACAAACATATAAAATGAAAGAAAAATATAATATTTAACAATTCTAATTGACCGTACAACACAAAGCCAACAACATTTAGCATTTATGATTAGGACAAAGAGTGACAAATGTCTCTTTCTAAAATTTCATTGGATTTGAGAGTATATAGTTACTTATGTAGTATTTGTGACATTTAAAAATTGTTGTGAACTTTTCTGCACAGTTGTTATGTTCATTATTTGTATATTGCACTCATTTAGGACTTGTTTGGAGTTAGTTTTTATTATTATTTTGATTTTCAAATTATTATTATATTTTAATTTGATTATAATTTTTTCTTATTTTAAAAATATAATAAAAATTATTATTATTTAATCAGATCTATTAGATTTTACCAATTATAAAATTTACTTTTATACAAAAATATATTTTTATAATACCAACAAGTTTTTTTCATGAATATTAATTTTCTTGTACGATTCATTAGTTGGAAGCACATTAAAATTATTAAGAAAATTATAAATCATATAATTTTAAATTATGTAATGTTAAATCAATTTTGTTGACAATAATTTTGATTAATTTATAATTTAAGTTTAAAAATAGGAAAAGTAATGGATGCATAAAAATGTTAGTATCAAGCATCAAATGCAATGATGTATTTTGATTAGGGGTTTAAGTGAGTCGAGTCAACTCGAGCTCAACTTCTTAATGAGCTTACGAGTCGAGTTTATCGAGTTACGAGTTCGAGCTCGAGCATATACTCGAGCTTTTATATTAAACATGCTTAAGCTCAAACTTAATCTGGCATGGCTTGAAGGCCCGTTAAGCTGCTCAACTAACTTAAAACATATTAAAGTTTACTTAAATAAACATTATATAACTATTTTCATATTTTTAAATTAATTTTATATTTATAATAAAAACTCTTAAAAAAATCATAAATTTTAATTTAAAATTAAGAGATCGAGCTCAACAATCGAGTTAAACTCGAGCTTTACAAACGAGCTCGAGCCTATAAACTTTTTTAATGAGCTTGAACATAGTAAAAGAGCTCAACCTCAGCAAGAGCTAAATACTTAGGCTACTTAGGGAGATACTCTACTCGTTTACACCCCTAATTTTGAATGCTAAATTCAATCAAATGAATTTTAATAGCTAACAAATATTGTGAATTTAGAAGAAAAAAAAAAGTGTTTTCAAATTTAAAGCAATAAAACGGATAATTAGTGAGGTTGAATCTCACTTTGGTTATCCTTTTAGATAAGCATACACTTTGATACAATGGTCAGGTTCTTAATTAAGATAATTGAGAAATAGAGATTGTTTGAGGTAATTGTTTTACTGTTTTATTATTCAGATCGCAATCATAATTTTTATTTTATTATTATTTTTTTGTTGCCTTCAAGAAATTCATGTGTCAAAAAAATTATTTTCTTAGAGCAATTTTTTAAAATAACTCTTTCCCTACAACACCTTTAAAATAACATTTATAAAAAATTACAACCGTTCCAAATATGATAACTTAATATTTATCTGAGAGCATATTTATTGGAATTTGATCAAGTTTCTGAGATCACAGCCTTGTGTTAATCATTCACTCAAGACACTCATGATAAAGCTCAAAATGAGGTAAAAAGAGAGAAAAGAAGGATTTAGTATTTGAGAGAGAGAGAGAGAGAGAGAGAGAGAGAGAGAGAGAGAGATTTGGTAGATTTTATGCTCCCTATACTACTTAAGGGGCCGAGCAAATTATAGACATACACATCGTAAATATAGACTACGTATTCGTTTGGGATGATTTTCTTACTATTTCTTAAAGCAAATTTTTAGTAGAAAAAGTTTAAATTTTTTTATTAAAAAATTGCTTTAAACAGTAAAAAGTCCTTCCAAACGAAACCTAAATTAGGAAGAAGATTTCCCTTACACGTTCATTGATAATAGGTTTGATTACAGGCACTACATATAGAGAGATTATTATCAGTGTTAGTTGCGCTACGCTCCGAGAAAACCCTAGGGTTTTCTCTTGGGTGGCGTCGTGGCGTTTTCCCGCCGTCAACGGGGGATTTTTCGCTCTGTCTCTTCAGGAAAGTTGTTCTCTACTCTTTTCTCTTGTTTCTCTGTGGTTTTTCTTTCCTTTTCTCCGACATTTTCGATATGCCTTCGTCTATTTTGAGAGATCCTGGCTTTTTTGGCGGGATTTCTCACCCTAAGTCTTTTCTTCAAGCTCTTGCTGGTTCTTCTTCTTCTTTTCCTGATCTGAAGCACTCTACCTTTCGTGGTCTTCCTGCTTTGTGGATTTCTGATGAAGAAATTAGGGCTTTAGAGGAACCATTTAGGTTTTCTTTGGTTGGCTTCTTTCCGGGCAAGCGCCCTCCTCTCGATGCGATACGTAAAATTTTTTTAACCTAAAGTTGAATGGCGAGGTTTCAGTTACTGTTCTGGATTATACCCATACTTTGATAAAATTGGAGAAGGATTTAGATTATTGTAGGATTTTTTGTCACCGTTCTTATTTGGTTTTCAATTGTTATATGAAACTTACGAAATGGTCGCCGACTTTGGATATCGGCGTTGAGTCGCCTATCATCCCGATATGGATCTCTTTTCCTCACCTACGTCCGCATTTTTTTGCTCCGAGGATCCTTTTTGGTCTGGCTGATTTATTTGGCAAACCGCTGAAAATTGACGAAGCGACGTCGGTTGGCTCTCGTCCTTCGAATGCCCGTGTTTTAGTTGAAATTGATATTACTAAAAATTATCCTAAGCAAGTTTGGTTAGGATCTGATTCATTAGGGTATGTTCAAGAGGTGGTCTTTGACGATTTTCCTCATTTTTGTGGTATTTGTAAAAAGTTAGGACACATTTCTGGTAAGTGTATTTCGGGTCCTGTTCCTGTTCCTCCTTCTGTTGCGGATGTTCCTGTGGAAATTATTGCTCCTTTAGGTGGTGAGAATGGCATTAAGGGTGTAAATGAAGTTGTGGTAAATGTTCCTGAATATGTGGGGATGAATTTGCCATATGTTGATAATGTTGGTTTGTCGCAGGAGAATTTGGTCGTTTCGTTGGATGTAAATAATTGTAATGATGTGACGCTGGTTGCAGATAAATCCCTATTATCTCCGAATGCCATTCCTTTCGTTCCCGTGTTGCTGGATGGGGGCGTTAGGCAGGGTGTGATTTTGGAGTCTTCGGGTATTGCTTTGGTGCCGGAAGTTGATAATGTAAATGTGAATGTTGAGACTTCTGATAGTTTACCTCTTCATGATATGAATATTATTGGGGATGATAAGGTGATAGATAATGCGGAAGGTGGTGCTGGGGATGAAATGCTTGTTGGAGTGGAACCGAGTGGGAGTGAGGATGCGTGCCCGTCGCTGAATGTAGAGGAAGGGATTCAAACTGTTAACAGTGTAGTTGAGATTCCTGTAAAAGAGGTTGATACACTTCGGATGGCTGATTATGTGGGGAAGTCTTCGGGCAAAGAAATTAGGAATCAGAACAGTTGGTTGATTGGTTCGTCAGAGGAGGAAGTTGATTCTGAATGTTCTGAGTCGGATAATGACTTTTCCCTTGTTCGTTCCTCAGTTGCCTCTCGGGGAAAGTTTTGGGGGCGTGGTCGTCGTAAAAGATGATTTGGAATGCTTTTGTATTGTTCGTATTGCTGTTTATCTTTTGGAAGGCTAGGCTTTATTGCGATTTGATGCTACGCGTGGATGAGGGCGATGATGTGGTCGGGGCTCACGTCCTGGTCGTTAAGCTGGTGGCAACCATTTATTTCTGGATGGTCCGTGCCGGACGACTTGGACGTTTAAAGCCTGGGCTGTTTACTGAGCCCACTATTTGCTTGTAATTCGCATTGTTTTTTGGTCACTTTTATTTTGCTAGGTGTGTGTTGTATTTTGTAATTTCTTGTTGGCATTTTAATGAATTTTATTTAAAAAAAAAGGTTTGATTACAGGGCAATGGTTTGATGTGTCACGGGATAGAAGACCACTTATGGTAGTTTGCTTCAACTTATAAAAAATCTCCAAAGCTCAAAGATTTATTGATCTCGTTTCTTTACGTAGATGGCTTCTTCTTGTTCAAATTTACTTGCTGGGAGGGCTTCGATGTGGTTTATAATGGAGGCCCTCGATTTAATTATAATCGTCCATTTAGCTTTATGAGTTAGCCTCCATGCTTTAAATCAATTAAAGAGGATAGAAAAAAATCCTTATATAGATTAACTTGTCTTTGATCCTCTTTATGTTTTTGAATGAAAGAGAGATTTCAAAAAATATTAGTAAAATAGCACTTGGAATGTTTGGTGGTGGCTTTCCCTTAAATTTGATTATTAGAGAAAAACCTTATGTATATGTTTGGTATGTCAAATTGAGCGTTTCAATGAGATATATCTGACAACCGTCTCCCAACTACGACTCTTTAACCACCATTGTCTGGCTATAGTCATCCAACCATCATCGTCCAATTATGATCAGTAGATCACCATCACTTGACAATTGTTCCTTAATTATTATTCTTTGACCACCATCACTCAACTACAGTCTTTTGATCATCGTCGTCTAACTATGGCCTTCCGACCGCTGTTGCTCTATTACTATAGTTCTTTAACCAATATGACCTGACTATATATTTTTCTATGACCTGACTATATATTGTTCTTAGCTTTCGGGCTGTTTTAAACTCCCTTCTGGTATCTCCCCCCTCTGGAGTTGTTCTTTGAGCAACACTGTGATCCCTTGGGCATGTTTTTGGGGTACTCCTATTTGCAAACCAAAGGGGCTCTACCTTGCTACTTTTCTTGCTTTTGTTTTGGGGTGCCATACATGTATGGATTTTTTACTTTTACAATATTAGCTCTTCCCACTTTTGTTTTTTTTTTTTTTGCTTTGGGAAGACATAGTTTGTAGTTCCTTACTACTTTTGTACTCTTTTTCTTATTAATGGACTCAACATGCAACTTTCAAGAATACGGTCCTCTATCAATTTCAATTGACTATAATTTTTTGACAACCATCGCCTAATTATGGTCCTTCATATCGCCATCACCTGACTATGATCCTTTCGACCACCATCACCAACTGCAATCCTTTCAATCATCATTGTTTCACTACAGTCACTTAACCAGCATCATTGGACTATGATCCCCGACCATCGTCGCCAATGTATGATCCTCCGACCATAATTTTTAGACGATGTTCCTTCAACCGCCTTCACCCTACTATGGTCATTTGAACATTATCACTCGATTATAGTCATTCCAACCATTGTTGCCTGACTATGGTGCTCCAACCATTACACATCTACAATTCTTTGACCTCTGTCGCAAGATAATAACCCTTTAACAATCATCATCAGATTACATTCCTTCAACCATTGTCACCTCACTATGATCCTCATACCTAATTAGTCATTTGATTACGCTCCTTCTTGCCACCATCACCTAACTATAGACGACCATATAACCATTGTTGCCCAATTACATTGTCTAGGGTCCTCCAACCAAAGTCTCCCAACCACGATCATTCTGATGATTGTTGCCTGAACATAGTCCTCCTTGCCACCATTGTCCATTGTTTTGACCATCATCGCCCTCCTATAATCTTGCAACATTTATTTATCTATCATAGTCCTCCAATCAAATACACCCTAATATGATGCCCCAACCACCATCAACTGGCTATGATCCTCGAACCATTTTCACCCTACTATGACCCTTCAACCACCATCACCTGATTATGATCCTCTAACTTTTATCTCTTGACAAAAATCTTCTAACATTAATTGCCCGAATACAATTGTTCTGA
Organism: Dendrobium officinale; assembly: GCA_019514585.1. Lineage (NCBI taxonomy): Eukaryota > Viridiplantae > Streptophyta > Magnoliopsida > Asparagales > Orchidaceae > Dendrobium > Dendrobium officinale. Next base: position 13,318,593 of record CM033686.1, read on the forward strand.
ATATCATCATTCGCCTAAAATCTTTTAATTTCCATTGTTTGACTATGGTCCTTCGACCACCTTCATCAGACCAAGGACTTCCAACATACAATGATCTAACAAATATCATCTCGCAATCATGGCACTTGTTGAGTTCATCACGTGTGTTGCCAAAAACATCAACATGCATCATTTCCTATAAGGTCGAAGCATGCCAAATACAACAACTCTGACTCCCAACACCAGATCCAAGATTTATGCGGAACTTCCCTCTTCAAAGGAAAATAACTAAATAAATAACAAAGAACTCTTAAATATAACTCTCATGCCACAAGGCTCTTGCAACATCAACCACAAAATTCATTATACATAATTAATACCTATTACATTTTATCAATATCTTTCTCAATTAAGACAAATACATTATATTGTAATCAATAATAAACACTAGTGGAATCGTTTCAATCTGACTAAGCCTCATAATTTTCTCTTTTTAGAAAATTTCCACATTAAATTCTAGCATCTCTTATATCTTCTCTTTTATCTCTAAGTATATTAGATCCTCTTAAAATACTAAGACAATAAACTCTCTAACTTTACTACTATGAATGTTCCTGACATGCATGCAATATAAATATAAGACTTTTTTATATAATATTAAAGTTTTACCCTCGATGGTCTTTGCAAACTACGTGTACCCAACTAGATTAGATCCCTTCATAAAGATGAATTGAGATCATCTACATGTGCAGTATTATCTCTATTGTATTTTTACAGCTTTCTGTTTGTATTTACACGCAGAGGGTACTGTCATTTGCTTCAGCGGAGATCTATATATGTATGACCATACGGTCCATACTTTCCTCACAGCTTTAAAAATCTGCTTAGTTAAAAGCGCTTAAAAGCGCCAACAACCAACAACTACCCACAGAGCTGTGATATCGTACCAAATATTCAATTAATTCTCACCTGTCAGCTTTACCAAACGGACAGAGACCAAAAGAGCAAAGGAGCTAGATCTCCGAACGTTAAGAAACTGCTAGTCTTTTTCGAACACTTAGATGATAGAGAAGCTAATTAATCCTTCGTAGAGCTGATATCAGTGAGATTCAAAGCTGCCTTAAGCCATGTGAGCTTCCTTTTCCTTTTAGACTTTTAAGATGATTCCATTTATCACGCCTTGCATCAGAAGACATATTACACAGCTCATGATCATGTGATCTGAGATGGAATATTGCAGTTTTTTCTTATTGATTTAGAGGAAAAAGATTGTAGCAGTATTAATAATGTTTTGTTACGACCGATTCACTATGAGTTTATCAGTCTAAAATGAGTATTTGCAATGAGATTTTTGCCTAAATTTGTTGTGAAAGTGGGTTTGCTAATTGATTTGTTTTATTACTTTGATAAGTTCTTATTCTGTGAGTTCGGGTGATATGAAAATATTATTATTACTATTATTTATTTTTTGAAACTTTGAGCGAATTTAATGATAAGTTCACACATAGGGATATACAATGTCTTGAATCTATGACTTCTTGGTTTGAAGTATAAACTTCTGACTAATAGACTAATGCTTTGTTTGGGGGCAGCTTTAGATCACCATGGCATTTTTTCTACTTATAAGAGATTTTTATTAAAAAACAGCTTTACAAAGCATTAAGAAAGCCGTCCCAAATAAACTCTCAGGCTTCGTTCGAGACAACTTTCTTACTGGTTTCTAAAGAAACTTTTTAGTACAATTTTTTTTATAACAAAAAAAAAAATCTGTATTAAAAAGTTGTGGCTTCGTTTGGGACGGATTTCTTACTACTTTCTAAGATAGCTTTTAGTACTTAATTTTTTTGAACTAAAAATTTTTGTACTATAAAGTTGTTTTAGAAATTAGTCCGAAAGCTATCTCAAATGAGGCCGCTTCGTTTGTGACATGTTTTTTTATTAATTTCTAAAGTAAATTTTTCGTACAAATTTTTTTATAAAATAGTGAAAATATAGTGATCAAAAGCTATCACAAATTAATTCTAAGATATTACTTAATTTAAAGGATATTATTTTTCATTTAAAAAAACGGAAGTAATATTAATTTTTTAAATGGGTATGTTGATATGAACCTCTAAAGAGCTGGCAAATAAATATCAAAGAAGGGACAATTTATGACAGTGCTATTTTTAATATTATCATGAAAAATTGGTTAATATATTTTAAGAAATGATAAATATTTCTATACCTGCAATTTATATGATGCAATTAGAAACTGATAATAATTTGATTTTTATAAATGCTCTCAAAAATTCTTTGCATGAAATGATTTTATTCTGATGTGTAAAACAAGTTAAGGGAAAATTATCATTTTTTACAATAATTATTATACCTATAAAAGCTACCAAAGGGTTCTTATGCTTGGTTTGGTTATCCACTAACTTTTTTTAAAAGGTAGGTTTAAAACTTTTATTTGAGAGAACGGAGGTTTTTTAGAGGAGAACTAAATTCTCTAAAGCTTTTGAAATCAGTACAAAAATACAATTCCGTAAAAAAAATTATGCAAAAGTGGCACAAACAAACAACAAAAAAAAAAAAAAACTACCGTTTTGAAAAGGAAAAGGAAAAAAAAAACCGAAATTAACGAGATCTTACGCTTTGAAAATTTCTTAAAAGCAGTGAAAATATAGTAATAAAAAGTTGTCTCAAATGAAACCCAACTTGATAGAAAGGGATGAGAAGTTCTCCACTTTAGTCATTGAATAAATTTTATTTATTGATATTTGACTTGTTAAAAAAAAAAAGTAAAATATAATAATTATTACAAAAATATAATATTTAAACTATCTAGTATTACTTAGATGAGTGTAAAATAAAAATTGTTGATTATTTTTTTTTATTTGAAGTAAATTGAATATAGTGTAAAGCTTCAAACGGTGCTGTCGGTCAATGACGTCGGCCAACACTGACAAAAGATGGTGGGCAGTAGCAGCAACAACAGTGGCCTATAGTGAGTATGAATGGTGGCTAGCGACGGTGATAATAGTTTGTAGGTGGCCAACTTAAAATGAACGTTATTATAATACATTGAAAATGATTAATAGAATAAGAAATATTATATTCACCTCTTAAATTGTCATTAGTGCTGATTAGGAAAACAAATTATGCATTATTTATTTATTTTTAAAATAAAATTGATTACAACTTTGACTATGGCCACCATAAAATAAACGATCCAGCTTTCACACTTCTCGATGAAAGATCAAAGTTTTAATTGGATGAGATGCTCAGATGTTTTTAGCATCTGATATTACTTGACTTGTAAGCAAGCAAACATCCTGCGAAACTTCCTCAGGCAGCTTAATTACTATACTACCAATCAGAAAATAATTAAGATAGGGTTTGTCTTATTGGTTGAACATAAATTTGAAAGTTTTGATGATTTGAATTCAATTACTCATTTTATTTTAAAACAAAAATTAAGATAGGATTCAAAATTTTTAATTTTTATTGAGGTTGATGTAATATTAATTATTGATATATTATACTAATCTTAAAGCATATTAAAAAATTTTGTCTTAAGATCTAATCAGACAAAATTTTGATCAGCATGAATTTTTTCCCACTTCATTTTCATTTTTTTTTCTATTTTTATGTTGATATAATAATTAAGATAGTGTTTTTCTTCTAATTTAAAAATTTTGATGGTTTGAATTCAATATTTATTCATCTTGTCTAAAAAAAAAAGATGGAGTTCAAAATTCATAGATTATTTTGAGACTGATGTAATATTAATTTTCTTTATATTGAACTAATCTTAAATTATATTCAAAGATTTTGAGATCTACTTTGACAAAATGTTGATCAAAATATCCCAACATTTTTTTTTTCAGTTCACTTTCGTTGGTTTTTTTTTTTTTTGTTATGTTGATGTAATCAACAAATTAATCACAAGCTCATACACATTACATATATAAAATCTAAAACCTAAAATATTTTGATTGGAAACATAAAGTTTCATAGCATTATTACATTGCCCTTTATATGAGTCTTTCATCATCTTCATATATAAAAATAATGGTAGAATTATATTTTTAATAAAAAATAAAAAAAAAATTAAATTTAAAGGATTAAGGCTTCATTTGAAATAGCTTTCTTATTGCTTTCTAGATTAACTTCATAGTATAAAAATTTTAAGTTAAAAAAATTTTATATTAAAAAAATATTTTAAAAAATAGTAAGAAATCTATCTCAATCGATGCTTAGGGTTTCATTTGGGACGGCTTTCTTACTGCTTCATCAAATAATGTTCTGACACAAAAATTAAAACACACTGTTTTAAGAAGCAGTTAGAAAACCGTTCCAAACGAAGCTTAAATTCTTAGTTATGAAGCATAATAAAAAAAATTGACTATGAGCTTCATGAATACATTGGGGGATTTTTTTATGCAAATTTGTTTTTACTCATAAGAAAGAAAGGGCATATTATTTAATGTGATAAACAATTTATTAATATATTTAGATCTAAAAACTAAAATTTAAGACCTCGATTCTTTTCGTGAAATATGTGAACTGCATTAAATAATTAATCACTCAATTTAGTTTTGATAGGTTTGAAATCAATTTCAAGGAAATTAATTAATGAGGCGATGTGAAAATTTATTTGTGATAACTTTATTATAATTAAATAATGTTTTGAGTGGCTGTGAGCCTTGTGGATTGTCGGTCGGTGGGCTTTGATTTTGAGAAAAGCCGATGAAATCTCACTATCTCAGTTAAAAAGAAAGATCAGGCACAGTGATTTTCTGTTAGATTGATGAAAAGGGCAATGGTTCATTGATTCCAACAATTTCCCAAAAAAAAAAAAAAAAAAAAAAAAAATTGATTCCAACACTTGTACTTATTTTATTTTTAATTGGGCTTAGTATTAGTATAAGGTTTCATTTGGGACTAATTTTTTATTACTTTATAAGTTATCTGAGAGAAAGTAAAATTTTAAATGTGTTATAGTAAATAAGGGTGTCAATATTTGACATGACATGAAAATCCGATCAGGACCCGACCCGAAAAATCTGGGTTGGACCCAACTCGATTTCAAAACAGGTCGGGTTTGGATTCCCGTATTCGACTCGTTTGAAAAAACGGGTCGGATTTGGGTTGACCTGACGGGTAGCTGGGTCAACTCGAAAATCCATTTAATTTAAAAAATTTGGATTCCCGCCGGCTGCCCGCTCGCGCTGCCCGCGCTGCTGCCTCGCGCCCGCTGCCCCCGCGCGCACGAGCCCGCTGCCCCGCGCGCACGAGCCGCTGCCCCGCGCGCACGAGCCCGCTGCCTTGCGCTGCTGCCCCCGCCCGCGCCCGCAGCCACGCACTGCTGCCTCCGCCCTAGCTTGTTGCGTCCGCCCCCTCGCCTATCGTCTGCCCGCCGTCGTTCCGACGTTCCGGCGCTGGCAGAACCCAAAACCAGGTCGAGTTGGGTCAACTCGGCAACCCACCGCGCGAGTCGGGTCCGGGTTCGGATTTTCGACCCGTTTGTCTACCTGGGTCGGGTTAGGGTCGACCCGTTTGAACCCGAGTCAGTTCTGAGTTCGACCCGTGACTCGAAATTGACATCCCTAATAATAAACAACTTTTTATTATAATTTTTTTAAAGCAGCAAAAAGCAATAGCCAAATAAAAATTATAATTGTGATCTGAAAGTCAATGCAGTAAGAAAGTTGACTAAATAAAACTTATTATTAGGGGTGTCAATTCGGGTTCACGGGTCGGGTTCGGGTTGAACCCGACTTGACCGGGATTAAACGAGTCGACCCAACCCGACCCGTTTAGCTAAACAGGTTCATAATCTGAACCCGAACCCGACCCGGGCTGAACCCAACCCGGGTCGACCCGACCCGCCAACCCGCCAGAAAATTTTTCCAGTTTTTTTTTTTTTTTACTCGAGCAAATTATTGAATAATTGAATTTAAGAGAAATAATAAAATTTTAAATGCATTCACAAATCACAATTTATTACAAGTTACAACAATACAACTTACAAATTTCAAGTTAAAAAATATATTACAAATTTACAAATAAAAATTTACATGTATTACAACTTAAGTATAAACATTTAAACAACTAAAAAGTTTAAAATAAGTATAAACTAAAAAGAGTAATTGTTCCCTATATCAGTATATCTCTTGCATAGTTGCACAGTTGCACTCTCAGTATCAGATATAGAATCTCCTGGGCTGATAATTGATCTCAGTTGATCAATTCTCAATTTCTCATCAAGTGATCAAGTCCATCATTCACCAATCAGTCAATCACCTATAAATATTAAAATACCTGCAAGGCTGCAATGTTGCAAATGAAAGAAAAAACAAATAAAACTATAAAAGCAATAATTCATTGATAATTGATTGCTAATTTGTTATTTGCTAGTTGCTACTTGCTAGCAACCAAACTACCAAAACCAAAGGCCAAAGCCTTAGGCTCACTGGCTCAGGGTGAACCTAGTAAAGAAATATCATTTGCAACAAGCCAACAAGTCCAAAAATAGTGCCCTCCAAATTTACAACTGGTAATATGAATTTAAGGCTCTTATCAATTTAAGTTAATAGTATCTGCTCAAGCCATTAAAATCATTTATACCAATTTATAAATTGGTTGCATCTAAATGTGTGTTGCATTTAAATCAGTTTACTAAGTTCTTCATCACAGCCATTAAATATTTAAAACCAACCAAACCAACAATAGCAAACTAGCATTTAGCATTTAAAACCAACCAAACCAACAATAGCAACAGAAAAATCCAAAAGAAGCTGCAGTTTTACAAGCTTACATTCCTTACAACACTTGCTCATTAGCAGAATGAGCACAATCTGATTAGCCCAACTGTCCAAGAACTCTCAGTTTTCAACTTTTCCTAGTTAGTAGCAGAATTATAATACTTCAGTAGAAATGTAGAATGGCACATTAGCACTTCAATGATTCAATCTAAACTCAAAGTCTCAAAGGCCAAATAGCAGAATGACAACAATCCGACAACAGCAGAATGGTAGCATGCAACAAGCCAACTGTCCAACAGTCCATGAGTCCACCAACACCAACGGTCCAACACCAACACCAAAACAACCAGACCCACACTCCCACTGTCCCACACGGCCAATGGCCCAAATGCTCAATACGGCAATACCTCAAACAGACAAACACCTCAAACAGACAAACACCACGATAGTGAAAACCGCAAAACTCGAAATTTGCTACAAAAACAGATAACAAATCTTCGAGACTTCGATCCAAAAACTAAATAAAAAAAAAAACATCGACCGTCACGAACGACCGTCCAAAACAACAAAAGTTCATGAAGTATTGAAGATATTACCGACCGTCACGAACGAGAAAGCCAGAAATGAGGAGGATTCGAGATTTCGAGAGCTCGAACTGCTCGATACTTCGATTTCGATAGCGGAAGAGGAGACGAGGAGACGAGCCGACGAGAGATTGAGAGAATGAAAACCCTAAAACAGGCGAATCCACTTATCCTCGAATGCGACAATGCGTCTCTCGCTCGAAAGTCGAAATCAGTTAATAAACCCTAAAATCTAATTACTCGCGGGTTAGGCGGGTCAAAATCGGGTTGGCGGGTTGACCCGAACCCGACCCGAAATTTAAACGGGTCACAAAATTCAACCCGAACCCGACCCGTTTACTTCACGGGTTGACCCGAACCCGGATTTTTCGGGTCGGATTTTCGAGTCGTGTCACAAATTGACCGGCCTACTTATTATTAGTATCAAGAAGGGTTTTTTTTTTAATAGTGAGCAATTTAATGCTATAAATGGCTCATATTTTTATTGCTCGAAGTGGTCACAATGGCTACACGAAATTAGTTTTATTTTTTATTTTTTTCCCAATAATTATACAGAAATTGATGGAGCCATCGTGATGTGTTGGCTAGGTGCAAGTTCATGTGGTGGAATCAATTTTGATCGAAGGAGTTATAATGAAAGGTAGGGGTATCAAAATGGGTAAATAATACAGGTTCAAGTTAGATCCAAAATTGATCCAACTAGAATCTAGTCAACCCAAATCTGATCTACTTAATTAATTCATAAATAATCGGACTCAAACCCGACCCCGCTAACAGCCCAAATGACCTGATAAAACATTTTGATTTTTTTTTTTTAATTTTTTTTAATAATAGATTTTAGATTAATTACTAAAAAATAAGACAAACTTACAAATAAATATAAAACACAATTAAAGTTAATCTCACGAGCTATATTATCAGTAACTAAGAATATAAATGCTGAAATATCAAATTTGATAGGCTAAAATATTAACTATTTGTACAATTTAAATTGTTTTTAGCTAGTCTTTAGGGTCTATTTGGGACTACTCTCTAATTTTTTAATCTTTCAGATAATAATTATAATTTCATTCAACTACAAATTTTTCATAATTTTTTTTATGTAGTGAAAAATTACTTTCAGCGATCATAATAACATTGTTATTTTAACTAAAAATTATTTAAAAAATAGTAAAAAAATCTCCCAAATCAAATCGGAGTTGATTGATTGCATAATCAATGTCTTATCGCAGACTAAGCTCAGTTTAACACAAGAAAACTAGCCTGAGGGACCATAGATCTTATCAAGCTTTTGTTTTTTTTGTTTTTATTATATTGCCGAGAGATACCACTTGTGTTTTTGTCCCAACCGAGCAAGTGGCTCTCATTGAAAATATTGGCCTTCCAGAATGGTTCGGCAATTTGGCACTTCCTTTTTGGTCTTTTAAGTCATGATTGTCCTCAGCATGCTAGTCCTTTCCTTATTTAAAAAATAAATTAATATTATAACATTTTATTGATTATAAGTTCTTACCACATTAGGTGGATCATGGATGCTCATGCAGCACGTCTTAGTATGTTAGTTGGGAGTTTTGACTATCAACCAAGAGGTCTTGAATTCGAGTCTTGCGATGTGATGTATGTATGAGTTTGTCTTAATTGGACTAAATGTCTCAATAAATAAATAAAAAGGTGGATGACTCTCTATGGAAATAGTAATTGTTGATTTGAAAATCTTTTTAAATCTTAATCTTCTTTGATTTTGAAGGCTTTGATGGCTCATATATTATTGTAACTAAATAAGGAGCTGATTTTTTTTTTCCCAAATTTGGATATTTGATTGGGGATTATATTAGGAGGTTTTTTTCCTTATTTTGTTTGCCAATGAGGTAGAAGATGACGTTAAGGATGAGATTCCAGCTCATGAATATATTACGAGGAAGAAGTTTAGGCGTTAGATTTTTAAAACCGGCTTTGTTAAGGGACCACATTGCATTTGCACATTCAGTCATTGAGGTTGAACTTCATAGTCACTATATATAAGGAAGCATTGGATAATCCTGATGGCAATTTTTGGAAGAGGGCTATGGATGAAGAGACGAAGTCTATTCAAGAGAATATTACTTGGAGGTTGGTGAAACTTTCTATATGAAGGAAAGCCATTTGATGCAAATGAATGTGCGCCAAGAAGGAAGGATCTCATGGAGCTAATTTGCGATACAAGGAGGAGGGCGACAATAGGCTTTACCCAACGAAAAGGGATTTCTTTTGAAGAGGTGTTCTCCCCATTGGTTCGGAATCTCTTGAATAATAGTCACTTGGCACTTGTAGCACATCATTATTTGATTTTGGAGCAGCTTGATCTAGACAATGCATAAGCAATTGGCATTGTGAGCAGGTTCATACATAATCCAAGGAGTCCTTGGCAAGCTGTGAAGAGTCTAGAGGCATTTGAAGGGTACAATTAATACATGCTTGGTATTAGAGAGATAGTCACCACAACAGTGGTATAGGATTCATGACTGATTGTTCACTTATTTTGAAGAATTATGCTCGACTTGATCTCTTGGGAGGGAGGTACGTAGGCAGCCATTTAGGTGCAATCATTTTGATATTGGAGCTAGGCTTGTCATCTTTCACTTTCTGAAGTAAAAATATGAGATGGGGATTATTGATTTGGAAATCTTTCCAAATCCTAATCAGCCTTGATTTGGAAGGCTTTGATGGCTCATTATTGTAATTAAATATAAAGCTGATTTTTTTTTTCATAGTTAGGATGTTTAATTGGGGATTTGATTATTAGGAAACTTTTTTATTTATTTTGTTTTCCTCAAATCTATAAATAGATGGGTTTGAGGGCTATTGTATATAAGAGTAAGCTATTGTAATTCCAAATTTTATCCAATATAGTGAAATTATTAATTATCCCCTCCTCATGAACGTAGGCATCTTCGCCGAACCATGTAAATTGTCATGTTCTTTGTGTTTTGGTTGTGATATTTGAGTTGTTTCCATTGTGTATTGCACAATAGTAATTGTATCTCTTCCATATCTATCTATAGCTTCATTTGGTTGGGTGATAGATGTCTAATAGGTTTTGACGCAAGTTGAATGATTGGTTTACCCCAAATTTGGATATTTGATTGGGGATTATATTAGGAGGTTTTTTTCCTTATTTTGTTTGCCAATGAGGTAGAAGATGACGTTAAGGATGAGATTCCAGCTCATGAATATATTACGAGGAAGAAGTTTAGGCGTTAGATTTTTAAAACCGGCTTTGTTAAGGGACCACATTGCATTTGCACATTCAGTCATTGAGGTTGAACTTCATAGTCACTATATATAAGGAAGCATTGGATAATCCTGATGGCAATTTTTGGAAGAGGGCTATGGATGAAGAGACGAAGTCTATTCAAGAGAATATTACTTGGAGGTTGGGTGAAACTTTCTATATGAAGGAAAGCCATTTGATGCAAATGAATGTGCGCCAAGAAGGAAGGATCTCATGGAGCTAATTTGCGATACAAGGAGGAGGGCGGCAATAGGCTTTACCCAACGAAAAGGGATTTCTTTTGAAGAGGTGTTCTCCCCATTGGTTCGGAATCTCTTGAATAATAGTCACTTGGCACTTGTAGCACATCATTATTTGATTTTGGAGCAGCTTGATCTAGACAATGCATAAGCAATTGGCATTGTGAGCAGGTTCATACATAATCCAAGGAGTCCTTGGCAAGCTGTGAAGAGTCTAGTATTTGAAGGGTACAATTAATACATGCTTGGTATTAGAGAGATAGTCACCACAACAGTGGTATAGGATTCATGACTGATTGTTCACTTATTTTGAAGAATTATGCTCGACTTGATCTCTTGGGAGGGAGGTACGTAGGCAGCCATTTAGGTGCAATCATTTTGATATTGGAGCTAGGCTTGTCATCTTTCACTTTCTGAAGTAAAATATGAGATGGGGATTATTGATTTGGAAATCTTTCCAAATCCTAATCAGCCTTGATTTGGAAGGCTTTGATGGCTCATTATTGTAATTAAATATAAAGCTGATTTTTTTCATAGTTAGGATGTTTAATTGGGGATTTGATTATTAGGAAACTTTTTATTTATTTTGTTTTCCTCAAATCTATAAATAGATGGGTTTGAGGGCTATTGTATATAAGAGTAAGCTATTGTAATTCCAAATTTTATCCAATATAGTGAAATTATTAATTATCCCCTCCTCATGAACGTAGGTATCTTCGCCGAACCATGTAAATTGTCATGTTCTTTGTGTTTTGGTTGTGATATTTGAGTTGTTTCCATTGTGTATTGCACAATAGTAATTGTATCTCTTCCATATCTATCTATAGCTTCATTTGGTTGGGTGATAGATGTCTAATAGGTTTTGACGCAAGTTGAATGATTGGTTTACCCCCCCCCCCCCCCCCTGATTCTTCCTTTTTTTGCTACTTTTTGAGTTAATATGTACATTCTCGATGCCAAAAAGGGTGTGTATTGTTATATATTGAAATCCTCTATGTTAGATTTCTCACTTAAAGCACTTTTAAGGAGCAATGTACCTTGAGAAAAACTAGCTCCATGCTATTCTCATTATTAGTTACTATTGCAAATTCTTCCATATTAGTAAGCTTGCAAGCTTTATAACTATAGTAGCAACAACATAACTTACCATTAATTTGATATTCACTCCACTTAGTTTAGCAAGATAAGTTTTTTGGAGAAAGATAATTCAACATGCTCCTTTTCAGTAATAGTCTTCTCATTTTCATTTTTTAACTTCATTATGCTAAATCTTCTCTTTGTATCAATGTTCGTACATTCTACCCAAACTTTATTAAACTCATCCTTTTCTATGTCAACCATGTCCTCTTAAGTCTAATATATCCATATTAGCTTCCACCTCACCGTACTCTCTCATCTATGTGCAAAATTTTTAGAGTTATGTGGAATATGGACATCCAAAGCAAGTTTTCATTATTGATTAAGAGAGATCTGGATTTGAATAGTTCTTACCTCAAGCAAGGTGATTTTCTCATGAAGAACTTGAAAAGTACCCATTTCATTCAGTATTTAACTTTTAAGTTAAGAAAAACAACACATTTTAGAAGATTCAAATGTTTTTGACATAGTCGATCTCATCTCATGGCCTCCTATTAAATGTTGATCTAATTTTCAAATTTAGCTCATCATTTTCAACGTGATGCATTAACCATCAAACAAGATGCTAATAAATGAAACCTTTGGAAAATCTTAATTCATATATCAACAAAAGAGGAAACACTCCGTGAAAGAGTAGAACCCATCATAATATCTTTTTTTTTTGCTTGCTTGTAAAATAGAATCTCTAAAAAATCTAATAAAAAATTTCTTGCTCTTAAAGTTCCCACATAATAGAAAATTATTACAAAAGATAATAATCCTTAATATAAAATTTTGCTTTGATGAATAAAAAATATAATTTGACTACACCATCAAAGATGTCTAATCTTATATGTCCATGGATGATTTCAAAATACTGTTAGCAACACTTATAAAGTTATACAGAAATGAAATCAAGAAGAAGATTAAGGAAGAAGATGAAGAAGAATGAAATAAGAGATTTTTTTTATAGGATAAGTTTAGAATTTTTGTATCAACTAAAAATGTCCTAAAAATAATCTCTTACATAAACATTGCCCTTTGACTTTCTATTTATACTATGTTTGGAGCTACAAAAAAAACTTCACTTTGGCCACATAAAAATGAGAAAAAAATATACGATGAGACCTTTTATACACATATGGAGATATATAGTCGATCTATATTTATAAATACACATGGATAACTATCTTGATATTTTATTGAAAGAAGTCATCAGTTTCCTAGGACAAGTTAATGTCCTTCTGATGAAATTTTCTACTTTTTGTTTGATATGGGCAAGTATATCTTAATATTAAATGAATGATCCATAAACTAGTGCAAGTTAGCTAAGAAATTGGACGAGTAGGAAAAAGAAAAAAAGGGCGAGTATGCCTATTAAGGTCTTATAGGCATCTTTAACTTTAATGTAAGCTCACCAAGCTCTTCATGATTTTGGTGACTTAATAATTTTTTTCTCTTTTGTCTTGTCGACTTGCCTTGATTTGACATGATTTTAGTTGCATTAGCTCCTTGAGACAATTAAATATTTATTTAGGTTTTTTTATTCTCTTCTATATTTGAAATCTATTGCAAAAAAAAAGTCAACTTCCCTTTCTCGATCACCTAATGTTGCATCTTTTTGTTGTAGAAAAAATATATTGATAGAGGAAGCTTTGTGTTTCAGGGGAGAGTGTTAGCTACAACTAGATTGGCTTCAATGCTCATTTGATTTTCTCTTCGGAGGCTAGTGGGGATGATGATGAACCAGGGGTTGAATTTACTTTGCAAAAAGACTGTCTTGTTTATTAATAAAGTTTATGTTTTGATTAAAAAAAAATAGAGGAAGTTTTGTGGTCTGGACTCCAAAAGAGGATGAGTTCGTAAACATATTGAATGATGAATAATACTATTTTTATTTAAAAAAATTACTTAGAATTACAACTGTCTTTCTTGCTTGGGTGCCATACCGTAACTATGAGTTAGCACTTTTTTAGAGGAATTATATTTTCATCACTTATTTAATTAATTGTCTCTATCAGATAAAAAAAAATAAAAAATAAAATGCCATTAAAATTTGGTCAATTTGACCCTATAATTAAAAATAGCATGAAATTATAAATATGATTTAAAAGTTAAAACGGTAAAACTATTAATAATAATATAATATATCAATGGCTAAATTTCTCGGCTATTTGTTAAATTGGCATTGATAGCCGCTTGCAGCACTATTTTACGTGTGTGGGGCCCGTACAGCACTGCATTTAAAAGGAAGAAAAATTGGAAGGAAGCTACGGACCGACGGCCCGTACGGAAGGTCTCATAAAAGAAATTTCGAATTGAGTCCAAGGCGTCAATGGCTCACAGCCAAGCTAAATAGATAAAAAACATACAGATTATAATCATTTTAAAAATAATAATATATTATATTTAAAGTTAAAATACTATATTTGATTAATATTTTTCTGATTTAAATTAATAAAAATACTTAAATATTAATAATTATTTTAAAGATATATATTAAATTCAGGAAATATTTGTATTTTTTTTGGGTAATTTTGAAGATTTTTATGATGACATATTTTTTATTTTGATATAAAATATTTTTAAAAATAAAAGTTAGATATTTTGTTGGGAGTATTTCGGTTAATAAAGATAAATCCATACTTATATCATATCATATATATATATATATATATATATATATATATATATATATATATATATATATATATATATATATATATATATATATATATATATATAATTACAGAAAATTTAATTGATAATTAAAACTCTCAAATCAATAGATTAAAATGAGATATCTCGTTAGATATTTTTCTAAATATTCATTTAAAATTTACAAATTATATTTATAAATACATCAAAATTATGAAAGTAAGAGGAAATTTTTGCAGCTGATGCAATTTTTAATTAATTTGTTAAATTTACTTAAAAAGTGATATAATAATTTTTAAAATATATTTAATAATTTAAAACTCTCCCTATTACATCATTATAATTATATCCGAATATTTTTATGTAATTTTTTAAAATAAAAATAAATATTTTTTGTAAAAAGAGTCCTATATGAAATGGGTGCTCAGCAGTACTTAATATTCGGCACGTGGAGTTACTTAGATCGTCCGATTTAACACACAATAGTTAGTAAATGGTGATCGGAAATTCCATGTGATCGGAGTTCGGTGACATCATGTACCACTATGATGGTGGAGGGAAAAGAATAGGGAGATGGGAAATTGCACCGACGCGCGGCTGGAAAGAGCAACGACGAGCTCGTTGGTCCCCACCACTTTCACGCGGTTTCAATTCTCTTGCAATTCGCCGTGAAATAGGAGCGTATTGCCGGGATGCAGGACCAGAATAAGATCTCTCACCGCGAAGTACGGGATCTCGCTGCATCGAGAATGCCAAAATTACGCTAATTATCAGGTCATATCGAACAGTTAATTTACACTCAGAAGTAAACTATTTATAATTAATATATATATATATATATATATATATATATATATATATACTTTCCTTAATTTATAATGGTTGTGTAATGAAATATTCGTGGTGATAGGCAAATATAAAATTTAACATCTTATTTTATACGAAGATCCAATATACAATCAGATAAAAGAGAGTGTGTAGTATTCATAAGAGATGTCAGATTTTTTACATTGAAGCTTCTAAAAAGAGGAAAAATCATTGGACCTAGCCCAATTTGGATGAATTCACTAATATTTCCAATTAATTGCAAATGGGCCTTTCATTGGGGGAATGTCATGACTTAATGTAGCAAATATACATCATATATAGTGCATGGGAATTGGAAGAACAAGTATTGATATGTTCGTTTAGTCGACATGATCATAGTCAGCGAGCGACGGAGGTCGGAAAGGGCATAGTCGAGTGAAGGTAGTTGGAATGATCGTAGTTGGTGGGCGACGAAGGTCGGAAGGACCGTAGTCGGTGGGTGACGGAGTTTAAAGAACTATTGTCTGGTGATGGAGGTCGGAAGAACCATAGTCAGCGGATGATAGAGCTCGGAAGGACAGAAGTCAACGAGTAATAGTGGTTAAAAAAGTTGTTATCTGGTGACTGAGGTTGGAATGACTATAGTTATTGAGCGACATTGGTTAAAGATTGTTATCTAGCGATTGAGGCCGAAAGGATAGTTGCCAACGGGCGATGGAGGTCAAAAGGACTATAGTTGGCAAGAGACGGACGGATGTTAGAAGGACCATAGTCAATAGGAGATTGTGGTTAGAAAGACTATAGTTAGTAGGAGATAGTAGTTAGAAAGACATTGTCCAGAGACGAAGGTTGGAAGGACTGTAATTGGCAGCTAGGAGGAAGTCTGACATCAATCGGTGGCTGGGCATAAGTCCAACCTCAGTTGGTGGCTAGGAAGAAGTCCGACATCAGTTTGTGGCAAATGTGTAAGTTCGACGTTTGTCAGTGGTTGGATAGAATTCTGACGTCATTTGGCGGCCTAGTGAAAGTCCAAATTTAATTAGAAGCCGCATAAAAGTCCAACGTTGTTTGGTGCCGGACAGAAGTCCTGCTTCAGTCTAATGAGACTTATAATCAAAATGTGCATCTCAAATGAGAATAGGTGAATCTAATGAGTTTAAAATCATTATTATCAAATATTATGAGGATAATTTTGATCAATTTAATGGAGTATTCCAGATTTAATAAAAATAATCAAAATTCCTCAATTAAAAATTATATAAATAGATCTCATTCCACACTTGAAGAAGGAGAATCATGAGTAAAGAGAGTTTTAATATTTCAAGAATCTTAAGTTGTATGTTCGCTCTCTATCATTCAACATTTACCTACATTTGTTATTGAATAACTACATATGTTTAGCTATTATTATCTTTGGTGAACCGATGTCAACATACAATCAATTATTCATTATTGCTCGCCTTCAATTGATTCCTAAGACCATCATCACATTATTTTGATTGTCATTAATGCTAGCCACATATTGTGTTTAACTAGTATTCTTTTTGTCATTCACATAGGAGACTAAGCCAACAACTCAAATCTTGCATTGATGCCTCTTCCATTTAAGGAGGACATTTATCTCTAATTTGCATTTTTAATAGTAGATTATCCTTGTGATTTTTTTCTTATTGATTTTCATTTAAAAAGTTATTGTGCCTTTTTAAACATTTTCGATCTCCTTTTGTCTCTGTATATGCAAAATTGTTATGCAATTATAGGATTAATAATTTACACTTTAGCCATCATAAAATTTCTGAAATGTAATAATAATAATATAAAAAATAATTCACCAGTTACAGTGGCACCATGATGTAATTGAAAATTATTGCATAACTTTTTATATCATAAAATTGGCCCACAATCTTTTATATTAAAAAAAATATTTTTAAAATAAGTTAAATATTAATTTATTTAAAAGTAATAGTTATGTTGATCTGAATTTTTTTTGAAAGAATTGTTTTAATAAATCATTAGAAATGTCCAATTCTAAATAGTTATAATATAACTAATATTAATTTCAATAAAATTAGATTAATTACGCTAGATAAATAATGTTTATTTTCCTAAAAAGTAAATGTTTACTTTCATTTTATTCAAGAAATTCAGATCTTATAATGTTTTATTTGTCAAACGTTATATATTTTAATTTTAATCAAAATTTAAAAAAAAGTTATTTTGTGTACCGTTGCTATTATACAAAAAAAATTCGAAGTTTACTAGGACAGTACTTTCCTTATTTAAAACGTTTACCCATTCAATCATAAAATAAATAAGGAGAAAAAATAAATCAAATAAAATTGAAGCAATGAAGAATCTGAACCGCTGAACGCATTTTCTTCACTATTGATACGTCATGCAAAAATTATCTTGATCGGGCACGAATCTCGAGGCAAAACCTAGTTGGAAACTTCAAAAATTAATTTCGGGAGCATATGAACTCCGATTTCAGCGAGCTTACAGTCAAACTGAGCGTCTCGGAAATACAAACCCAACGACACCAAGATCAACCCAATCCGAGCCCAAATGAGTCCGAATCAAAGGTTCGAAGCGCTGTTGGAAGGTTCAAACCGCAATTTGAGTTACCAAACGGTCTCCGATTTTGACGAGCTTATACTCGAATCGAGCGGCTCGACGAGACGAATCCAACGAGCCCAAGATCATCGAATTCCTACATCATTAAGGCCATCAAATGTCCAACGAATGGTGCATGATCAAAAGATTCGATATCGACCGTCCATTCAAAACCACTCCCTGTTCGCCCTTGATCTCACGCCTATTTACGGGCTATGCCACTCCAGAAAAACTATAAATAGAGCCCTCATTCTACACCAAGGGGAGGAGGAAGTGAAGAGAGAGAAGAAGAAGAGAAGGAGAAGGAGAAAGGGGAATAGGAGATTCCTCACCTCCTCGACCACCGCCGCCGGATTTTTTCTTGCCGCCTAGAGACGCCGGAACTCTGCCGGATTTTCAGGAAATGCAGGGAATTCGCAGGATTTTGTGAATTTCGTGGAAGAGACGAGTTGTATTTGGATTATCCCGACTTGTGGGAAGAAATCCGTCATTTGTAATCTACAAAAACACTAGTGGAGATTTGCAATTGGGCAAGGCCCCGTGGTTTTTCCCATTTTTGGGTTTTCCACGTAAAAACTCTTGGTGTTCACTCTTTCTTTCTGTTTGTGTGTTAAACTTACGTGCAACGCTCGGACGCGAATTTACAAACTCTACCGCCGCGTATTTTCTAACACGCAACAGTTTGGCGCCGTCTGTGGGAACATAATCCTACTACTTCGAGTACTGCTACGATGGTTAATAGGCGCAGCAGTCGTTTGGTTGGAGCTTCTCGCTCCAACTCTCATCAGTCCAGAAATCCGTCTATTAACCATAGACGACCAATGTTAGCATCTTTTCACCCTGGGGGGCAGAATGCTGCCGGAGAAGGGACTTTGGGACCTTCTTTAGAAGATAGAATCCGGAAGATGGAAGAATCGCAAAACGAGATCCTCCAACTCCTACGAGATGATCGACAGCCGACACTGGAGGAGATCCTTCTCCCTCGGGATCCACCAAGAGTTGAAGATGTTCAATTCGAGCATCTTCAAGAAGGGATTCACCTTTCTCCATCTAGGAGACATCCTCAATCACAACAGGAAGATGAACTTGCCGATACAGCGAGTTCAACACATCCTCGCATTTTTTCAGAACTCCCAGAAGGCTCTCCCCAACCACACATTGCGGGACTCCCTCACAATGTCCTACATTGCGAACTGCGAAAATTGGTACGGGAAGAGTTCCCCCGAGGAGATGTGAGGCATGCTCTCCGACAGAAGAACTTCGAGAAGTCATCACCTCTAACTGAAGCTATTCTTCAGCACCCCATTCCGGCCAGATTCAAAGTGCCAAATGTTGAGTCATACGACGGGACGACCGACCCATATGAGCATATCGACTACTACAGAACCATCATGCATATTCAACGAGCATCAGACGCGCTCCTCTGCCAGGTCTTTCCCGCCACCCTTAAAGGACAGGCCCGAACATGGTTCTACTCGCTTCCACTTGGAACGATCCCCTCTTTTGTCAAATTGGCCAAAGTATTCGTTGAACAATTTGTGGCCAATAGAAGAATTGCAAAGGATTCTTCCCACCTCTCCGGGATTCGCCAAAATGAGGGAGAATCGTTGAAGGAGTATTTTCAACGATTTTCCACTGAAGCACGACAGATTCCAGGAGTAGACCCTGAATTACTCAGAGGGGTCTTTCTTGGAGGTCTTCGTCCTAGCCCCTTCTATTCGTCCCTTATGCGAGACACCGTCCATTCATACGCTGACTTGATCCATCGCGTGGAGGCACAAATCTCTGCGGATGAAGCTATAAATGCTCACAGGAAACAGTTTGAGCAATTCAGCGGGAAGCGCAAAGGTGCACCTGGGATGGATAATTCTTTCTCACAGCAGAAAAAATATGAGAAGAATAATCTACCTCATAGGTCCCCGTCACCACGACGAGAGCCTCGCCAAGAAAAGGAGTACACACCACTTAATACATCCCAAGCAAATGTGTTAATGGCCATCCGGGATCAGGAGAATGTGAAATGGCCACACCCTTTAAAGCCCAATGTCGGAAACCAGGAGCAATATTGTCACTTCCACCGTAGCCGTGGACACACTACTGAAGCATGTTGGCAGCTCAAGGAAGAAGTTGAGAGACTGATCCGACAGGGATATCTCCGACAATTCATCAAGAATACACCAACCCGAGATGAAGTTGGTCCGACTGGGGGGCAGAATCAACAACAAAGACAACCATTGAATACTGTTCAAAATGGTTGGAGAGATTGAATGATCACGCACTTTGTGTATTTGTATTAGCAAATATTACTTGTCTTGTTGTCTCTTTTATGTTGAGTTGAGTGCCACTTTGATATCTCTAATATCTTCTCCCAAGTTAAATATTGTTGTATTGTCACCGTGCGTAGATCTTGCGTGTTGAGTACTTTGTAATTTGTAAGTCGTACTAGGGAACTATTGTACTATCTTACGTAATGCAGTAATAGAATGTTCATGTTGTTGTGATATGATTTTTCCTCTTGTGAAAGATAAGAAAAAACTTCTCAAACTCTATCTCCGTGATTCGAGAAATACACAATCCACATTGTATCTCAATCACCGGACGATCAATCCCAGGGGGATTTGATCCTGGCCTCATCCACACAGGTTAACGTCGTCGAGCAGGGCTCCGACATACAACCTCGGATAGGTCTTACATCCTTGGTGGATTCTCCTGACCTCTTCCACACAGGTTAACGTCGTCGAGCAGGGCTCCGACATACAACCTCGGATAGGTCTTACATCCTTGGTGGATTCTCCTGACCTCTTCCACACAGGTTAATGTCATCGAACAAATGTTCTGACATACAGCCTCGGATAGGTCTTACATCCTTGGTGGATTCTCCTGACCTCTTCCACACAGGTTAATGTCATCGAACAAATGTTCTGACATACAACCTCGGATAGGTCTTACATCCTTAGTGGATTCTCCTGGCCTCATCCACACAGGTTAACGTCGTCGAGCAGAGCTCCGACATACAACCTCGGATAGATCTTACATCCTTGGTGGATTCTCTCGACCTCTTCCTCACATGTTAATGTCATCGAACAAATGTTCTGACATACAAAACTCGGATAGGACTTCTACCCGACATCGAATTTCTACCCGACGTCGGACTCCTCCCTGTCGTCAGACTCCTGCTCGTAGGAAGACTCCTACGCATCGTCAGACTTCTGCTCGCCAGCAGACTTCTACTCGTCGCCAGACTCCTGCTCGTCGATGAATTCTCTTCGGTCTTCTACCCGACGTTAAACTTCTACCCGACGTCGGACTTCTGCTCGTCAGCGGACTCCTACCCGACGTCGGACTTCTGCTCGTCAACGGACTCCTACTCGTCGTCGGACTTCTGCTCGTCAGCGGATTCCTACTCATCGTCGGACTTCTGCTCGTCAGCGGATTCCTACTCGTCGTCGGACTTCTGCTAGTCAGCGGACTCCTACCCGATGTCGGACTTCTGCTCGTCAGCGGACTCCTACCCGACGTCGGACTTCTGCTCGTCAGCGGATTCCTACTCGTCGTCGGACTTCTGCTAGTCAGCAGACTCCTACCCGACGTCGGACTTCTGCTCGTCAGCGGACTCCTACCCGACGTCGGACTTCTGCTCGTCAGCGGACTTCTACCCGACGTCGGACTTCTGCTCGTCGACGAATTTTCGTCGGTCTTCTACCCGAAGTAAGACTTCTTCCTGTTGTCGGACTTCTGCTCTTCGGCAGACTACTACGCGTCATCGGCTTCTCGTAACGCATTCTCGAACTCTCCCCTTTGACTCCACACTCGATCGTTGACTACTAACGGGCTTCAACTCGATCGCCCATTGCCAACAAACCTCCGCTCAGATGGAAAAGTGATCCCGTAGGCTTCTACGCACGAGGAGGGGCACTAAGTCGAGCAGGAAAAAATTCCAACTCGCAAATAGCGGAAGCCTCAACCACTAGTAAGCCGGAGGGGGAGGAAGAAATCCCGTTGGTTTCTATCGCCAGAAAACCGGAGGGGGAGAAAGAAATCCCGTTGGTTTCTATCGCCAGAAAACCGGAGGGGGAGAAAGAAATCCCGTAGGTTTCTATCGCCAGTAAACCGGAGGGAGAAGAAGAAATCCCGTTGGTTTCTATCGCCAGAAAACCGGAGGGGGAGAAAGAAATCCCGTAGGTTTCTATCGCCAGTAAACCGGAGGGAGAAGATGAAATTCCGTTGGTTTCTATCGCCAGAAAACCGGAGGGGGACAAAGAAATCCCGTAGGTTTCTATCGCCAGTAAACCGGAGGGAGAAGATGAAATCCCGTTGGTTTCTATCGCCAGAAAACCGGAGGGGGAGAAAGAAATCCCGTTGGTTTCTATCGCTAGAAAACCCGAGGGGGAGAAAGAAATCCCGTAGGTTTCTATCGCCAGTAAACCGGAGGGAGAAGATGAAATCCCGTAGGTTTCTATCGCCAGAAAACCGGAGGGGGAGAAAGAAATCCCGTTGGTTTCTATCGCCAGAAAACCGGAGGGAGAAGATGAAATCCCGTAGGTTCCTATCGCCAGAGAACCGGAGGGAGAAAGAAGGAGGAATTGCAAGTTTCCTAAGGGCCTAGAAGGCCTATTTATAGGTTTTGGAGAAAAAGGGGGAAGTTATTGCAATTTTTGGATTTCCCTATTTTTCTAAATTTTTTTTCGAATTTTTTCGGATTTTTTGAGATTTTTTGGGAATTTTTTGGACCCAAAAATGACAAAAAAGGACAAATTTCGCGCTTGTGGGGCCCACATTGGCGGTGCGGCCAACCGGCCGCACCGTTTCGCGCGGCCAGGTCACGGATCCGCGGCCAGCGCGGCCGGATCACGGCTGGCCAGCCGTGGCACACACGCGCGTGGCCACGGCAGCCCGCGGCACGCGGGTGCCAGCGATCCGCGACAGCCGATCTGTTCCGCGCGCGGAACAGCGCGAGGCCAAAGACCGCGCGGTTCGCGCGGTTCCTTCCGCGCCGCGCGGTTCCGCGGATGCCGCCGCCGGCGAGCGGCGGCGGCGGGCGGGCGGCCGGCCGGACGTCCGGCCGGTTCGGGCCGCCTACGCGTTTCCGGGCCCCATTTTTTGGCCGGACGGTCCGATTCGGATGTTTTTTGGGTCCCCGGATACGTTTTTCGACGTTCCGGACTCAATTTTGACACTTTCGGAACTCAACGGGGCCTCTATGGTGAAGTTCGAGTAAGATGTTAATTTTAAGAGCATAGTTTTTTGTGTTTAGACCATTGCAAAAATGTCAACACTTGTATTTTCGGATTTCTGGAGCTTCGACATCCGAAAATAGGGGGGCAACTGATACGTCATGCAAAAATTATCTTGATCGGGCACGAATCTCGAGGCAAAACCTAGTTGGAAACTTCAAAAATTAATTTCGGGAGCATATGAACTCCGATTTCAGCGAGCTTACAGTCAAACTGAGCGTCTCGGAAATACAAACCCAACGACACCAAGATCAACCCAATCCGAGCCCAAATGAGTCCGAATCAAAGGTTCGAAGCGCTGTTGGAAGGTTCAAACCGCAATTTGAGTTACCAAACGGTCTCCGATTTTGACGAGCTTATACTCGAATCGAGCGGCTCGACGAGACGAATCCAACGAGCCCAAGATCATCGAATTCCTACATCATTAAGGCCATCAAATGTCCAACGAATGGTGCATGATCAAAAGATTCGATATCGACCGTCCATTCAAACCACTCCCTGTTCGCCCTTGATCTCACGCCTATTTACGGGCTATGCCACTCCAGAAAAACTATAAATAGAGCCCTCATTCTACACCAAGGGGAGGAGGAAGTGAAGAGAGAGAAGAAGAAGAGAAGGAGAAGGAGAAAGGGGAATAGGAGATTCCTCACCTCCTCGACCACCGCCGCCGGATTTTTTCTTGCCGCCTAGAGACGCCGGAACTCTGCCGGATTTTCAGGAAATGCAGGGAATTCGCAGGATTTTGTGAATTTCGTGGAAGAGACGAGTTGTATTTGGATTATCCCGACTTGTGGGAAGAAATCCGTCATTTGTAATCTACAAAAACACTAGTGGAGATTTGCAACTGGGCAAGGCCCCGTGGTTTTGCCCATTTTTGGGTTTTCCACGTAAAAACTCTTGGTGTTCACTCTTTCTTTCTGTTTGTGTGTTAAACTTACGTGCAACGCTCGGACGCGAATTTACAAACTCTACCGCCGCGTATTTTCTAACACGCAACAACTATAATGGTTTCAGTTAAAATCCATAGAAACTTGAACGGCGATCTTTGAATTAAGTTTAAATTAAAAAATTATAATACTTTGCTATAATAATTGAGAAATCATTTTTATTTTAAATGATAGAAATTCAAAATTATATTATTATAAATTTTTATGAAACATAAAAAATCAAAATAAATAGTAAAATTGGAATGGCATAACCGTCATTTTCTCAAAGAAGAAAGGCTTGTTTCAAACGCAGAACAGCATTAGCTCACTGATCCCTTCGCAAAATCGCAGCATTTCGGTCCCTTCCCACTTTCCCCACTCACACACACTCTCTCTCTCTCTCTCTCTCTCTCTCTCTCTCTCTCTCTCTCTCTCTCTCTCTCTCTCTCTGCCGTTCCATTTCTAAAACCAACACACAACTCCTCACAACTACTCACTGAAAGCGCAACATCCTCTCTCTCTCTCTCTCCGTCTCTCCGTTTCGCGATGGTTGGAGACGGAGTCAAGAGTCCGCAGAAAGGGGCCACGGCCTCTGATTACCGAGTCCTCTTCACAGTGGTAAAGGCTCGGCGAGCGAAGCTCTTCGCCTACGGCTTCGCGTTGGTCTTTGTGGGCTGCACTGCCTTCCTTGCCTTCAATCCGTCCGGCAATGGCTCCCCTTGGTTCAACTCTCTTTTCACCTCCTCTTCATTTTCATCCTCTATTGCCCCCTACCGTTCTCATTTCAACAATCTCATCTCCCACATTTTCCCAAATTCCACCGCTTCTTCCATACCGGACAAGCCTTTTGATAGTGGAGAAGTTGGATCGCTGAAAGGTGGCGTTTTTCCGAGTATGGCACCGCCAAGTGCTGATTCTGTACATGGGATGAAAGTTAACGGTGTTGTGAGCCAAAATCTGACGGAAGGGTTGCCCGGTTCAAAGAAAGATGGCAGCTTTAAGAAGAAATCGACTGATGGAGTTGGGTCACTAAATCGAACAGCAGAAGGTTCTACTTTAAAGAAAGATGGCGTCGTGGCAGGGAAGAACCAAACTGCGATTCAATTTCCAGGGCAGAACTTAACTGTAAGTGAACTGGCGCCGGAAAAAGGAGGTTTTCCTGAGACAAATAGCACGGGAGAGCTAGCAGTTCCCAAAGATAACGAGTTTTCTTCTAATATCCCCGAGGAATCAAAGTCTGGTTCTAAAGGAAATATTCCTCAACCTAAAAATGCAACTTCAACACTTACCGGAACTCATTCTACGAATCAGAAGACGTCATCTTCCCCAGCTAAACCGAATAATCAAACAGCAGCATTGACTGGAAATCCTGCGAGTTCGAAGAAGAAGGATGCTCCTGCTAGTTCTAAAATCTCAGCTTCGTTGAGGAAAGGTAACTCCTCCACTGCACAAACTCCTAAGGATTCTGGTAAGAAGACAGAGTATTGGATCAAAGGCATGATTGGTTTGTGATATATTTCATGGGAAATGGGTTAAGGATGATTCATATCCTCTCTATTCTGAAGGATCTTGTCCTCATATTGACGAGCCATTCGATTGCTTTCATAATGGTCGGCCAGATCGAGCTTATCAAAAGCTCAGATGGCAGCCTGATGGATGCGCTGTCCCAAGGTAAGATAAACTCAAAACACTTCTTTTAATTTTTCTTTTAGTTCTTTCTTCATTATAAATTTTTTCTTTTGCTTGTTACTTAGATTTAATGCGCTAGATTTGCTGGAGAGATTGAGAGGGAAGCGCCTGGTTTTTGTCGGTGATTCACTCAATAGGAACATGTGGGAATCCCTTGTGTGCGTCCTGAAGAACTCTGTAAAAAACAAGAAGAAGGTCTTTGAGGCTTCTGGCCGTCACGAATTTAGGACAGAGGGTTCCTACTCTTTCTTATTCAAGGTAATTGATTTGTTACCATATTTCTGATATATTTACCTTTCTTGTTTCTCATAGTTTACTGTCTTTTTCAAATTGTTTATGGTAGGATTATAATTGTACCGTTGAGTTCTTCCGGTCACCTTTCCTAGTTCAGGAATGGGAGATGCCTGATTCCAACGGTAAGAAGAAGGAAACTCTCAGGCTTGACATAATTGAGAGGTCTTCATCCAGATATAAGGATGCTAATATCATAGTCTTCAATACTGGGCATTGGTGGACTCATGAGAAGACCTCCAAAGGGTAATAGTTCTTGATTTTTGTAATAGTGAAGCTTTTCTAAATAGAAAAGAAAAAAAAAATTCTGAAGATATCCTTTGATAAACTTAGCATAGGATACAACAAGGGGTGTAAACTAAGCTAAAAGCTTGTGCGAGCTCAGTGTTTTTAGCTCACTTGTTAAGCAAACAAGTCAATTTGCTTATTTTTATTTTTGGCTTGTTAACTTATAGGGGCTGTTTGGTAGCAGGATTTAGGCCGGGATTTGAGGCAGATTTGAGCGAAATCCATACAAACGACCAAAAAATGCAAAACCAAATCCCATGGCAAATGAAAGCCGTCGCAGACGGAAAATTATGCCTTTTCGTGCTAAATCCCGGATTTGCGAAATCCTGTTTTTTGTGTCGGATTTACGAAATCAATTGGCTCGAGAGGAAGAGTACCCCTTGTTAAATCCACTCTATAGCCAAACAGTCATACTTGATTTAATAGGATTTTTCATGAAAGTTACCAAATAGTTTTCAGGATTTAGGCCTCTTAGGATTTCTGAAATCCGGATTTAGAGGATTTATGAAATCCTACTTAAATCAAATCATGGTTGCTACCAAACAACCCCATAGAGTTAAACATGAGCTATTCATGAACATAAAGTTCACTACTTGAAAGTAATACGGTTAATAAAATAAGGTTTTGATCATGTTTTGTTCGTTAAATGTATGAGCTTATAATAGCTTGTCAAATTCAAGCTGATATCGTGCCAACATATTGAGCACAAACAATGAGCTTTCTATATGCAAAACACTTGCTCTTGATTTTGCATGATAGCAACTACCCGTAACTTTTAAATTTCTTGAACTTCTAGAAGATCTTGTATCTGAGCTAAATTTAGCTCATGATATCTTCATCCATAATTTTCTTGTTCCCTTATTTTTTGAGCTAAGATCAATTTCATTGATATTAAAAATATAGGAGAGACTACTACCAAGAAGGGAATCGTGTTTACAGTGAATTAAATGTAGTAGAAGCATTCCATAAAGCACTCCACACTTGGGCCAAATGGGTGGATGCCAATGTTAATCCTAAGAAGACCCTCGTCTTCTTCAGGGGTTACTCAGCTTCCCATTTCAGGTATAAACTAAGACTTCCTTTTGAACGACTTTCTTACCGCTTCTTAAAACAACTTTTTAGTACAAAATTTAAAATTTTTGTACTCGAAAACTGCTTTAAAAAGCAGTAAAAAAGCCGTCCCAAACAAAGCCTAACTTTAAGGTTTTGTCCATCATACAAAAATGCGATCAAGAGATTGACCAATTCTTCTTACTTTCTTTTTGTTTTAAAGAGGGGGGCAGTGGAACTCTGGTGGAGCTTGTGATAGAGAAACTGAGCCCATCTTCAATGAGAAGTTTCTGTCACCTTATCCTCCAAAAATGAGAGTATTGGAGACAGTACTAAATGACATGAAAACTCCAGTTTCCTATCTAAACATCACAAGGATGACTGATTTCAGAAAGGATGCCCATCCTTCGATCTATCGAAAGCCGAGCTTAACCGAGGAAGAAAGGAGAGCACCTGAAAAGTTCCAGGACTGTAGCCATTGGTGCTTGCCTGGAGTCCCTGACTCCTGGAACGAGCTTCTTTATGCACAGATACTCATCAAACAGCACCAGACACCAAATTGGTAAACAATGAAGAGGAATCTCAGGTGCCTATGTATGAATACTGTTGCTCTGTATATTTATTCTTGACAAAAATAAACATCAATCGTACAATTTACATTGTTAATAGAGATGAAAAAGAGGATTTCGCTGAAGCTTGGAGTGGAATCTGTTTGATGTTAGGGAAGAAAGAAAGTTTAGTTTGAATGCATATCTACATTGTAGTTAATGATGATGAGGTGATCTTATGATACCTCAAATTACAATAATCCTGTATCATATCTTTGATTTTAAAGAAGGCCAAGAAGATTTCTCATTTTCTGTTTTTCTTTTCTTCTGTAGATTACTGTGATCGCTTATTGTTCACTGGTTCTTATTATTCTAGTTAAATTAAATAAGAGAAACTAAGCAAAATGGTTGAATTCTTTGTTCAGAAATTTGAGTTAGACAGAGTACACCTCTTTACTTTTGAGGCTCGTGTTTTCTATCTGAGAATTCAAAAATCTATGTATCTTTTCTTGACCTGTTAATTGGGATTAATTATTCCGTGTGGAAGCCGAACGCCGTTCGGACTCCAAAATGCGTCACGTCATCCCTTGCTCGGTACCGCGGCTCAGTACTGTTCGGTATCGTGGCTCGGTACTGTTGATGTGGCACATTCTAATTTGGTCTCCTGATGACATTCTGCATTTGGTCACCGCATAGAATAATTTCTTATTAATTGGGGGTTACGGCTTTCAAGCATGTGATCTTGAATTTAGAACTCGCATGTATAATTTGTTCATAATCTCCTTTAAAAAACCCCCTCAAATTTGACTATTTTATATCTATAGCCTTCATACCAAATTATTAAATTAGATGGGAAATCTTATCTTGGTAAGCGTGAACAATAAAGAAAACAATTAAAAAAGAATAATCAACTAAAAATATTATCTGCAGGAACCTAAATAATAGAAGAAGCAACATGTATTGTTCTAACCCAAACTTTGTCTTGGTAGCAATTTATTTTTTTAAATTAGAAGGCATGTGATTAGGTAAAAACAGTCGAACTCGCACACTGAACAAACCAAATAGAGAAAACATTCAATGAAAAATAAGCCACTAATGGTCTGGTAATATTCTACACTAAGATTTTCTTTTGTGTAATTTTTTTTACTATTTTTAAAGTAAATTCTTAATACTAGAAAGCTGTGTAGACTTCATTTAGGACAATTTTTTTATTGCTTTGTAAATCTATTTTTTAATATAAAAATCTCTTGAATGCAGTGAAAAAATACTTGTCTAAAGCTATCCAAGGCTTCGTCTAGAAATTTTTGTACTACAAAATTTAGAAAACAGTAAGAACGTTATTCCATACGAAACCTAACTAGATTAGAGATTAATTATATGAATTGCAAATCACTTAGGCATGAAAAACTCTTTCTTAGTACGTTCCTATCTTCCCCAAAATAAGCTAAAATGTTCTCACCATCATTGCAAAAGAAATAAATATTTTTTTTTTTGTAGCTAGACCTAACTTAGGCTTCGTTTGGGACGGCTTTTTCATTACTTTCTAAAACGGAGTTTTAGTACAAAAATAAAAAAAATTGTATTAAAACTCCGTTTTAGAAAGCAATAAAAAAGCCGTCCCAAATGAAGCCTTAGTAAGATCTCCATTAACACATACCTGGGCATGCCAATATTAGTGGATTTGAGACTATAAATTTATCCTAGTGCATAGGTTGTTATCTTAGGCTTCATCTGGGACGATTTGAGACTATAATTCTGCCTTATAAGTGCATGGAAGAGGAGAGAAAGAGAAGAGGAAGATATACAAAATTATTTTGGTGATATTGGAATACATGACAAATCTCTTCTTTTTAATCCCTATAATTACGCCGTTGCTTCCATTTCTCTGCGTTGACTGATGAGATTAATGATGAATATTCACATAAAAGTGATTACTTTGATACAATTAATGATGAATATTCACATTTCTCTGCGTTGACTGCGTTAACTTTCTTGAGACGGTACACAGGGAGAGCAAAGACGGAATGTAGAAGAAAGGCTAAAATGATTTTTCAATATTGATATTGGAGTACAGGTACATTTAAATAGACAAAAGCTAAATACAATAACCAGTAATGACATGCCACGTGTAAAGCTAAACCGGTATACAAGTTCTTATTGCTAACATGCCCCCTCAAATTGATGAATCCGGAGGATTGATCAATTTGTTGGAGAGTAATTTAAATCTGGACTGATGTAGGGGTTTGGTGAAGAGATCGGCGATTTGATCTTTCGTAGATATGTGGTGAACTTGTATGGAGTTCTCTTTGATGCAGTTGCGAATGTAGTGGCAATCGACGTCGATGTGCTTGGTACGGGCATGAAATACGGGGTTGTTGGCCAAGGCAATAGCTGAAGTGTTGTCGCAATATAGAGGTGTAGGAGAGTGTTGCGGACAATCTAACTCGTGTAGAAGACGACGGATCCAGGTGACTTCGGCGGCTGCAGCGGCCAGTGCCCTGTATTCTGCTTCGGTGGAGGATCGGGCAACTGCATTTTGCTTCTTGACACTCCATGATATGAGAGAGTGGCCAAGAAAATTACAGTATCCAGTGATTGACTTCCTGTCACTGGTATCACCGGCCCAGTCGGCATCGGCGTAGGATCGGAGCGTGAGATCGCCACCTGATAGTGGCAGGCCGACATGAAGAGTGCCGTGTATGTAACGTAACAGTCTTTTGAGTGATTCGAAATGCAAGTTGGTCGGATTTTGCATGTGCTGACAGACTTTGTTGACGGCGAATGATATGTCCGGTCTCGTTAGTGTTAAGTATTGCAGCGATCCAGCCAATTGACGGTATAGGGATGGGTTAGCAAATGCAAGAGAAGCTTGGTTAGTGGAGTTGTTTTTAATTTGAGAGGGAGTTGATACAGGCTTGCAGTTTAACATACCTGCACGGTGAAGAATTGTTTGTGCGAAGGGGCCTTGACTGAGGTAGAGACCGGATGGTGTGTGTGCAAC
Organism: Dendrobium officinale; assembly: GCA_019514585.1. Lineage (NCBI taxonomy): Eukaryota > Viridiplantae > Streptophyta > Magnoliopsida > Asparagales > Orchidaceae > Dendrobium > Dendrobium officinale. The sequence continues at coordinate 13,349,639 of CM033686.1, forward strand.
TTGAATGCCAAGGAACTGAGACAGTTGGCCAAGATCCTTCATGGTAAATCGACTGTTGTTTTTTTTCCAACAGTTGTTTGATTGCTTGTTGACAATTTCCGGTGAGTAGGATGTCGTCCACGTAAACGAGGAAGTACATACGTGTGCCATTTTTATTGTAGATTAAGAGAGAGCTGTCAGAGGTGCTAAATTGAAAACCAAGAGTATGTAGATATCCAGAAAGGGTGGAGAACCACTCACGAGGTGATTGTTTGAGTCCGTAGAGGGCTTTCTTGAGCTGGCAGACGTAATTTGGTTGGAGGTTGTCGACGAAGCCCGGAGGTTGAGTCATATAAACGGTGTGGTGCAGCTGTCCGTGAAGGAAGGCGTTCGATACGTCGAGTTGATGAATCGGCCAGGCGTGGTGAAGAGCGAGGATCAAAAGAATACGGATGGTCGGGATCTTTGCGACGGGGCTAAAGGTCTCTTGGTAGTCGATTCCATATTCTTGATCGAAGCCTTTGGCAACGAGGCGAGCTTTGTATCGTGCTATGGAGCCGTCGGCACGGTATTTGGTTCGGAAGGTCCATTTGCATCCAAGAACGTTCTGTTGAGGATCGGGGTGGGACAAGATCCCATGTACCTTGGGATTGCAATGCCTGGAATTCTTGTGACATGGCGGTACGCCAGTGTTCATGACGAGCAGCTTCCGTGTATGACGTGGGATCTGGTTTGGTATGGGGTGTGAAGTAAATTGAAATATGTGTTTAGATTTGATTATACCTGACTTGGAGCGGGTCACCATGGGATGACCGGTAGAAGCCGTAGTAGTTGTGGCTAATTGAGTGGGTTGATTGACGGAGTCAGTGTTTGGTGTCGGTGCGATTGGAGTAATCCTGGAAGGAACGTCTGGCGGAGGAGTCTGTTTTGTTGAGGGAATTGGGACATTGACGTTGGAGGAAGAAATTGGTACCATGAGGAGCGGTGGAATGTTGGGTAGCTGAGTCTGGGACGAGTCCTGCATGGTTAGTTGAGAATACGGAAAAATGTTTTCGTTGAAAATAACGTGTCGAGATATATAAGTTCTGCCCGTTTGAGGATCAAGACATTTGTATCCTTTTTGTGCCGAGGCGTATCCGGTAAGGATGCAGGGGGTGGAAAGCGGAGAGAGTTTGGTGGTGTGATATGGTCTGAGCCAAGGATAGCACAGACAACCAAATATCTTGAGATGGTTGTACTTGGCGGGTTGGTGGTATAAGATGTGATAAGGGCTGCGGTTGTGGAGCGATTTGGTAGGTAGACGGTTGATTAGGTAGGCTGCAGTGGTAAGAGCTTCCGTCCATAGGGACTGAGGCAATTTGGCTTCAATGAGGAGGCTCCTAGTGGTTTCAAGAAGATGACGGTGTTTGCGTTCCGCGGTGCCGTTCTGGGAAGGGGTATAAGGGCACGTGTATTGGTGAAGGATGCCAAGCCGTTTGAAGAGGTAATTAAATTGAGAATTGATAAATTCTCCGCCTCCGTCCGAGCGAACAATTTTGATGTTGGTGTCAAATTGTCTGTTGATCATGTTATTAAATTCGTAGAATTTCGAGAACGTTTCAGATTTATTAAGCATTGGATATATCCAACAAAACTTAGAAAAGTCGTCAATAAAAACCACGTAAAATTTAAAACCATGAACAGAAGTGGTGGGGGCGGGACCCCAAACATCAGTATGAATTAAAGAAAATGGTCTCGTAGTATTGCTAGTAGAGATAGGAGAAGCTAATCGGTGGCTCTTAGCCACTCTACAAGTATTGCAATGCAGAGAATGAAATTTAGTAAAAAGAGAGGGAATATGCTGTTTGAGATGTTGAATAGTGGGAGCCGCCGGGTGGCCAAGCCGCTTATGCCAGAGATGAGGAATTTCTTGAGCCGAGAACAGCGCAAGTGTGGTAGGCGAAGTGGTGGGTCGGAGAGGATATAAGCCGTCAAGACATGGACCCTTGAACAGAAGACGTCCCGTCTTCAAATCCTGGATTGAGAAGTCATTAGCAGAGAATTTGACGGTGCAATCGTTATCTTGAGTTAGCCGATGAATAGATATAAGGTTAAAAGAAAGGTTCAGAACGTGGAGCAGGTGATTAAGATGCAGATTACCTGAGGGGGTGGGTAGAATACCTTTGCCGGAGTGCTGAATAGGGAGTTGTTGTCCGTTACCTATTGTGATTTGTTGGGAGCCGGTATATGGACGGCTGGATTGAATTTGTGAAGGATCTGATGTGAGATGGCTGGTAGCACCACTGTCAAGAAACCAGTTAGTTGAGCTTGCTGATTCCGAAGGGGAGAATAGAGCGGTTGCGGTTTGTTCTTCCGTGTAGTTGGGATCATGACGGTGCCAGCATTTTAGCGCCGAATGTCCTGTTTTGAAGCAGATTTGACACGTCATGGGAGAGGGCGTGTTCTTGTCGGAGCGGTTGCGATTGTTACGATACGTGTTGGAGGACCGACCGCGGTTGTTGTTTGTTGGTGTTACGGCCACGACCACGGCCGCGATAGGCAGCTAGAGCGGTGGAAGGTTCAGCAATATTCAAATTCTGTAGGTCCTTGATGGTTTCTTGGGCAATATTTTGTTCTTCGCTGCATAACAAGGTGTAGAGGTCGTCCAAACTGATTGGTTGCAGATTTGTGCGAATGGCGGTTTTGAAGGCTTGGTATTGAGATGGTAGGCCGTTAAGGGTATAAAGAATTACATCTTCGGGGTCGAGTGGGCTGCCGGTGGCGGCAATTGCGTCGACTTTGGATTTGATGGCAAGTAGGTACTGAGACATAGTTTGGTTTTTCATGGAGAGATGGTGCAGTTCGTTACGAAGTTGGATTGTGCGAGAGCGGGTAGTAGATTGCAGGCGACGCGCGATGGTTTGCCAAATGTCAGAACAATGTTCTAAAGAAAGGACGTAGGGAAGGATGCTAGGGGAGATGACCGAGTAGAGGGCTGCGGCCAAATTTTGATCAAGAAGTGTCCAAGTTTGGTGGGAAATTGACGTCGATGAGTTGTGATCGACCGGGGGACAGGGAAGAGTACCGTCCAAGAAGCCTTCGAATCCGTTGGCCTTGAAGATCTTGAAGACTTGTGAGCTCCAGATGGGGTAATTTTCGGTGGTAAGGGTGATGGAGATGATGCCCTTGATGTTGCTTAGGAGAAATTTGAGCTGAGGGGGAATTGGATGGGCATCAAGAAGATTACCGGTGATGGTGGCGGAGTTCGTGGTAGAGTCCGACGAGGCCGCTGATGAGGCCATGAAGACGTCGGTAAGGTCGGAGCAAAAGAGGGGGATGGAGGAGGGAGAAGAAGGGAATGGCTCAGGCTCTAGCCTGCTCTGATACCACGTTAACTTTCTTGAGACGGTACACAGGGAGAGCAAAGACGGAATGTAGAAGAAAGGCTAAAATGATTTTTCAATATTGATATTGGAGTACAGGTACATTTAAATAGACAAAAGCTAAATACAATAACCAGTAATGACATGCCACGTGTAAAGCTAAACCGGTATACAAGTTCTTATTGCTAACAATATTCACATAAAAGTGATTACTTTGATACAATTAATACTAATTATGTCCACCTTGGCTTGCTACACGATGAGCTTAAAGTGTTAATTAACTTGCCTTGTCAAAAATTTCCGCCAGTTTGGCAATTAAATTCAGATTTGGAATTCAAAGAATAAAAATATACAACATCCATACACATAAAAGGCAAGAGCGTCTAATAGAAAAAAAAAAAAAAAAAAAAAAAAAAAAAAAAAAAAAAAAAAACATATTTTGCTTAGCTAAGTTGAAAAGATTTCACTAGTGTGAGTATGTAGTATTAGGGGTGTCAATATTTAACACGACACGAAAATCCGAGTCGAAAAATCCGGGTTTGACCCGACCCGATTTCAAAACGGGTCGGGTTCGAGTTCCCGGATTTGACCCGTTTGAAAAATGGGTCGGGTTCGAGTTGACCCATCGGGTCAACCCACGAACCAGTTTAACTTGAACTACCCTCGCTGCCCCGCCTGCCCGAACACCCCGGACCCTGCCCGTGCAACAAAGTCTGCCCCGCGCCGAAGGCTGCCCGCCCCGCGCGCGCTCACCCGCGTGCGCACCCGCGCTCGCCCGTGCTCGCTGCGCGCGCCCGCCCTCGCCGTACGCACGTGCTTGCGCACTCCCGCGTGCGCCCGCTCTAGCTCGACCGCGTCGCGTGTTTCAGGTCCCGTGTCGGGTCGGGTCAACCAGGAAACCCGCCGGGTCGGATCCGGGTTGGGATTTCCGACCGGTTTATCTACCCGGGTCGGGTTAGGGTCGACCCGTTTGAACCCGGGTCGGTTCCGGGTTTGACCCAAACCAGACCCGTGACCCAAAATTGACACCCCTACGTAGTATGTTATAAATGATACATTTTCTTATAATCGGAGAATATATTGATATAATGTAACAAAAAATGTTGGGGTTAACGATGGAAGTGAGCCTTGTCGTTAGTTATGGGTTTTTCAGCCTTATCAACAATGACAGCTATCAGTGTTGGTGTTGATATTAAGCATTGACCATGTTGGCAATGACATCATTTACATACATTGCCTGTATTAGCAATGATGAGATTTAGCATTAGTGTTAATGTTAGGCATCAACGTTACATGTTAAGTTGTTAACATTGGCGTCAACATTAAATATTGGCTTTGCTAATGATAACGTGCATCAATGTTGAGCATCAGTGTTGGAATTAACATCTTATATTAATATTGGGTATTGACCTTAATGGTGATATTGAGTTTAAGCTTTTATATTGATGACATGCATTAACATTGTTGGAAACAATACGTATCGACTATAGTGTTAATATCAAATGTTGATGTTGGCGTCAACATCAAACATTAGTGTTGGGCATAGAATTTGTGATGCCAGAGATGCATTTGCTGAATATTCTGATTAAATAAATATAAAATACATTTAAAAGAATGAGATTGATGCCCATAAGGAAAAGTTTTATGATGAGAGGATCCCAACCTATATTTATGGAGAACCATAATGGAAGTTTGTATATATAAAAACAAATCATTAGTTCACTTCATGTATTTTAATATTTAAAATGAATCTTTTATAGTCTTTTTGAGGGTTGAACCAGTCATTTTTTTGAGGGTGGACAAACTTATTATATATATTTATAAGACATAATTCAAGATAAAATTTTATATTTCATTATGATCAAGAATTGAGCAATGCTTACAAGCTCCTCAATGCATTTTTTTTTTATAATGTTGCGCGCGTTATTAGTTTCAAATATTTGGCTTTCGAATTCCACCAATCTCGTTGACATTAAAGGTCAAAGCATAGGATAAGCAGGAAGACTGTCACTATAAATCTCCTTGTGTTCTTTCCTCTTCAAATATCGATCCATTTACTAAACTCTAACCACAGAAAAACCCCAATATTAAAAGAATATAAAGGCAAAATTTGTAAAAAAAAAAAGAAAGAATATAAAGGAAAAATGTAAAAAAAAAAAAGAGCGGGAGACTTGTTTCCTTTTTTTTTTTATTTATATATTTTTAATAAAATTAATAGAAATGTTCCTCGTAGAAAAAAAGTAATAATTTGATGTTGAAGGTGAATTAATGCTTCATTTGGCAACTTTGTTGCTATTTTCTAAAACATATTTTTAGTACAATTTTTTTCTTAAATTAGCAAAAATACAATGGTGAAAATCTGCCAAAAAGAAGCCTAAGTTTTACCCTTCGTGAATGCACAACTATATAATCCATTTTATAGCTTATTAACTAAAAGTCTGTGCTAGCAACCAAAAGTTTTTTTATTGAAGATCTTGTATGTCCCAATATTTTTGATTAGACTTTGTTTGAGATAATTTTTTTACTGCTTTTTACAGCAGCTTTTTAGTATAAAAATTTCTCGAAAAAATAAAAGAAAGTGTCCAAAAAGCCCAAATTTACTTTTAAAAAAGATAGTTCATAATAGTTTTTTTTTTATTGAACACATCTCATTGGTTCACAAATAACTTTGTAAATTTTTTTGTTGCATTTTATGAGAATTTAGATAGATATTTGGGGGAGCTCATTTGAAATCTAAATTTGAGAGTTTTGTTATGGCCCAAAGACATCACACAACATTGTCCAACTCTCATATTATTGATAAAATGTAGGGGTGTCAATTCGGGTCAACCCGTCGGGTTCGGGTCGAACCCGACCCGACCCGGATCTAAACGGGTCAACCCGGACCCGACCCGTTTTGGCAAACGGATCGGACATTTCAACCCGGACCCGACCCGGCCGGGTTGCCGGGTTGACTCGACCCGGCCGGGTTGCCGGGTTGACCCGACCCGAGGACTCGACCCGTAGTGTCGCGCGCGGCACGCGATTCGGCACCTGGACTGCGCGGCAGCGGCAGCGGCAGCTCGGGCGAAGCGCGGCAAACGGCGGCAGCGGGACGGCACGCGGCGTCGCGGCTGGCGAAGCGCTGAAGCGCGGGCACACGGCAGGCGAAGCGCGGGCACGAAGCGCGGCGTCGCGGCAGCGGGACGGCACGCGGCGGGCTGCGCGGCACGCGGCAGGCGAAGCGCGGGCTGGGCAAGCGGGCAGCGGGCAGCCGGGAGGGAAATTTCAATTTTTTTTTTAAATTAAACGGGTTGTCGGGTTGACCCGGCAACCCGACCCGACCCGTTTAATCAAACGGGTCAAATTTACGAACCCGAACCCGACCCGTTTATCAAACGGGTCGGGTTCAACCCGGATTTTCCGGGTCGGGTCCGGGTCGGGTTTTCGGGTCGGGTCAAAAGTTGACACCCCTAATAAAATGCAATTGATTAGACATGCTTTCAACAATAATAATAATAATAATAATAATAAAGAAATGAGGTTCATAAATTTTTTAAAAAATCACTAAATTCCTCTAAAGTCATAGTTATCTTATGAATTGCTTCATTGTCAACAAAAATATTACTAATGTTTATGCATTATATTTTATGGTGGTCTATAAATTTATTTCTTTTGAAATGTTATAGATTGTAATGTTTTTATTTGTAAAAGATAAAACGTTGCGTTTTCAGAAGTTACTAATATAATTTAGTCCCATATCATCTTTTTTTTTTTAATAAAAAGTTGCTTTTACTTAAATGGAAGATTAGGCACAAGTTGATACTACTTAGATCTTTTCTACTAAAATCAAAATTTAACAAAATAATTTTGTAATGTATGATAGTTCTTTTTAATTGATACATCATACAAAATTCCATTGATTATATACGAATCTCAATACAATATATGCATCCAAAATTTTTGGAATCAAATTCAAAACCATCCAAATTCTGATTTTAGAAAACTCTTAGTTGAATTGAACTCTTGAAGAAAAATCCATTGAGTTAAAATTTGATATGATCTAACTCCAAATGAGTTCTAATAAAAACCTTAAAGCATAATTAAGCACTTTGATCATTTAATTTTGAAGTCATTAGGTGTGAAACTCCTTATGTAAAAGAAAGTTTAACTCTTAAACATCGAGTAAGCGCGTTCATCCCAGGGCAATTCTAGGATGAGTGACCTATTAGAAAGTCACACCAATAGGACAAAACCGTTAGGCTCTTAGGCCAAAACAGATAATATCTCGATAGTTAAGAATTCAGGCTGTTACATTAGGACCGCAAAAAGAACATATAATCAACACATGCCATTTAATGGAGAGTTTTGAAAATGTGGTTAAATTTAGCAAAATGCCGCTTCCAATAAAATTATAACATAACCACACCATATTCCCTACATAAGTAACAAAAAAAAAAGTAACACAAGTTTGTCCAGAGCATGGAAACTTTTGAAAGCCTTACGACCTGATGTTCAACATTGATAACCATGCCAGCCTTTACGATCATCTTGCTAAAGTATTCAAGCACCGCCCCACGGCCATCATAATCCATTCATTGTCTTCGACCATCATAGCTCGACTATTATCATCCGGTCACTCAAATTCAAAACTTATTTCAACATAAAATTTAATTATTTTATAAACCTATATTAAAAGCTTTTTTTTAATCAAAAATTTAATTTCAAATATTATTTAGCTCTTAACAAAAACCCAAATATTAATTTGTATGGAAGTTAATTATGACTCCTTAAACAAGGCATTGCTTGTGTCATTATCAATAATGGAGAATGTCTTCATCAAAATCTCATATTAATTAAGATGGGATTGGCATCTTATCTTGTTTGCAAGGAGTCGCCCATTAGAGACCAATTAGGTTAGGCATAACCTCATGGTCGGCGAATATTTATATGATTAGGTACTGAATATAAAATTAATATATTCGTTGATGTTACTTAGATTTTTTATACGTGGAACTCTGTTTAATTAATTTTTTGCTTGATTATATATTATTGTGTTTGTAATTATTTTTTTTGTAGTTTTTAATTTAAATATTTAAATATTTTGGAGAGTGAGATTGCTGAAATAAAATCATTTGGCTATTCTTGTTTTTGCTGTTTTTAAAAAAAATTCTATGGATATTCATACAAGAAGTGGAAAGAGAAGGAGCGAGCCATCCTACAAAGGAAGGTGGCCAACAAGAATCTTAAGATTAAAAATTGACTACTAATTAACCATTAAGGTATCTTCTAAATAATTGCGAGGAAGAGAATGAGAAAGAAGTTGATGGGGAAAAGGAGGAAGAGGAAGAAGTTCAGGGAGATGAGGAAAATGAATAAGACGACATTGATGACATCCCGTTAGTACAGAGGACATGCAGTGACAATAAGAAAAAGTTTGACTCGTAGGCTTCATGACTCGTTCGCATCTACAAGTGAGATATTTGGTCTTTTTCTACTAAAAAGTATGTGTATGAGAACAAGATTGCTCCCACTAGCTAGTGCACTACAGGAAAAATGCTGATTACCGACAGTTAATGGACCGCCGGTTTCAACGGAGATTTCGCCGGCAGTTTCACCGCCGGCTATTACCGGCGGACTAACCGGTGGTTTTGTTACGTTAAGCCGCCGGTACTAGCGACGGTCACGTAACCGCCGGAAAAACCGCCGGACGTCAATATACCCGGCGGATTGGACCGCCGTTGATAAGTAATTATATTACCGGCGGTCCTGACAGCCGGGAAGCCGTCGGTAAGCTGACCGGCGGTACATCGGTCGGAATACCGCCGGTACAGAGCCGTGGAATAACCGGCGGTATAAGCTGCCGGAACGCCGTCGGCTAATTAAGCCGTCGGTAAAAACCGCCGGCAAATCGTTTACTACGTCATTTTTTCCCGGCGGTGTAATAACCGCCGTAAAGCCACCGGTATCTACAAAAACCGCCGGTATAACCATCCAAACCGCCGGCAAAAACCGCCAATTTTGGACGTTTTTCTTGTAGTGGTGTGTGTGCTTTCTTAATCAAAGATCCCTAATATATCATGTAGGAGATTCCCTTATTAATCAACTTCTTAAGAGAAGGCATGAACCACAATGATGAGATCATGATACTGATATATCAGTCAATCCTCAACTTCTCTGAAAATGAAGTATTGATTCTCATGATAGGAAAACTCAAGTGTTAGACATGTGGATCTTTCTCTCTATCCAAAGTTAATGAGTAGCACTATCAAACATATTATTGATAAATGAGATTAATATGCGATATATTGAGTATGATAGTTATATTAATCTTTGATAAAATTTGAGTTTAAGTATTTTCATCAAAATTTATCTATGATAAATTTCAAAATTGTCAAATTTATTTTAAAATTAGTATAATATATAAATGATCAATTAAATTCTCTATTGTACTTATCTTAAAAAATATTAAATAATTTTAAATTTTATCCTGATAAAATTTTAATATTGATACTCTCACCTATTTTTTTTTTTCTAATCGTCTTTGTCATGCTAAGCCAAAAGAGGCATTACGTTGTACCGCATAAAAATTTATATATTTTTGTTTATGCAGAAATTCGGATAAATTATTCTGTACGGACACCAAATATTGTCTGGAGACTAGCAAGAACATGCCAGCACTTTTTTGTTCGGTACCGATGCAGAGTACCTGATGATGTGACAGATTTTGATTTGTCTCCGGACCGTCCAATGTCGAATAATTTCTCGGAAACTCGTGACCAAATCTATTGCAGTCAATTGGTAATTAATAAGCTACTACTATGAAAGGTCATCCTTTCCATCATTAATGCCTTCTACAACACAACTATCATATTATTAAATTTATAGTCTTCCTTACGTCTAAACTTTGAAGTTTATAATTATTTGTCTAAACTTAACGCCCTTCTTTATTATATGATAATATACATCATTATGCATATGAAAGCTACGCTAATAGGTTAAGCTTAATGCTTTTTAAAGTTGTTTATTAGTACAAAAAAATTTTGTTAAAAAAATTTTAATATTAAGAAATGGCTTAAGATAGCAACAGGGGCAGAACCAGCCTTAACTCTTATAGGGACAAACTTATATATATATATATATATATATATATATATATATATATATATATATATATATATATATATATATATATATATATATATATATATATATATATATATATATATATATATATATATATTACAAGTCAAAATTTAAAACCCCTATGAAGGAGGGGGGAAAATTACCTAATAGCCCCTATCATAAAGAATGTTTTTTTAGGGGTCAATTGGCTCCTAGACATTGAAGAGTTCCAAAAAAAATATCCCAAATGAAGCTTAGGATAGCTTTTGGCCACTGATTTTTCTTACTTTTTTAAAAAATTGTACTAAAAAGCCACTTTATAAAGTAGTAGGAAATTCGTCCCAATTAAAGTTTTAGGCTTCATTTCAGATAGCTTTCTTAATGCTTTTTAAATTAGTTTTTTAGTATAAAAATTCTTAGTTCGAAAAATTTTTATTCTAAAAAGCTAGTTTAGAAAGCAGGAAAAAAGCTATCCCAAATGAGACTTTAATTGTAATAATATATTTGAAGATTTTGATTAGATTAATAATGTGATGCACTTCTTTATTCGATGATAAATATCATCATTATGCATAGTATCATATTGTTTAAAGCCTTCTTCTTCATATAAAAAGCTGTATAAATGCTATAAATTATATATTTACTCTCTTTTAATGCAATAATTCACTATTTTTATGATCTTTGGTGTTTAGCTCATATCAATTACTTCCTCAATATTGTATCAAGGATCATTATAATCAAAACCCTAGCAAACTTACTGAGATAGAACGCCAAAGCAATATTAGAAGTTTGTACCTTAAACCCTAACACTTAAATCAAGATTTTTTCCATATGTTTCTCAGGCCATTATTTAAACACCTAATTAACAATCAAATGGTCTTTTTTCTCTTAAATATTATGATAAATATATCATGAACAACAAAAAATTAAGGCTTTGTTTTGGATGACTTTTTTACTGCTTTGTAAAATTGTTTTTTAGTTAAAAAATATCTTTAAAAGAAAAAAAAAAACTGTGGTCTAAAGATATCCAAAACAAGCCTAAGTGTCATAGGATATATTGGGTTAATTATATATGTATTGCTCTTTTCAAATAGCTTCCTTATTAGGCTAATACATGATTGATTGTAATATTTCACTCTTGTGTTTGCCACTTAATTAATTTGTTCATGATAGATCAACTTCTACAAATTGGGTTTAGCTTGGGTGATCACTTGGGCTGATGATCGTATTCTGATGGTTATCTAACTAACTACAATCGTCATTGATGATTTTTTTAATTTTAAAATCAAGCTGACCAGAAATCAAAATTTTTGCGATTAGATTAACAATAGTAACTACTGAGAATATTCATTGAATAAACTTATGCTTATAAGAAAATAGCAACAATTGATGCTGTTTTTATATAAAAATATTCATTGGTTGAGATCAAGTTTTGAAAATTGGATCAAATATTGAATTTGATGAATGACTGGTTTAATATTCAAAATTTCAATTATGGTTAAGTAGAATGATGTAATAAATATTAAAACTATTTAATTTTCATAATGAAGGAATTATATAAATGTGTGACAAAAAATAAATGGAATAACAACATGAAATATAAATTATATACAAGAAATATTTACAAGGATTTTAAATTTAAATGTCTTCAATATATGAGTGACTTTGTGACTAGCCTCTGAAAAACATCTCACTGATGGTCAACAAAGAAGGAAGGATGAGGAGACTCAGCGAAAACCCACATGACTTGCATAAGAAAAGGATGGCTAAGAGCAAGGCTAGGTTTTTAGGGATATGGTTAGGTATTAGGAATTTAGGATGATTAACTTATAAATTTAATAAATTTCATTAATTAGAATAATTTATATTCATTAGATTAAAATTAAATTGATTAATTATTCAGAAATTAAATATGTGGTTCAATAAAATTGAAGCTAGTTAGCTTGTTGACCAGTTGAATTGTTGATTCTCACTGGTTGATCACTCCTTTTCAACTCAAAACTAATTTTATCAACTCACCCGGCCGATTGGTTTTAATATCAAGTCATGTTTGAACCGGTTGGACTGGCTTATGAGATAAGCCATTTATTAGAAAAGACTCATGACAGTAGAGGTTACAAGAACTCTGAAAAGCTAGAAATTTATTGAGCACAGTGTGTAGTAATAAGTGTGTGTAATGTGATCAAACAACATTTGTGTGCTGCTTATGGTGAGAAGGTGATAGGGAGGGGAGTGAGTACAAGAGACCTTCATCACTAGTGGCAATAGTTACACCCAAGCCACTATTCCCTATCTCGTGAAAGCGACCTTATGTTGCAAACAGGAAGAAATTGGTGATACGACTCAACTAGTGTCACACCCTGCTGGTTCTGGATGGCGATACACCCTGGCAACAAGCGACGTGATGAAGGGATAAAAATTATACTCACAAAATAAAAAAAAGTGCATAAATCAATAATATAACCAATTATATTAAAGAAAATAATGGACCTGAAATTAAATATTCATTTCATTGATATGAATTTATATAGACATACCCCAAAGCATTAGTACTGATTCAACTAAAAGTGCAACTAAAAGAATGTGAATAAAACAAATAATGGGAAAGAAATCGCCCAACCCATAATAAATATATAATAATCTATTATAAAATATTAAATACCAAATAAAATATACTACTGATAAATTTGCTCCTAAGGTGATGCTCCATTAAACACACCGATATCATCGATTGTAAAAATAGAGAACAAGAAAATTTGATAGATCAAACTTAACCAATAACTTTTATCTATCAAAGCCCAAACAAGAAAAGAATGACATATGCAGTATGAACAACCAAAAAGTAAAAATAGTAACATAAAGTCGTCATATCAGTAATGACAAATGTTATGTTTCCTTTGATAGATTCTAGTATGCTAGAGCTATCAGTGTTTATGCCAAACTACAATCAATGCTATATCATTTTAATTCTTATAAATACAATCACACTAGATATCATCATACCTTAACATGACTTATGATTATTCATTTATTATTTTAGTTCATGTCCAATTATATATTTAAACGTATAACTATAGTCGGTTTATCAACTATCCATCACTGGGAAGGTGTTTCAAACCTAAGGAAATCCAAGGATTTCTTATAAAGTTGTCACTTCGAAGACTCATCAGTCCAGCTTGTCAAAATCCAATAGAGTTTTACCGACATACACACAATCATACAATGCAAGTGCTTTTATAAGTAGCCAACATGTATTATTCAAATTAACATAAAAATAACAAATTGTATAGCCGACATGATTTATAATAGGAATATCATTTATTGCATTAAACAACAATGATATATATGAATTTGATTATCTACTGCTTGAATTATTTTAACGATAAAAGCTTGTGTAAAAATAAGTAAAAAAGGGATGTTATTTCTACTACATGATACTTTCAATATGAGCAATAAATAGGATTCCTAGCATGCACAATTCCAATAAAGAAAAGCAAAAAATAGAACTGGCAATATAATAGATTCTCCTAACTGATTGAGCAAACAAAAATTGGATTTTAAACCTAAAATATTCTTATTTTCCTTATCTTTCATTTCTCTCTACCACACCTTTCTTCCTCGGAAAGCAACTGGTTTTTTGTGTTGGATTTAATAATTTTAGATATTTATTATGTAAAAAAAACCCTATGTAAAGCACTGGGCTTATGGTGGATCCACCTCTATCATGAGATAAAAGTACCATAAGCAATATTTCTGTTAGATGGGGAGGCCGGTGGATGGGCTAGCAGAAGGAGAAATTTTAAGATAAATTGAATTCTTTAATTAGTTGGGAAAAGTTCTCATATAATTTTTAAGCCTAGTTTGTACCATCTTTTGCATGATAATAGATGTAGGAAACTTTTCTGAGACTAAATCAGGGGAACATGACTTCTGAAGCATCTACTAGAGTGCCTTCTAATACAAAACCCACTTGAGGGGACATTACCAATAGATATAGATTCACCAACACTAGCAGAACTACAAAACTTTCCTTCTTAGACACTCCACTAACATCAAATCTGGGCCGCTTTCCATTAACTCCACTGATGGAGGGCTCCCCTCTAAATTCTATCTCTTATGCGTTGTTGCCAAATTATTTTCTACCAATCTAGCCCGCTCTACTAATTCATAATAGTCTCAAATATGAAAGTGTACTATTGGATGCCTCAAACTGTCCGTCAATCCTCTCAGAAAATGATAGCCTTTCTCTTTTGGAGCACTAACTAACTGAGGGTTATACCGAGCAAGAGTTATAAACTTAGCTTCATACTGCATCATTGATTTACTACCTTGAACTAGCCTCAAGAACTGCTCCTACACCTACTGCGTGCAGAGGATGCAACAAATCAATCTTAAAATTTTTGCACAAACTCCTCCAAAAAAATCTCAGCATGCATCATATCCTGAAATTTCTCACTATGCTAGCCTACCCCAGTGCTCAGCTTTTTCATAAAAAAGAAACACTTCCAAAGGTACCTTCCTACCTTCATGACACTACCTCCCCTCAAATGATTTCTCCAATCTCAATAACTAATCCTCTATAGCTTGAGGATCTACAACTCCTTGAAATGAGGAGATTTCAATCTCATAAAAAACTGCAAATGATGATCTATCTCATTTCTTTTTACACCTAACATCTTGCTTTGAGCTTCTCCCATCAATTGTTCTATTATCCTAATAAACTTCATCTTCGTATTTGGTGCTACTGCTTGTATTGTGTTATGGACCATATCAGCTCTAGAGCTCTATCCATTAGCTGCTTTAGAATCTTGAGGGTCTATTTATAGTAATACTTTCAACTTTTCAAAATAAAAAGGAATTCAATATCGAATTCATCCACTTTTAATTAAACATGTAGGATTCAATATTTATAACTCAATATCGCCCACTTTATACTAAAAAATCATTTCCTAAGACTCTGGTTCTAATACAATTCTTCCAACTGTTGCTTTGACACCACTCTATAATGTCCTAAGATCTAAAAGAAATTTTTGAACTTACTTTCTTATATTTCAAAATTAATCATCCTCTATATATCAGAGCTAACTAGACATCAAGAATCTATAAAATAAATATTAAGACAATGTAAACCACATATTCACTTTACAAAATATCATTTATAAAAGTC
Source organism: Dendrobium officinale (assembly GCA_019514585.1). Taxonomy (NCBI): domain Eukaryota; kingdom Viridiplantae; phylum Streptophyta; class Magnoliopsida; order Asparagales; family Orchidaceae; genus Dendrobium; species Dendrobium officinale. The sequence continues at coordinate 13,365,251 of CM033686.1, forward strand.
TATATTCTAATACTTCCAAAATATATAAATATAATATGGCTGTAAAATGATATATCAATACATGCTAGATCTAACATGTTGCTTCCTATTAAATTGGATCTATTCAACATAAATTTTACCTTTGTCTGAAATGATATAACAACGAAGTAAGAATATATATTAATAGGTCAACGATGCTTCTCGTAACCAAATTCAATGCATAAGACTGAAAGAGATTACAATAAAATTGTAAGAATATTGTTTAACATAAATTTTTAGATATATGAATGCACTTATGAATGTATAATGCACACATGTTTATTGACGCCCTTATAACTCCCAAATCTTCCACCTCCCATCTGTTCAAGACAGGTGCAGAGCAAAGCAAAGCCAAAACATATTAAAATTCCAATGTAGAGCCAAAACAAAGTATTTCAAAACACAACTTTTTCACCTTGGGTCTAAGGAGAGATTTTTCAGAGTATTTTTCTTTTCATTTTAGAAATCAATATCATGAAATGCATGAATGCAAATGTAGCATGTAAATTAACTTTCTAAGCAAATACAACATATGTCAACTTGTATAGAAAAATCAACCCTTACATTTCACTTGCCAACATAAAATACTCACTATATCAATTTCATAGAAGTTATGTATAATGCTAAAATAACATAGGTTATTAACAATACTGTAGTTCATAAATGCAACCATCTTTTATAATAAAAAAATTCATATTAAACAGACCCATCGATAAAATTTTACATTTTTGTAGTCAAGTTGTCCATAATGAAAAAGTAAAATAATATACTGAAATTTACATGAAAACATATGTTTAAAATTTAAGAAAAATACTTTAAAAAAAATATATATTTCTTTATACATATCAGAATTAAAAACATAAATGGGATATGAGTTACCTATCTCGAGCCTGACAATTCTCTTCACTGATTGGATGGACTAAAATTGGATTTTGACCTCGAATATTCTTTTTTCTCCTTCTTTTTCCTTCATCTCCTCTTCTTTCTTCCTCGACAAGCAACTGGGTGTTTGGGTTAACGTTGACATTGTTGATTTTAGATATTAATATTTTAAAAAGCATTAATTCGACCTATGTCATGGCGTTACAACCTCCAACACCACAGTACTACTAACAAAACTCCCAAACTCTCCCGGATTCTCACCAACTTTCCTAGGTTCCACTCTAAGCACAACAACAACGCAACGTAGCCATAACACTCCCTCAAAACATCATTTCTCTCTTTTCTTGAGAGCACAACACCAGAGTGCCAAATCCAACGCCACCGTGCTTGTAGAAGAAAAAAACAAACTTTTGAATTTCACTTTTCAATCCATATATATATTTAAGCATTCTAAGCTTTAAACAACCCAATAATACTTCCAACTACTAAATTAACTAAAATTTACTCTTTTAAATAGATAATTACCTAGATTTCAAATGACAAATTTTACACCCTCACAAAAAAAAAAAAAAATCCTACAGGTGTGAAACCAAATAATATTAAGCATCCACTTTGAGTCATAAGGGTAAATATCTTAACAATTTTAGTCATTTCATAAATACCAAATTAATCATAAAATAATTCAATCTAAAGGATATAAAATAACATAAAGTTTAATTAAATCGAACACCAAACTTAAATAAGTCCTCCTCCCAAAGCAAGTTAAAATTCATCATTGTTGCGTCCTGGAATATTCGCGGCGGTAGAGAAATATATAGTTTAACGTCTTAGCGTTGTACGAAGATCCAGCACACAATCAGATAAATGAGAGGGTGTAGCGTTCATAAGAGACACCAAAGTTTTTACGTGGAAAACCCCTGAAAAGGGGGAAAAACCACGGGGCCTAGCCCAGTTTGAATGAATCCACTAGTATTTGTAGTCGGTTACAAATGAGGCCCTTCCTTAGGAGAAGGCCTTGGATTGATGTAGCAAATGTACATCATATAGATTGCATTACATGGTAAGAGTTACATATACATGTTTGTTTGGCCTGAAGGACCGTGGTCGGCAGGAGACCGGAGTCAGAAAGACCGTTGTCTGTTGATGGAGGTCGGAAGGACCATAGTAGGCGACAAAGGCCTGAAGAACTGTAGTCGGCAGGAGACCGTAGTCGGCTGGAGACCGTAGTCGGCAGGAGACCGTAGTCGGCCGGAGACCGTAGTCGGCCGGAGACCGTAGTCGGTAGGAGACCGTAGTCAGAAATACCGTTGTTTGGTGATGGAGGTCGGACGGACCGTAGTAGGCGACAGTGGTCAGAAGGACCGTAGGCGGTAGGAGATAAGTAGTCAGGTGTTAGTCCCAGTGTCACTTGGAAGATTGGATGTTGATGGTCTGGCCTTGAGTAAGACGTCGGGTCTTAAGCAGGACGTCAGGTCTTCAGCAGGACGTCGGGTCTTAAGCAGGACGTCAGGTCTTCAGCAGGACGTCGGGTCTTCAGCAGGACGTCGGGATTTAACGTCGGGCCCTGAACAAGACGTCGGGTCTTTGGCAGGAAGTAGGGACTGAGTGTCAGGCCTTGAACAAGACGTCGGGTCTTTGGCAGGATGTAGGGACTAAGTATCGGGCCTTGAACAAGACGTCGGTTCTTTGGCAGGACGTAGGGTCTTCAGTAGGACGTAGGGACTGGACGTCAGGCCTTAAGGTGGTGGTCTGGCGAGGTTCTGCGGTGGTCCGGCGAGGTTCCTGCGGTGATCCGGCGGTGGTCCGGCGAGGTTTCTGCGGTGGTCCGGTGGTGGTCCGGCGAGGTTCTGTGGTGGTCCGGCGATGGTCCGGCGAGGTTCTGTGGTGGTCCGGCGGTGGTCCGGCGGCTGTCGAGGAGGAGCTCCTTCCTTTTCTTCTTCCTCTCTTCTCTTCTTCTCTCTCTTGCTTAGATGCTCTCTTGTGAAGAATGAGGGCTCTATTTATAGATTTTCTGGAGTGGCATGGTCCGTAAATAGGTGTGAGATCAAGGGCGAATAGGGAGTGGTCAAATGGACGGCCGATATTGAATCCTACGATCGTTCACCGTTCGTTGGACATTTGGAGGCCTTAATGATGTCGGAATTTAGTGATCTTGGGCTCGTTGGATTCGTCTCGTCGAGCCGTTCGATTCGAGTATAAGCTCGTCAAAATCGGAGACCGTTTGGTAACTCAAATTGCGGTTTGAACCTTCCAACAGCGCTTTGAACTCTTGATTCGGACTTATTTGGGCTCGGATTGGGTCGATCTTGGTGTTTTTGGGTTCGTATTTCCGAGACGCTCAGTTTGACTGTAAGATCGTTGAAATCGGAGTTCGGATGCTCCCGGATTTAATTTTTGAAGTCTCCAACTAGTTTTTGCCTCGAGATTCGTGCCTGATCAAGCTAATTTTTTGTGATGATGTATCAGTTGCATGCCCCCCTATTTTCGGACGCCGAAGCTCCACGGGTCCGAAAATATAAGTGTCGACAATTTGCATAGGCCGAAATGCCAAAAAAAAAAATGTGTTTCGAAGATTAATGGCTTGCTCGAACTTGATCATAGAGGCCTCGTTGAGCTCCGAAAGTGTCGAAATTGAGTCCGGAACGTCGAAAAAACGTGTCCGGGGACCCCAAAAACATCGAAATCGGAGTTTTCGGGACGAAAAATTGGGCCCAAAATGGGCTAGGCGGCCTGACCGGCCGGACCGGCCGGCCGGCGGCCGCCGCCGCTGCCGCCGGCGGCACCGCCGACCCGCGCTGGAACGCGCGCGGCGGCCCGCCTGGGCCGCCCGACCGCCTGGGCCCGCGCTCGCGGGCCCGCGCTGCGGCTTGCGCGGCGGCCCGCCCGGCCGCCTGGGCCGCGCCTTGCGGCCCCGCGCTGCAGCCCGCGCGGCGGCCCGCCTGGGCCGCCCGGGCCGCGCCTGCGGCCCGCGCTGCAGCCCGCGCGGTGGTCTGCTGGGCCGGCTTCTGGCCCGCGCGGCGGCCCGCCTGGGCCGCCTAGGCCCGCCTGGGCCCGCGTGGCAGCCCGCTGGCTGCTCCTCCACCGCCTCATTTGAATGAATGGACGGGTCTGTTCAGCCCACCGACCTAGTGGGCCCCACTAGTGCAGAAAAATTGAATTTTTTAAGCTTTTTTTAGGCCTTTTTTTTTGGCCGTAAAAATGCATAAAAAATCCGAAAAAAAATCCCAAAAAATTCCGAAAAAATTCAGAAAAATTTAGAAAAATTTGGGAAATTAAAAATTCTAGAAACTTCCACTCTTTCTCCCAAAAAGCTATAAATAGGGCCTTAGATCTTTAAGAAAGTTCATTCCTTTCTTCTTCTCCTTCTTTTTTTTCTTTTCTTCTTCTCCTCCTTTCTTCTCATCTCCCTCTGTCCTTTCTATTGAGGCCTTCCCTCAGTTTTTTCTGAGGCCCCTCTCTTGGCAAGGAAGTTCGGAGATTCTCTTCTTTCCTCATCTCCCTCTGTCCTTTCTATTGAGGCCTTCCCTCAGTTTTCTGAGGCCCCCTCTCTTGGCAAGGAAGTTCGGAGATTCTCTTCTTTCCTCATCTCCCTCTGTCCTTTCTATTGAGGCCTTCCCTCAGTTTTCTGAGGCCCCTCTCTTGGCAAGGAAGTTCGGAGATTCTCTCATTTCTTCATCTCCCTCTGTCCTTTCTATTGAGGCCTTCCCTCAGTTTTCTGAGGCCCCTCTCTTGGCAAGGAAGTTCGGAGATTCTCTTCTTTCCTCATCTCCCTCTGTCCTTTCTATTGAGGCCTTCCCTCAGTTTTCTGAGGCCCCTCTCTTGGCAAAGAAGTTCGGAGATTCTCTTCTTTCCTCATCTCCCTCTGTCCTTTCTATTGAGGCCTTCCCTCAGTTTTCTGAGGCCCCTCTCTTGGCAAGGAAGTTCGGAGATTCTCTCCTTTCTTCATCTCCCTCTGTCCTTTCTATTGAGGCCTTCCCTCAGTTTTCTGAGGCCCCTCTCTTGGCAAAGAAGTTCGGAGATTTCCCCTCATTCTCTTCTCCCTCTGTCCTTTCTATTGAGGCATTCCCTCGATTTTTCGAGGCCCCTCTCTTGGCAAGGAAGTTCGGAGATTTCCCCTTATTCTCTTCTCCCTCTGTCCTTTCTATTGAGGCCTTCCCTCGATTTTTCGAGGCCCCTCTCTTGGCAAGGAAGTCCGGAGATTTCCCCTCCTTCTCTCTTTTCTTCGAGAGATCTTGTGGAGTTCCAATGTTTGGTGGTTGGCAATGGAGGTCGGATAGACCGTTGTAAGGAGAGAGGTTGGAATGACGGGCAAACTTCCAGCATCGGGGAGAAGTATGATGACAGGCATGAATTCAACATCGGGTAGTCATACAGCGTCGAGTAGAAGACCGACGAAAGTCTATTAACTGGTAGAAGTCCGACACCTGGTAGAAGTACGAAGTCGGGTAAAGGTGCAGCTTCGGGTAGAATACCGCCAAAGGTTTGTCGACGGGCAGAAGTCCGACGACAAGTAGAAGTCCGCTGACGAGCAGAAGTCCGACAACAGGGAGAAGTCCGACGTCATGTAGAAGTACGGCCTGGGGCAGAACACCGATGAAAGTTCGTCGACGGGCAGAAGTTCGACGACGAGTAGAAGTCCGCTGACGAGCAGAAGTTCGACGACAAGGAGAAGTCCGACGTCGCGTAGAAGTACGGCCTCGGGCAGAAGACCGATGAAAGTTCGTCGATGGGCAGAAGTCCGACGACGAGTAGAAGTCCGCTAATGAGCAGAAGTTTGACGACAGGGAGAAGTCCGACGTCGTGTAGAAGTATGGCCTCGGGCAGAAGTCTGATGAAAGTTCGTCGACGAGTAGAAGTCCGCAAACGAGCAGAAGTCCGACGTCTAGTATAAGTCTGCTGACGAGCAGAAGTCCGACGTCGGGTATTAGTCCGTCGAAAGTCCTGCAAGGCAAAAGTTTAGCGCAGGAGGAAATTCAAAATCGGGAAGAATTTTAACATTATGGAGAAGTCAGATAGAAGTCTATTGACGACATTCTAGCGACGTTAACCAAGGACATGAGACTTTTCCGATGTTGTAAGTCGGAGCCCTGCTCGACGACGTTAACCTGTGTGGAAGAGTTCGGGAGAATCCACTAAGGATGTGAGACCTTTCCGAGGTTGTATGCCGGAGCCCTGCTCGACGACGTTAACCTGTGTGGAAGAGGCCGGGAGAATCCACCAAGGATGTAAGACCTTTCCGAGGTTGTATGTCGGAGTCTTTGCTCGACGACGTTAACCTGTGTGGAAGAGGTCGGGAGAATCCACTAAGGATGTAGGACCTTTCCGAGGTTGTATGTCGGAGCCTTTGCTCGACGACGTTAACCTGTGTGGAAGAGGTCGGGAGAATCCACTAAGGATGTGAGACCTTTCCGAGGTTGTATGCCGGAGCCCTGCTCGACGACGTTAACCTGTGTGGAAGAGGCCGGGAGAATCCACCAAGGATGTAAGACCTTTCCGAGGTTGTATGTCGGAGTCTTTGCTCGACGACGTTAACCTGTGTGGAAGAGGTCGGGAGAATCCACTAAGGATGTAGGACCTTTCCGAGGTTGTATGTCGGAGCCTTTGCTCGACGACGTTAACCTGTGTGGAAGAGGTCGGGAGAATCCACCAAGGATGTAGGACCTTTCCGAGGTTGTATGTCGGAGCCTTTGTTCGACGACGTTAACCTGTGTGGAAGAGGTCGGGAGAATCCACCAAGGATGTAAGACCTTTCCGAGGTTGTATGTCGGAGTCTTTGCTCGACGACGTTAACCTGTGTGGAAGAGGTCGGGAGAATCCACTAAGGATGTAGGACCTTTCCGAGGTTGTATGTCAGAGCCTTTGCTCGACGACGTTAACCTGTGTGGAAGAGGTCGGGAGAATCCACCAAGGATGTAGGACCTTTCCGAGGTTGTATGCCGGAGCCCTGCTCGACGACGTTAACCTGTGTGGAAGAGGCCGGGAGAATCCACCAAGGATGTAAGGCCTTTCCGAGGTTGTATGTCGGAGTCTTTGCTCGACGACGTTAACCTGTGTGGAAGAGGCCGGGAGAATCCACCAAGGATGTGAGACCTTTCCGAGGTTGTATGCCGGAGCCCTGCTCGACGACGTTAACCTGTGTGGAAGAGGTCGGGAGAATCCACCAAGGATGCAGGACCTTTCCGAGGTTGTATGTCGGAGCCATGCTCGACGACGTTAACCTGTGTGGAAGAGGTCGGGAGAATCCACCAAGGATGTGAGACCTTTCCGAGGTTGTATGCCGGAGCCCTGCTCGACGACGTTAACCTGTGTGGAAGAGGTCGGGAGAATCCACCAAGGATGCAGGGACCTTTCCGAGGTTGTATGTCGGAGCCATGCTCGACGACGTTAACCTGTGTGGAAGAGGTCAGGAGTATCCACCAAGGATGTAGGACCTTTCCGAGGTTGTATGCCGGAGCCCTGCTCGACGACGTTAACCTGTGTGGAAGAGGTCGGGAGAATCCACCAAGGATGTGAGACCTTTCCGAGGTTGTATGCCGGAGCCCTGCTCGACGACGTTAACCTGTGTGGAAGAGGTCGGGAGAATCCACCAAGGATGCAGGACCTTTCCGAGGTTGTATGTCGGAGCCCTGCTCGACGACGTTAACCTGTGTGGAAGAGGTCAAATCGAATCCCCCTGGGATTGATTTTGCTTTGATTAGGAGGGGCGAACGCCGCGTATATCCCGAATCAAAGGTGAAGAATAGTCTACCTTTAGACCGTTACTACCATTTTGAGATCGAGATCAAGACCTTGCCCAAGGAGTATGAGTCCTGTAGGGGACTGTATGAAACTTATAAGTGATAGAAAGTATCCTTGCATTTGCTTGGATTTTTCTGAAATATCATCTTGATGTTGGAAGTATTGGAGGGTCTTTTTGACAATAGTCGGAGTCAAGGTTGCCCCCCGGTCCGCATTTGATGCAACAATGACTGATGTCAGGAAGTTGATAAGAGCGATCTTTTGAGATTGGAGCAAAAGTTGCCCCCCAGTCGGGAATCACTTTCCCACAGACGGCGCCAAACTGTTGCGTCCTGGAATATTCGCGGCGGTAGAGATATATATAGTTTAACGTCTTAGCGTTGTACGAAGATCCAGCACACAATCAGATAAGTGAGAGGGTGTAGCGTTCATAAGAGACACCAAAGTTTTTACGTGGAAAACCCCTGAAAAAGGGGGAAAAACCACGGGGCCTAGCCCAGTTTGAATGAATCCACTAGTATTTGTAGTCGGTTACAAATGAGGCCCTTCCTTAGGAGAAGGCCTTGGATTGATGTAGCAAATGTACATCATATAGATTGCATTACATGGTAAGAGTTACATATACATGTTTGTTTGGCCTGAAGGACCGTGGTCGGCAGGAGACCGGAGTCAGAAAGACCGTTGTCTGTTGATGGAGGTCGGAAGGACCATAGTAGGCGACAAAGGCCTGAAGAACTGTAGTCGGCAGGAGACCGTAGTCGGCTGGAGACCGTAGTCGGCAGGAGACCGTAGTCGGCCGGAGACCGTAGTCGGCCGGAGACCGTAGTCGGTAGGAGACCGTAGTCAGAAATACCGTTGTTTGGTGATGGAGGTCGGACGGACCGTAGTAGGCGACAGTGGTCAGAAGGACCGTAGGCGGTAGGGAGATAAGTAGTCAGGTGTTAGTCCCAGTGTCACTTGGAAGATTGGATGTTGATGGTCTGGCCTTGAGTAAGACGTCGGGTCTTAAGCAGGACGTCAGGTCTTCAGCAGGACGTCGGGTCTTAAGCAGGACGTCAGGTCTTCAGCAGGACGTCGGGTCTTCAGCAGGACGTCGGGATTTAACGTCGGGCCCTGAACAAGACGTCGGGGTCTTTGGCAGGAAGTAGGGACTGAGTGTCAGGCCTTGAACAAGACGTCGGGTCTTTGGCAGGATGTAGGGACTAAGTATCGGGCCTTGAACAAGACGTCGGTTCTTTGGCAGGACGTAGGGTCTTCAGTAGGACGTAGGGACTACTGGACGTCAGGCCTTAAGGTGGTGGTCTGGCGAGGTTCTGCGGTGGTCCGGCGAGGTTCCTGCGGTGATCCGGCGGTGGTCCGGCGAGGTTTCTGCGGTGGTCCGGTGGTGGTCCGGCGAGGTTCTGTGGTGGTCCGGCGATGGTCCGGCGAGGTTCTGTGGTGGTCCGGCGGTGGTCCGGCGGCTGTCGAGGAGGAGCTCCTTCCTTTTCTTCTTCCTCTCTTCTCTTCTTCTCTCTCTTGCTTAGATGCTCTCTTGTGAAGAATGAGGGCTCTATTTATAGATTTTTTCTGGAGTGGCATGGTCCGTAAATAGGTGTGAGATCAAGGGCGAATAGGGAGTGGTCAAATGGACGGCCGATATTGAATCCTACGATCGTTCACCGTTCGTTGGACATTTGGAGGCCTTAATGATGTCGGAATTTAGTGATCTTGGGCTCGTTGGATTCGTCTCGTCGAGCCGTTCGATTCGAGTATAAGCTCGTCAAAATCGGAGACCGTTTGGTAACTCAAATTGCGGTTTGAACCTTCCAACAGCGCTTTGAACTCTTGATTCGGACTTATTTGGGCTCGGATTGGGTCGATCTTGGTGTTTTTGGGTTCGTATTTCCGAGACGCTCAGTTTGACTGTAAGATCGTTGAAATCGGAGTTCGGATGCTCCCGGATTTAATTTTTGAAGTCTCCAACTAGTTTTTGCCTCGAGATTCGTGCCTGATCAAGCTAATTTTGTGATGATGTATCAATCATAAAAGTTACATCAAGGCAAAACTAATTAAATCTTACATAAATATTAAAAAGAGAGAACATCTATTTCTATATATTAGAAGCAAAGAGGAAGAAAGGAGAAAAGAGAGAAGAAAAGGGGAAAGTTTGAACTCACTATTGAAAAAGTGCTTTTGCTATTGGTTGTTGTCGACAGGAGAGGAAGAAGAAAGAAAATAAGCAAGGTTTTGGTGGTTGCTAGAGGGGAAAATCGAGATATAAGCTATGTCTTAAACCCCAATAATCCTTCTTAAATTGAGAAGAGAAGGCGGGAGAGTAGGAAAATCAATGTGCATGAGACTGGCGAATCTCATGATTTTTATGATTGTAGGGAGAGACAGAAGTGATCAGGACACAAAAGGTTGGCTATTGAGTGCAATCAACTGGGTTCGTTGGGTGTGAAAAGCAGAGGAGCTCGTCTTACACAGTTTGTCTTGTGCGCGTGAGTGGAATCTTGGATTGGCCGGTCCAGGTTTGAACGTTACAGCTAGGTGAATGAATATTAAATTGGCTATATTAATTTAAGGTCTTATATTTCTAAATCAAATGAGTTTAGTGTCATTAGTTTGTTTCCATGAAAATGTTCTTGGACAATTTGGAGCTTTTTAGAGTTCTAAATTAATATATAACTTGAATTGAATGTCATTTCAAACTCCTTTGAGCACCTCGACTTACTTATATTCCAAAGAAAAGAAACAATTTTCTTCTAAGAACCAAACAAGTCATTTCAAAAAATTTATTTTATAAAATTATTATAACTTTTTTTTTTCGAAAAATAATGTTTATATATCTAATAAAATTTTAAATTAAAATGAGTTTTCGAAGTACTTTGATTTGTTTTTATACGATTAATATAATAAAAATTATTTATGTATTATAATAATCTCAAAATAGATATAAAATTATAAAATTCATTTAAATATTTTTTAATTAAAATATTTAAAAAATATTGAATGTGAAACCACAAATTCGATGACTAACCGTAAACCACTGAAACTAATATTCTTAAATAAAATGCAGATGCTTTACAACTGTTTTTTGTTTTTTTGCAAAATAGTCAAAAGCCAAATCCATAACAGTTATCTAATGGTCCAGGGCTGACTATTGTGTCGGCCGAGGCAGCGACGTTCAGCCGACTTGAGCTTCGGGAAAACGAGAAGCAGTAAAAAGAAGGCCGGCCGGCGGCCTGTCAGTGGCGTCGAATACGGCGGCTAACGAGGGGTCGGCGGCGACTGCGGAGGTGAAGCAGGAGGGGAGACGCGCTCGCAGGAAGGGCAGATGGAGAGTGTAGTGGGCGGGACCTGAATGTGGAAGCTCTTAATGGCACGAAGCTCTGTAACTTCTTTATGGAGGCGGCTGTTCTCCTCTCTCAGCATCTCGCAGCGACGCTTCAGGAACTCGCAGTCTATCTCCATTTGCTTGAGCTTCGACCTGCGTCAAATCCACCGTAATATTTTTTGTTAATTAATAATCCTTCCAGTATTGCAACTAATTAACAGTTAATATGGATTTTAATAGAAAGGAGATTGTTTGTGAGAAGATTAGGGTTTGATTAGGCGGTTATAGTTAGTTAAAAGTAATTGTAAGTTGTAGATTTGTTATGAAACAAATCATTTTTTTATTATTAAGCATTGAAAATTATTGTGAGTATTATACATTTTTATTAGATAATAATTTTATTTTATTTTAGTACATCTCATTATTAAAAATTATTTAGCGTTAAAATAAGAAAAAATTATAAATAAGCACAACTGCGATTATTTTTGAAAAAAAAAATTATAATTTTTTTTCAAAATAGACCCTTAGTCTCTATTTTTTTTCTTAGGCTCATATGAATGATTGGTGTTTTTATTTTTTATGAAAGATATTAAGAAAATGATTTTTTTTTTTTTTTGGAAAACTAAGTGGTCCATATTCAAACAATATCATTCTTACAATGGTGGTAAAAATCAACCGAATGAACGTTCTTTCATGTGAGAGGAGAGAAAAACAGCACAAGAAAAGATATTTTTTTGATAAGTTGTTATCAGTGAATAATAATATGTTTGAAAAGTAAAATAATTGTGGGGCCTCTGATGTAAAAATGAAATATAGTATTAAATAATTTATTATAAGCATATAAAAAAATTGAATAAACTACAAGTTTATTTCATGAAATTATATTGAAAATTTTGTTTTATATAATTAACAAGGGAGTTATAATAAGCTTGTATACATATATTTATTTGGGTTAGATTAATTCAATCATGATGTGGATATGAACCAAGTCCCATTGAATGTTATATTGGCTTAGTACCTTAGCTCAAAACTCACCTACGAGCTGCCTACTATGACTCAAGAAGTTGCCCACTCAATCATTAAGAGTATTTGTTTGAAAGGAATACAAATTTGTCATGTTAATTCGCCAAAGAACTTGTCAACCAAAAAGAGATTTCGAACTGCGAAACTTGTATGGTGTACTTGTTAAGAGTCTCTAAAGCTACTTAACTGCAACTACAAATTACTTATTTGCTCAGTGCTACTACTAACTTATCATGTGAACTTGTTTGCTATAGAATTAGTTAAAATTAGTTTTTCCTATTCTATTTAACGTAATGAAATCAAGTTGCCAATTCTATAACTTTGGACCGCAACTCCACTCCTAAACAAGATGACATAGGTTAAGTATGGACATATGAAATCATGCGAATCTTTTCTTCTTTGTATTATTTTTCTTTAACTTGATTTGACTCCTTCACTTTTGTCTAATTGAAGGGATTTGGTTTGGTTCTTTGTAAACTAATTCTTTAAGAGGTTCTTTGAAATCAAAATTTTCTCTTTTTGGTTTTACAACCAAATATGATTCAATTCCTTAGTAAGGTCTAAGCTATTCTCAATGGAAAACTTTGGACTAGTATCCTCTTTGATGCAATGAATGTATATTATGTTGAAGACAAGTACCATGAACTTGAATTGTCCTGATAATCATGAAAGGTTTCTTCATAATTTTTTTACATCAAATTAATTGTAATAAATCGAGGATCATTTAACAAGTTTGATCTAGAATATATGTGAGCAATTTATATAAGCCACTTCTATTCCTCTTTCCTCTCATGTATGAGAATCAATTGTCCCCACTAGGTACCATCATCACTTGACTCAAAAGGATATTGTTATCATTCTATTTTAAGATTGGAATCATATATCCCCAATGAGTACTATCAAGAATCCTTTTCCAGACTAACTTTCAAGCATGAGACTAAGCCAATAAATCTTCCATCCATGCAAAAGCTTTGGGTTCAACCACCATTGAAGATGTCTGCTAAAGCTCAAATCATATAAGGGTACTAAATATGATTCCACCGATTATAGCGCTAGTTCAAGTCAGCAATTTCCCTTCTTGGTGTTAACAATGTGAAGAAAAGTTAAATACTCTTTGGTCCTTTTAAGGAGGCACCAGTAGCATGATGGTTCTTTCAATTTCCTTCGAGCTATATCACTTCAAAAGAATAATGTCAACTGAAAATTTATCATTTAGATTGCTAGAATTCAATAAGTTATTTAATTAAAAACTCTCAACCTCATCTAAGCATGAGAAAAAAAGGTTGATTGAGTCACTCTTACATTTTATCACTCATTTTTAATGAGATAAATTAGTTTTCCAAGACTAAAAGCCCATTATCATTCAAATGATTCTCACCCAAGGCTTGAAAATGGTTCATTTTGCCATGATCCAAATATATAATTGTCAAAAACATTGGTCAAATTGTTGGAGTTAGCTAATAATCATATATGGAAGAATACAATTGAGTGACTATGAGTCCCCAAGTCTTTTTGTTTTGAATGCTCATAAAATTCTCGATGAGATCTTTGAGATCAATATAATAATTAAGCTACACTGTAACGAAGATAAGTTAATTGAGAAGGCACATCATACATTTTTTTACCATAATAAGCATTAGATATAGTTGACATCATATGACCTATTTAAAAGAGAAATATCCCCTCTTCATCAAAGTAGTTGTCTCTTAATGTCACTAGCAAAGAAAATAGATGTCATTCATGATATGAGGTACTTTTCACCAACTACCAGTAATACACAATATAATGTTTGTTGTTGATAAATTTAAATTCTATATCTTTTATAAAATTATGGGGATATGAAGAATTGTCACCACATTTAAAGCCTCATTAAATAGCTAGTTAATTAGCAAAAGAAAGCAAAAAAAAGTTTGTCCATGTTAACCCAAAATGATGTCTAGATATAGTTTTGATGGAAGACAGTAAGATTAAGCCAATCCAAGCACAAACCATTCATATCATAAAAAATTATCCTAATTACTCTTGGAGGAGTCTAGGTTGAGGTGTCGTGGCAATCTAATCTCAAGTGTGTCTAGTCAAGAAAGGTTCATAATGCATCTAGTTTTTCTTCTATCAAAGTAGTTTCCACCTTAATTGAGTCTAAATGGATACAAATTTATAATCCATATAATGATGCAATCATTGTTGCTACTCTGATTAGCACCAATTAGATTGCCAACATTTTTTATTGATTCAAAGACTTTTGTAAACATCATCATTGAACATATTTTGGATTGGATGAATGTTGATCCCTATTATAAGTTGTCTCCCAATGTTGATCCCTTTTACACCTAACTTTCCTGATCATGCTACTAATCACCTAGAGGGAGACCTTCAATAAACAATTATGATATACTTTACCATAATCAATAATATGAATTCAAAAAATGATATCAATCAATATCTATTAAACACTTCAGAGTTGTAAAGGAGATTCCTATTATCTCAAGTGTGCTATCTAAAGTTGGTTGGAGCCATTCAAGAAGTTCTATAAGTTGAGATGCAAAGAGACGCTATCCTTAAAGTAATAATAGAAGTGGATGTCTTAATTTCTTGATGATCCTAATCATCATTTGCTTATTAACACTTATTTAAATTTGAAGAACCAAGACGTCTAAGTTATCAAGTATTTATAGTTGAATAGCAATGTGTTTACTCGATTAACAATTGAGTTATCATAGTCATAATAAATGCTTCATGTTAATACTTGAATATTAACAAGTCAACCAGACTAATCAAACATAGAATCTCTCAACTTTCCATAACTTTAGCATAGCCTATTCACTATGAAGTTAAGAAGCTGCTAAAGGTGAGTTGCATCCAGGATGCATAATATTCAAACTAGATATCTAATATCATCATGTTACACAAATTTAACTAAAGTGAAGAATGTGCACTAAGTTTGCTAACCTCAATTATTTTATCCCATTGACAGATACTCGCTCTTATGATTGAAGCCCTTGTTGACCCAACAATTAATTATCCTATTATAACCTTTATTAAGACTGTTTTAGCTTATTAATGAATCAAATGTAACCTATAAATTGAGATAAAAATAGAGATCAAATAACGACTCTCAATATTAAATTTAAAGATATTGATTAAAAGCATCACACATATTAAAAATCTTATAATCATGATAAATTAATGGATTAGATCAATTCATTCTAATATAACAAGCTAACTGAATTGGGTTTTTAGTGCTTTTATTGACTTATTTGAAAGAAAAGAAAATCAAGAAATTAATGTATATATTGTTCACTTATTTTATGTTAATCATATCATAATTTGGAGTTGATTTGAGTCCAAAAAGTATTGAATCTTGAACTACCTTAAACTAAAAATAACTTTAGGATCTTCTCTAAGACGCATCGACCATGCCCAATTTTAATCTTAAATTGTTCTAAACTCTCTAACAATATTTTTTTAAAAAAATATTTATTGATTACAAAACAACTACCAGCTTAAACATTATCTTCTAAATACAAAATTTAATCATCTTATTATTTGTATAAAATTATATTTGGTATCTATGAATAATTTCTTTGCACCATTAATCCACACTTTATTATAAGGTGCTCAAAATCCTTATATATATATATAGCAAGTTTGGTTACCTTGCTCGGCGGTTCTGAAACCAAACTTCTATCTGCCGAGGACGAAGATTGAGCTGTTTGGCAAGAACAAACTTGAGCTTCTGTAACAAAAAAAGAAAAGAAAAAAAAAAGTCTTATTAGGTTTCAGAAACTCTAATAGAGCAAAAGAAACTGTATATTCATCATTTAACTTCGATCAGCATACCGGGTTGAGTGTGTTCTGCTCTTTAAAACTCTCCTCAAGAAAGGCGGATTGCTCCTTGGAAAGCCGAAGCTTTTTCCTTCCTTTGTCGTTCTCCTCCTCGTCGCTTCCTCTTGACGAAGCCCTCTCCACTGCAACTCCGCCGCCGCCGCTGGCAAAGTTCATATGTAAGGAGGAGACCATTCTGATCGGCGACGACGATATCGCTGCCCGTTCATCTTCTTCTTCCACCGGCGGAGTCTCCAAATTCACTGCTTTTACCCAAATCCATATACAAATGTAAGATAAATATGCTTTTTGGTTAAAAAAAAAGTAATTTTTTTTTCTTACTGTCTTCCGTCGACCATGGAAGTGCCAGTTGCGTTGAGTCCAGGCGAGGGATAGGGGCGAGAGGGAGCAGGTTAAGCTGCACCGGTGGATCAACAGACCACCCCCCTTCTTCCACCTTTAACCACCCTTCATATCCTCCTCTGCTCTCTTCTCCCACTTCTACTCTCCTTTCTTGCGCAAAGCCTAACCCCATGCAAAATCCGCTCTGCCTATCGCCGCCATCTCCGGCGATCTCTTCCAAAGCCTTCTCCGTCGACTCTCCAAGGCTCAGCGTCAGCTCCATCTCGGACCAAAAAAACACATAGAAAAAAAAATTGAAGCAGGGGAGGCCGTTCGATGGCTCCAAGAATTATATACATACAGAGACAACTCAGACCCACACGCTTTGCGTGTGAGCTGAAAATTTATATGACGGATAATTAAATATAATTAAAATTTAAATACTTAAAATTAAATTATTTTATTTTTTTGGATTTTTTTATTATTTTAATGCTACTGAACTTTCCGTAAAATACAATAATTTTGGGAGGTGGGATAAATGAATGGGCAACAAGGTTTGCCACTGTTTGCAATCATAGACGATGATGATGCAACTCTTGCATGCAAATTGTGACGGAATCGGATGTCAGTGCTTACGAATTTTTCTTTACAGTGTATTAGTGTATAGCGTAAAAGTATTAATTAGCCAAGAAATATTTTAATTACAGTTTAAACGGGATAATTTTCATAATTATTAAATTTTCTTAGTTAATAGATATAAATAATAAATTATCTATGGTATTATAAGTCTTGCGTCCTGAAAAATTCGCGACGGTAGAAATATATAAAGTTTAACATCTTAACTTTGTACAAAGATCCAGCATGAAATCAAATAAAAAGAGAGGGTGCAACATTCATAAGAGACACCAAGATTTTTACGTGGAAAATCCTAAAAAAGGAGAAAACCACGGGGCCTTGCCCAATTTGAATGAATCCACGATTATTTGCGGTCGAGTACAAAATGAGGCCCTTTCTTGGGAGAAGGCATTAGCTTGATGTAACAAATATACATCATATATCGTGTGTTACATGATGTGACTTGAAAAAATAACCATTGATACATATGTTTGGTCGGTAGAACAATAGATGGCAAGTGACTGAGGTTGGAAAGACCGTAGTCTGGTTATGGAGGTCGGAAGGACCGTAATCGACGGGCGATAGTGGCCAGAAAGATCGTTATCTGACAACGGATGTCGGAAGGATCATAGCCAGCAAGCGATAGTAGTTAGAAAGATTGTTGCCTAACGAATGAGATCATAAGGGCGGTAGTCGACTGACAACAAAGGTCAGAAGTTCGACGATGGGCGGAAGTTCGGCGTTGGGTATCAGTTTGACGAGTCCGGCGATAGGTAGAAGTACGGTGTCTGGTAGAAATTCGATGACGGGCGGATGTCTGGCATTGGGTAGAAGTCTGAAAGTCCACTGACGGGCAAAAGTTCAGTGTTGGGCGGAAGTTCGACGTCGGGTAGAAATTCGGCGACGGGCGGAAGTATGATGTAGGGTAGAAGTCGATTGAAAGTCCGGTGATGGGAAGAAGTCTGGTGTATAAGTTCGACGAAAGTATGTAGCTGGGTAGAAGTCTGGCGTCAATTGGTGGTCGGGCAGAATTTTGGTGTCAGTCAGGGCCGTGAAGAACTCCAGCGTCAGTCATCGGCTGGGCAGAACTCTGGCGTCAGTTGGCGGCTCAACAGAACTCCTGTGTTAGTTAGCGTTCGGGTAAAACTCCGGCATCGGTAGGCTGTAGTGTGGAAGTTCGACGATGGTCGAGGAAGAGTCTAGTGGCAAGAGAGCTCTCTTCCTTATCTTCTTGCTTGGGCCTCCTTCTCCCCACGCCGCCCCCCCCCCCCCCCCCCCCCCCCCCCTGGAGGTCTTTCGTATGAGAAATGAGGGTTCTATTTATAGTTTTTTGTGAGTGGCATGATCAGTAAATAAGGATGAGATCAGGGGCAAGTTGGGAGTGGTTTGAATGGACGACTGATGTTGAATCCCTTGATTATGGTGCGTTTATTGAAGATTTGAATGTCTTAATGATATCAGATTTTGACGATCTTGAACTTGTTGTATTCGTCTCGTCGAGCTGCTTAATTCATAAGCTTGCCGCATTTGAAAACCGTTTGGTAATCCAAATTATGATTTGAACCTTCCAAATGCGCTTCTAGTCTTTAATTTGGTCTCATTTGAGCTCGGATTGAGTCGAATTTAGTGTCGTTGGGTTCATATTTCTGAGACGTTTAGTCGACGGTATGTTTTCTGAAATTGGAGCTCAAATGGTCTCCAAATTAATTTTTGAAGTTTCCAACTTGATTTTACTTCGAGAATCGTGTCCGATCAAGATAATTTTTTAAAACGTATCAATAAGTATGTTTTTTATTAGTATTTTTATTATCATTAATTAAAAAAAAAAATAGTTAGCTTCCTTACTATACATGAATCCATTTGATTCACTTTTTTTTGGGTGGGAATGGGGGTATCTACTCGTAGTCATTTCAACGGGAGCGTTTGGCGGCGTAATTAATTCATCGGTGAAACCTAGCGAGGCTACCCACTGGCATCGTGCCCACACTTGCTTTGCCCCACTGAAGAGGCGAGGACGTAGTAGAGGGGATTCGAACCATGAATGGGAAGTTCCCAACCGTGCTCGCCCACCAACCACCCTTAACCTCAATGAGTTTTGATTCACTCTCAAAAACCTAATAGAAACAACTGTGTTTGAACGGGGGTATCTACCCGCAGCCACTGGAGCGCTTGGCGGCGTAATTAATCCCTCGGCAGAACCTAGCGAGGTCATCCACCAGCACCAGACCCACACTTGCTTTGCCCCACTAAAGAGGTGAGGCCGTAGTAGAGGGGATTCGAACCAGGGATGGGGAGTTCTCAACCGTGCTCGCCCACCAACCATCCTAAAGCTCGGCGGGTTTTGACTCAATCTCCAAAACTAAATAGAAACATCTGTGTTTGAATGAAGATATTCAGCGTTATTCTCTCATTTAACCAACTTGTTGATCTTTTGACCATTTCATGATTCTGCCCACAGGAAATTCATAAATACCTTCTCTTTTTTTTTACTGCTAATAATTAACCGGCCTGAATCAACGGGGAGACATTAATAAGTTTCACATGCAGTGCATGTTCTTAGGCCAATTAAGTTTCCTGTTTATGAATCTCATCCGAAACTTTGTTTATAAAATCACTTCCAGACCATAAGATTGTTAGTCACGCGGAGCATAATTTCTCCTTTTCACCACTGCGCCACACAACCAAATACGTGATGGTGATTATTTCCTTTATTATTATTATTTTTTAAATAATTTCATTCTGGATTTGGATATATGTCATTACCTTCCATTATTTTAGTTATCTTCGGACTATAAGTCTAAGTGAGCTGAACCGGCTCGAGCTCGATCAATCTACTCGTTAATGAGCTCGGCTTGGAAGCTCACTCTTTGATTAATTTAAAATATGTTTTAGAACTAATAAAAATTAGCATTATATAAAATAATTCAACTTTTATAAATTAATTTTATATTAAAAATAAAAATTCTATAAAGACTGATTTTTTTTTTAATTTGAACTTGTAAATAATCAAGTTCAGCAATCAAAATAAGTTTGAGCTTTTCAAACGAGCTCGAGCAGTTGATATAAATTTTTTAATGAGCCTAACCCAAGTCAAGCTCGAGCTCAATAGAAATTAAATAAATTTAATTCGACTAGACAAATACTTGTCTCGACTTGACTCAATTTACAGTCCAACTAGTTTGCGAGGCTTAATCTTTTCTCTCATCTCTCACTTGAGAACATCCACATAATACTCTTTTCTTTTTTTTTATTCTATTCATTTCATTTTCTTATTGGTTTTTCTTCTTTTTTTTATATACTTTTATTTAATTATTACAATACTCTTATAATTCTCATGATTTTATTTCTTTTTTAAATAAAAAATAAAAAATGAAAATAAAAATAAAAAATTTGGGCTTTTTTTCACCTTAAATCCGAATAATTATTCTGTGTGGATACTGGATGTCGTTCGGAGTCCAATCAGTGCTGGATACCACTGTGTACCAGGTGATAAAGAACGTTTTGATTGACCTCCAGACCATCCAGTATCCGTATAAAATAATTTCTCCTTAAATCCGGCATTGATGATTAAATATTTCATTGCGCTTTTTACTCTGAAATTCTCTAACCCGTTTGCAATTTTCAAGCCACGAGTTACATATTTTGCATTAAAAATTGTAAATACGAAAGAATTAATAGCAGTCGGTGTCCATAGTGATCGTCCGTATTGCTTGTTGAAAGTCTATTGGACACATATGTTAAAATAGTCTATGCGTACTAATAGGTGTTTCTCACGCCAGCGTGACTCAAGCCTTTAGTTGAAAATTTTGGACCGTTCATGTGAGAATATGTTGACGTGAAATATATTAAAATATGTTTTAAATTCTATCATATATTTGAATATAAATAATTTAATTAAGATTTAATTATAAATATAAGAAAATAATTTTTGAAAATTATGATAGATTTTGAATAATATTCTGATATAATTTTTTAGGAGGGTTGACTCTTCCATTTTATTTGGAACAATTTTTTAATTATTTTTAAGATAATAGTAAAAAAAATTATATGTATTTGAAAGATAATATTTTCATCACTATTTTAAATTAATTAAGAAAATACTTTAGAAATTATTGCTGGGAAATAAATTTTAAAATATATAAATAGTAAAACTTTGAGGTGTCCCAAATAAAGTATTTTCCTCTTAAAATTAAATTATATATATATAATCATAAATGGCACAAAAAAATTAATTTTGTGTAAATTTTATTCTTGAAATTATGATATCTTTTTTTTAGTGATTATACGAATGACTAATAGATAAAAAGAGAAGAAATATTAAATAAGAATATTTTTATTAAAATTTAAATTAAACTTAATATTAATTATTTATATATTATTGTTGCGTCATGGAATATTTGTGGTGGTAAAGAAATATAAAATTTAGCGTCTTAGTATTGTACGAAAATCCGACACGCAATCAGATAAAAGAGGGTGCGTCATTCACTAGAGACATCAAGTTTTTTACATGGAAAAACCCTGAAAAAAGGGGGAAAAACCACGGGGCCTGGCCCAGTATGAATGAATCCACTAGTATTGTACGTAGTTGATTACAAATAAGGTCCTTCCTCGGGAGAAGGCCTTAGCTTGATGAACATATTATAGAGTACATTACATAGTGAGAATACAAAGCATCAATGTTGATGTGTTAGTTTGGTCTGAAGGACTGTAGTTGGTGTGCGATGTAAGTTGGAAGGATAGTAGTCGGTAGACGACGGAAGTCGGAAGGACTGCAGTCGGCGGACGACGTAAGTCAAAAGGACTGTAATTGGGGAGCGACCTAAGTCTGAAGGACCGTAGTCAGCGGACGACGGAGGTCGGAGTGACTGTAATCGGTGGGCGACGTAAGTCTGAAGGATCATAGTCGGCGGACGACGGAGGTCGGAAGGGTTGTATTCGACGGGCAACGTAAGTCTGAAGGACCGTAGTAGGCGGACGACGGAGGTCAGAAGGACTGTAGTCTGACGATGGAGGTCAGAAAGACGACATCTGGTAGAAGTCCATCAATGGACAGAAAACCAACATCAGATAGATGTCTGGTAAAAGTGACAATTTGCAGAAGTCCAGCGTTAGATAAAAATTTGGCGAATAGCGGAGGTCCGACGTCGGGTAGAAATCTAACGTCAGTTGGTGGCCGAGGAGAACTCCGGCATTCGATGATATTCGGGGAGAACTCTGATGTTACTTGGAGTTCTGGTGAAACTCCGACATTACTTGAAAGTCGGGCGAAATTCCGACGTCACTTGGAGGTCGGGCAGAATTCCAGCGGTGATCGAGGAGGAGTTTCTTCCCTCCTATCCTTCTCTTCTTTTTCTTGCTTGGGCCCTCCCTCATGAGAAATAAGGAGTCTATTTATAGATTTTCTGGAGTAGCATGGTCCGTAATTAGATGAGAGATCATGGGTAAATGTGGAGTGGTCCAGACCGTTTATCAGACATTTGAAGGTCTTAATGACTTAAGAATTCAGTGATCTTGGGCTCGTTGGATTCGTCTCGTCGAGTCGCTCGATTTGACTATAAGCTCTTCATGATTGGAAACCGTTTGGTAACTCAAATTGTGGTTTGAACTTTCTGATAGCACTTCAGGTCCGTGATTTGAACTCATTTGGGCTTGGATTGAGTCGAATTTGGTGTTGTTTGGTTTGAATTTCTGAGATGCTCAGTTTGACTGTAAGTTCGCTGAAATCGGAGTTCAGGTGATCCCTGATTTAAATTTTGAAGTTTTTGATTTGATTTAACCTCGTGATTTGTGCCCGATCAAGATAAATTTTTGAGAATATATCAATTATAGATCCAAATAATTTTAAAATATATTATAATTATTTATTTATCCTAATATATGATAAAAAAATTATTCTATGAGTCAAATATTTCTATTTTTTATTAAAAGAAAAAAAAACTTTAATTATTATTAATTGAATCAAACGTTGAAAAACAAAGAAAATGTGACACATTAAAAAAATATGTGATACCTACCTTCCTTCCTTAAAGGCGAGGCAGGGACAAATGTTTTTTGTGAGGAATCATTGAAGCCGAAGGACAATTATTAGTAGTCTAATAAGTCATGCATCAATCCGACCGTCAATCTTATGACCGCTTCACACGTAATTGTAGCTTGCTATTTGATTTTATTGAGAGTTAGTTTGATTTAAAATAAAGAGTGTAAAATATTTTAGATTTGGACGAGTTTGAAAAAAATTGAAAATTTATTGTAATTACTGCTGCCAACCGTCACCATGTGGAATAATTGTTAGGTTCGGACATCTGATGTAGCTCTACATCTTGACGTCAATAATATGTCGCCACGTGCTCTTACTCTTTATTGCGCGGCCCAACGACCCGGACCCGATATTGCTATGTATTGGCTGATTTGTGTAGACCGGAGTATTGCTATGTATTATTAGGTATTGCTCGGTATTGGTCTTCAATAACGAGAAATACGAATCTGTTAAGACCAATATCTAGCAATACCGAGCAATATCGAGCAATACCTAGCAGTACCGGAGTATCGCTAGGTATTGATCTTGACAGATTGGTATTTCTCGTTACTAGCAATACCGAGCAATACCTAGCAATACCCAAACATAGCAATACCGGCTTCCGGTCTGGGTCGGGTCGTCGGGCCGCACGGTAAAGAGTAAGAGCACATTGCGACATGTTAATGGTGTCCGGATGTAGCGCTACGTCAGGTGTCCGGACCTAATAATTATTCCATCATGTGTCGCCCATCTCCCTATTTGTATTTTATATTGCATTCATTTTACTTAAAAAAATGAATAATCTCATGCATTCATTTTACATTTATTCAAATAATTTCGAATTAGTTTTTTTACAATACAATCCTTTTTCAGCCAACTAAGGCTTGTTTGGAATGGCTTTTCTACTGTTTCATTTTACTCTTATTAATTTAAGAGTGAAAATTAACTATTTAGTATTTAACATTAATATAATTGAATAATTTGAATTCTAAATATTTTATAGATCAACAAAATATGAGAGAATGATAATATCATAATTTTGGAGAAAAATAAAAGTGTTTTTAAAATGCGATAGAATAAAATTTACATGAAAAAATTCTGCCTCCGTAGCATTAGTAATGTAAATACAGCAGTAGCTAAGAAATTCTTGAATCTATAAATTATGTAATTTGTAATTATAAATAATAAATTATAAAGTTTGTGGTTTTAATTTATAATTTTAAGAAAATATCTTTTCTCGTATAATTACTACCATATGCATCCTATTCCTTTCACTTATTTAGTCATTTCTTAAAGTTTTTGCATTATAATTATTGCATGCGAAAATATTCTTGACGATAGAGCAAGAGTTTAATGTCATGAGGGAGAGATCCAAATTTCGTGTATAAAACATAAAAAAAAAGGAAAAAAAGCATAGATTTTGGCTTAGTTGAAACGATTACACTTTTATTTGACATTTGTTATAAATGGTGATTTTCATTGTGATTGAGGAAGGGTTTGATATAATATATTAGATATAAATGGTATAAAATGAATTCCGTGATGGATGTTGAAAGAGTCCTATGGTATGATGAGTTATCTTCGAGGGACCCTTTGCTTACTTTGCTATATGTTTGATTATTCTCATTTAAGAAGAGGAGATCAATGACCAAGAAGCCTAATATAAATCATGATGTTGATCATGAGTTAAAATTGGTGTCAACAACATGCATTTACTATATTAGGTGTTTCAATTTTTGGGTCACGGGTTAGGTTCGGGTTGAACCCGAATTCAAACTGACATTTTTGAAACGGGTAAGTTTTTCGGACCCGAACTCGACACGACTTGAATGACCTGTTTCAAACAAAAAATTGCTAGTTTTCGGGTCCAAAAATGGGTCTATTTCCACTTTTCGGGTAAAAAACAGGTCAATCTCTGTTTGTCGAGTCAAAATTGGCTTTTCGAAAAAAAATGGTCAATTTCGGGTAAAGGGTCAACCCGAACCCGACTCAATTTGTGAAACGGGTCGAAATGTTGAACCCGACCCGTTTCGGGTTCGAGTTGATCCTAACATGAAATTTTTGAGTCAGGTTCGAGTCAGGTCTTTGGGTCGTGTCAAATATTGACACCCCTAACTATGTAGATAATGACATACATTGATTTTGTTAGTAACGAACATTATTGGGAATGCATGGTTTTACGACTGACATATCCTCACGTAAATCTTGAAAATCTGTCGGAAATGAACGTTTCCAATAGAGCTTAATTTGAAGGAAAATATGGCGTCAGAAACTGGCGAATTGTTTATGTTGTCAAGTATACCAGCGGATTTCCAGTAGATTTCCGACGGATTTCACATTGAAAAAAGCGATGTCTCTGGGGCTATTACCGACGTATATTTACGCGGAATTTTCAACAGAATATAGGTTGAAATTTTCGCCGGTATTCCGTTGAATTTTCTGACAGAAATATACGCTAGTAACTCAATGTAAAACTCGCTGTATCGATCTTCTGCACAACAGCTTTACAACTACCTTTATAAAAAATTGCAGCTTTCCCAAATAAGTCTTTAATTTTGAATTTTAAATATATTTAACATTTACGACTCATCGAAGAATGTTTAAATTGAAAAAAATAATAATTAATTAATTTATTTCAATCAAATATTTGTTTCATTAACATATGAAACCAACCAATTAAAATGTTTAGTCAAGATTTTAATGAAGTAGAGACAAAATAGAATAAGTATCTTACTTCAATTTTGCCAATTATTTGTTATATCAGAAAGTGCTTTACTTATTATGCTAAATAATGTGATAGGCAATGATTTCAAATTAAATAATGCAAGCATGGTAATATGGTATTCTATTGCTCATAATGATGAGCTCAACTTAAACGCAAATCATGGATGCCAAACAATTATTATGTTCAGCATATTCCATTGAAAATGTGATGGGAAAAAAAAAAAAAGTCAGAATATTCAATATTCTGATAAGAATCGTATTCAGATTTTTTAAAAAAATTTTAATATTAGTATTTTAGAAGTCTAAAAGCAATTCTAAAAATTACGAAGCAAATTTTTTTTCTTGCTCCAATGAACACGTTAATTTTATGAAATATTAAAATTATAATTAAAAATATTTTACAAGTCACAACCCTAAGAGGAAGTCGTAATTTTTTAAAATTTTTAAATTATGATTTTGTGTTGCAAACTTTTGGGAGGTTTAAGTATATATATTCAAGCGAAATAAGCTTTGACGTCTGAAAAGAGGAGGGTAACTAATTCGTTATAAAAAATCGTCTTGATTGGGCATGAATCTCAAGGCAATTTTGAATTGAAAATTTTCAAAATTAGATTAAGGATAATTCAAACTTTGATTTAGGCTAACTTATAATTGAATTGAACATCTCAATGAGATGAATCCAATGATAATAAAAATGGTTAAACCAGAATCTGAAGAACTTAAATCGAGTGTTTTAAGTGCAATTGGAAACTTCAAAAGAATTAATTGATGACCAAGCGCTCTCTAAAGCTTGTATACCTAAAATGAGCGTCTATAAATGCTCTCTTCCACCATCAGTATATTGCCCAATCACAGTCGTTGAACCACTACTCGACCACCACCATCAATACGCATTTAGAACACCATTGTTGTGCCATCATCACCGACTACCACTAAGGAAAATAGCCTATCACCGGCGGAATTCCTGGCTGATTTCCGACGGACTGATTTCCGATGGATTTTTCGACAGATTACAATGAAATATTTCCGCCATTTTTTTTGAAGATTTTCCGGCGGACTTTTCGACAGATTTTCTGAAAAAATAAATTTTTATTATTTAAATAATTAGTTATTTTATAGCTCATTTTAATTAATTATTAATTTAATAATTTATTTTAATTAATTATCAACTTAATAGCTTATTTTAATTAATTATTAATTTAATAACATATCTTAATTAAATAATTAAAATAAGTTGTTAAATTACTAATTAATTATATATTGATTTAATAACTTATTTAAATTAATTATTAATTTAATGTCTTATTTATTAACTTCAAAAATATTATATTTTTATTTATTTTGAATTTTAATACTGCTAATAATATTTAAATATAAAATCTATAAGTTATTTACAAATTTTGCACTGCAGCAAAGTGGAAGGCTCCATGAAATTATTCCAACAGGTTGGGGGTTCGAATCTAGGCGGGGACGCGCGGGCGGTAGCAGGTGGGTTCGGGCCAACATGTGTGCATTCAGGCTGACTGTTCAGGCTGACTGGCGGCTCACGCGGGCGGGTTCGGGCTTGCAGGCTCGCTGGCTGGTGGGAGGCACGGGTTTGGGCTATTGGTAGCAGGTTCGGAATCGGGCTGGCGGGGGAGTGGGTGGCAAGAGGCGGCTTTGGCCTGATTGGCGGGATTATTTTGGACGGTTTCAGGCCTACATTTTCAATTTTTTTTTTAATTTTTTTAATCCGGCGGATTCCGCCGGGCAGCAACCAAGCAATTTTTTGGTAGCTAAATTCAGATTTTTTTTCGCCGGAAATTTTTTTCCCGACCCTCATTTTACCGATTTCGCCGAAAACCATTAAATATGTTGGAAAATGATATTTTTCCGTCGGTAATACGTGATTTTCCTATAGTGTACAATCCTTGGACCTATATTGCCCGACTACGTCCTCCGACCACAGTCTCCTGACTATGATCTTCTGATTTTCTTCTCTTGATTAGGATTCTCTAACACCATCACTAAAGTACAACCCCTCCAACCATCATTACTTGATTACAATTCTCAAATCACCATTGCCTGATTATGGTCCTAATGTCTGTTGTCCAACGACGTCGACCTTCTTGGTTGTTCGACAACAGTACTCCAACCACCATCACATGACTACAATGTTTTGACCATTGTTGTCTGACTGCATTAATGCCCCCTGACTTCATCACCTAAAATCGCAAATAATATTAATGTGGATGTTCATTTACAAGGCCAATATATGTCATCGAGACCCTTTTTTACTCTCGACCAAACATATAAGCAAATGATATCTTAAAGATGACTTTCATGCCACAACATTTCCTACTTGAACTATCTAATATGTTCTATGAATTATATGTTTACTATATTGAATCAATACCTTTCTCTGAGGAAGGATATGATTTGTAACCAATAGTAAACCGTCATAAAATTATCTTAACCTGGTCAAGCACCATACTTTTTCTGTTTCCTAAGCTTTTCACATAAAAAAATTTGTTTGCTCATGTAACTCTTCTTTTATACGTGTATTTGTCTAATCTCCACAAAATACTAAGGCTTCGTATGGCACGATTTTTTAAACTAATTTTTAAAAGCAACTTTTTGGTACAAAAATTTCTTAATCTAAAAAAATTTGTACTAAATAACTGATTTAGAAAGCAATAAGAAAGCAATCCCATATGATGCCTAAGACATTTTGGCTTCATTTGAGACGACTTTTTTACTGCTTTCAAAAGAAGCTTTTTAGTACAAAAATATTTTAAACTAGAAATTTTTGTACTACAAACTTGCTTTAGAAATCATTAAAAAAACCGCCACAAACAAAACCTTAATCTCTAACTCTATCATCAATAATATTATAACACAAATAGATATAAGTTTAGGAGCGCCATCAAAATAACTTGAGTTCCAAATATACGATCCTTTCCTCCAGGTGCTAATCTCTTAATTATTTTAAATAATTGTTCATACAGGAATAATGACGAAGAGCTCGAAATATTCTATTAGCACCAGTCTCCTGACGTAGAGAATTTTTCAGACATGCAAAAGAAAGGCTCTAATTAAGGAACAATTATTATGTCCGGTGACCGGACGTAGCTCTACGTGCGGTCACCACTGAGATACTCGGTATTTGCTCGGTATTGCTTGACAATAACGAGAAATACCGCTCTGTGAAGAGCAATACCGAGTTTTTTTTAGAAAAAACTCGGTATTTCTCTGTATTGCTCGGTATTACTCGGTATTGCTCGGTATTTGCCTTCACATAATGGTATTTCTCGTTTTTGCCGAGCAAAATCAACAAATACGTGGTTTTGTGCCTGCTACGTGGCGCGATCTAAGTGCCGGCTGAACGTAGCTCTACGTCCGATCACCAGATCAAATAAAAGTTCCTAATTAAGCAAGCGAATTATAAAGTATAATACTCGAAGCTCCTGCAATACTCCAATACCATTTACAATGCCAAATGCCAATATATGTCATTGAAGCCAATTTTTACTTAGATAGATATAAGTTTTTTTTTTTTTTTTTTTTTTTTTTTTTTTTTTTAAGTAAACTTAATTACTTAGATAGATATAAGTTAATTAGAGTACTTATTCATTTTTACAGCAAGTTATTGTTTAGTTATAACTTTTAGCTATAATATTTTACTTTTATTGTTCAAAACTATGAGAATCTTCACCCATGGCACGCCTTTCGTTTTCTTTGCTAGGGTTTCCGCTGTCTTCTCCGTTGCGATGATTGTTGTCGTTTTGGAGGTTGCTCCTTCTTGTTTTACCTCAGGTATATTCTATTTTTTTCATGGCTTCCGTCCGCCTTCGTGATCCTGGTTTCCTGAAGGGGGCTTCTTCGCCTCTTTCGTTTAAAGATGCTTTAGCTGGCTCTTCGTCTAATTTTCCTGAGTTATGCGTATCTTCTCATCGATGTTTACCGGCTTTGTTGATTTCTGAGGAAGAAATTCGGTCCCTTGCGGCACCTTTTGATTTCGCTTTGGTTGGCCGTTTTCCGTGTAGGCATCCGTCTGTTGATGCGATTCGAAATTTCTGTTTTAACTTAAAGTTAATAGGTGAATTCTCGGTCACTGTTCTTAATCACCGGAACGTTTTGATCAAGTTAGTGAATGATTTTGATTATTGCCGTATGTTCTCTCGTAGATCCTACTTTGTTCAAAATTGCTTCATGAAAGTGGTGAAATGGTCTCCCGATTTGGATGTTGAGGTGGACTCTCCTATTGTGTCGATTTGGGTCTCTTTCCCCCTTATGAGACCTCATTTATTCTCCCCTAGAATCCTCTCTGCCTTTGGTTCTCTTTTTAGTCGTCCTCGCAAGTCGGATATGGCGACTGCGTCGGGCTCTCGTCCATCCATGGCTCGTATCCTGGTTGAATTGGATGTCACGAAGAATTACCCTGATAAAATTTGGGTTGGATCTGTGAAAACAGGATATGTTCAATCGGTTACTTTTGATGACATTCCTTTGTTTTGCATGCATTGTCATTCCTTAGGTCATTCTAAGGATGCCTGCCCTGTTTTACATCCTATTGCTAAACATGTGGTTGCTATGTCTGGGAAATCGAAAGTGATTAATGGTAGCTCTAAGGATTTTAATGCTGTGCTGGCTGTTGTCGATAAGGATCCTGATGTTGCTGCTACTTTGTTATCTCCGAATGCGCTACCCTTTGTCCCCCCTTCTGTGAAGTTGAGTTCTCTGGTGCCTAATGATCCTGCGGTTTCGAACTCTCTCCCTCCTGGCTCTGTGTCGGCTAACGTTGAGTGTGATATTAATGATAATGTGGTGGTGATTGAGGGTTCTCCCTCTGTTTTTTTGGGTGAGCTTGGTGCTGTTTCTGGGGGAAATTTTGTTCTTAGAAATACAGGTGTGGTTGAGCTGGATAAAGTGGTTGATTCGTCGCCTGTGGTGGGTGAAGTATTGGTGCGCTCGCCTGTGAATGAGTGCCATGGAATTTTGCCTGGTGAAGCTCCGGTTTCACCTACTGTTAATGTGGTTATAAATGCTGATTCATTGCAGGTGGACAATTTGAATGGACTTGCGATTAGTGCTAATAATCTGGTGGACGTCCCTGTAAACGTGGTTGATACTATCAATATGGTCAATATTTTAGGTGTCAGACCTGGGTTAGATGTTCGGAATCATGTAGATTGGCTACATGTTTCTTCTGAAGCTGAGTCTGAATCCGAATTTTCGGAATGTGATGTGGCTTCTCCTGATTTTTATGGTGGTTCAGACCCAGGGAACGATTTTGCTTTGGTTCGGGGTAGGCCGATACTCTCAGTTGCCTCCCGTGGTCGTTCTCGTGGGAGGGGCCGTCGAAGGAGATAATTGGACTCAATGTTTTTGTTGTTATGCTCTTTTTTTTTTTTCTGATAACTGAATTGTTCTATTGCCTGTTGGTTGCTGGTTTGGATCCGGACTATGATGTGGCTGTGGCTCGTGTCCTCGTGGCCTTGTGGTGGCAACCTTTCATTACTGGATGGCCCGTTCAAGGCCTCGGAGATGCTGGGAGCCTAGGCTGAGTACTGAGTCCTTTTTCTCATTGTATCCTCCCTTTTTTTGTTTCTTTTGGCTTTGGTTCTTCACTTGTAATCGTTTCTGTTGTTTGATTAAAAAAAAAGAAATGAGAATCATCACCCAAGTCTCTAAATAAGATGTTAGAAGATAACTTGGATAAATCATATCAGTTTATGCTTTCCAACATAGTTCTTATAAAATCTCAGAGCATATTTCTCTACATTTTAACATATATCATAATTGTTTTTTTTTAATATGTTTATCATCTTAAATCTTTAATTATTTAGATTTCATTTGGGACAACTTTCTTACTGTTTACTAAACTAGCTCTCTATTACATTTTTTTTTTTACTTAAACTATTTAGAAAATAATAAGAAAGTTATCCCAAATGAAGCCTTAGGCGTCGTTTGAGGCGGTTTTTTATTGATTTCTAAAACAGCTTTTTAATACAAAATTGTCTACTTTAAAAATATTTATATTAGAAAACTACTTTAAAAAGTAATAAAAAAAATTATCTCAAATAAAGCCTTTAGTCTAAGAAGTTCGTTTGAGATAATTTTCTTATTACTTTTTAAAACAGTTTTAGTACAAAAATTCAAGTTAAAAAAATTTTTATATTTAAAAAAATAAGAAAGTTGTATCAAAATAAAATCTAAATTTTAGACGAACGGATCTTAGTATAGGCTCGAGATCTGAATTTTGATTTGGAGCTTCTAATTAAAAACTTTTACTTTGCAATTGCTATCATGTTGGGCTATATTGATTGGGCCTGAAAAACATTTTTAGTATATTTTTATATCCTTTCTGAAGGCTTAATTTATAGATCCGAAAGCCCTAAAGATTTAGGAATTATATATTTTTAGGAAATATTTTTAGTATAATAAAAATATTCTTGAAAACAAAATTATTGGTTGAAAATATTAGATAAAATATGCTTTACCCATAGCTTTTATTTAAATTGACAAGCATTCGTTTTAGGTTTTAAAGTGTGATTATAAGGAGGACTATCAAAAAAGTTTGTTGCTCATATTATTTTGGTTTATCTTGATTATTATTAGCATTAGTTCAACTAGTTTTTATTTATAAGACCTTGTATTTAAAAATCCAAGCACAAATAATCTTATTTGAACATGTGCAACTTAATAATTGCTTGAGTAAGTTCTTGATGTATTAAACTTGTTGCGGTAGCTTTGTCTGTTGGTTAGAAGTTTTGTCTGTTGGTTGGGAGCTTTGACTATCAACTAAAATGTATTAAGTTCGAGCCTTGTGTAAGTGATGTGTGTGTATGAGTTTGCCTTAATTGACCTAATTGTCCAAAAATAAAATAAAAAGCTTGGTGCGGCTATTTATGAGAGAGAATAACAACCAGCGTAAAAAACTCTCATATTTTAGTAGAGATTGATTGGGACAGCATGCAAGACTTATATTTGTCAATTTAAATGACCTAAATGTGAGCAATTTCAAGTGCTTATTTTGATTATGCTTGTTATGCAAATGAGCCAATTTTTTTTAATGAGTTTTGCTCATTAATTTGTTGAATTGAATAATAATTGCACGCCCATGAACATAAAGTCTACTTAAAATTCATATAAAAATATATACATGTTGATATATATATATATATATATATATATATATATATATATATATATATATATATATATATATATATATATATATCGGTATATCTATAACAATATAAATGAAATATTTAAATGCATGCATATGCATACATATAAACACATGTAAGTATATTTAAGCATTAAGTATATATAAGCATTGGCTTAACTTCTGTCCTCCTTTAGATTACACTATCTACCAAGTAGTATCAAATTTGATGATTTGACTATTATAAAAGTGGTTCATGCATTTTGTGGCTTTCATAAGCATTGGTTGTATTCTATCATACTTGAGCGAAGTTCATGAAGAGC
The DNA here is from genome assembly GCA_019514585.1 of Dendrobium officinale. Classification (NCBI taxonomy): domain Eukaryota; kingdom Viridiplantae; phylum Streptophyta; class Magnoliopsida; order Asparagales; family Orchidaceae; genus Dendrobium; species Dendrobium officinale. The sequence continues at coordinate 13,398,223 of CM033686.1, forward strand.
AGGTGGCCATCATAATTGTTCACATGGCTGAGAGAGTTCTTGAGGCATGCTACCATATGATGTTGCATTTGAGGGAGAGTGATAGCTAATCTTGAGAACTCTCCACTTTGGAGCTAGGGGGTTTGATTGCTGTTGCAGGTGAGATTTTGAATTTAATCTCACGTAGAATAGTTAAAATATATCAATATGAGAATATTAAATGATTTCTTCACTCATAAACTTTATTTAAAAATGGGTCAGGTTTTCGGACCCGAATCCGACCCGACACGAATGACCCGAAGTTGACCTAAAATTGCTAGTTTTCGGGTAAAAAATCGGGTAAATCTTTGATTTTCGGGTCAAAATCAGATAAAAAACGGGTCAATTTCGAATTTTTAATCTTAATCAATATGCTCAGAACAAAAGAGAAAGAAATTTATTAAAAAAAGTAATATTAAAATAATATAATCTATAATACTTTTCTTTTAAAATTTCTTCTGTTCATTACAATGACTTTATTTTAATCGATCAATAATTCTAGACTTGCCGAAAACTCCACATTAATGCTAGTAAACCGAGAAGATTGAAAAACATAAGCTACATAGATCAAGCTAAAAACATGCAAGTTTAAGTTTTTGAGATCTTCAACTTATGAGATTTCAATTATGACAGTTAAAAAAGTTTTACACCTAAGTTGCCTTGACAATGCTAAGTCGCACGTAAGATTCAAGAGTTGTAAAGGCCAACGAGTGACATTAAAGCTTTGTTTGGGATGACTTTTTTTCTGCTTCTTAAAGCAGTTTTCTAGTACAAAAATTTTTAATTTTGTACTAAAAAGCTGCTTTAAAAAACAGTAAAAAAACTGTCCCAAACAAAGACTAAGTTGGTCGCAAGGTAAACAGACTCCAGAAGCTCTTTGGTATCTCATCAGTAGGAGATGACTCAAGTTCAACTTAGCATCTCTTCATTAAAAGACAACTCTAACCTAAGATGTTGCCCTGAAATGACAACTCAATTCTTCATTTTGTCACCAGATGACGATTCTATTTTATCTTTGTATCTCCTGAAGAATGAACCTAAAATAACTCAGCATGCTAACACTAACGGATGAATTCAATCCAACTCAATGGATCTCACTACAGGAAAATCTTGGTTTATAGGCGGAATTACACCTGTCGGTAGTAGGGGTGTCAATTTTTGACACGACACGAAAACCCGACCCGGACCCGCCGGGTTGGACCCGACCCGATTTCAAAACGGGTCGGGTTCGGGTTCCAGAAATCGACCCGTTTCAAAAAACGGGTCGGGTTCGGGTTGACCCGGCGGGTTGCCGGGTCAACCCGCCAACCCGTTTAATTCAAAAAATTTCGAAATCCCGCCCTCTGCCCCCGCCCCCTGCCCGCTGCCCCGCTGCCCCGCTGCCAGCAGACGCCGCGCCGCTGCCCGCCCAGCTGCCCCGCTGCCCCGTTGCCACGCGCCGTTGCCCGCCCCGCTGCCCCCGCTGCCCGCCCGCTGCGCGCTGCCACGCGTGACGCGCCGCTGCCCCCCGCTGCCCCAGCCGCGTGCCGCGTGTCGCGGCTGCCCCGCTGCCCCGCCGCGTGCCGCGTGCCGCTCGCGCTGCCGCGAGCTGCCGCCGTCGCGGTTCCGGGTCGTGTCGGGTCAACCCGGCAACCCGCCGGGTCGGGTCCGGGTTCGGATTTTCGACCCGTTTCTCTACCCGGGTCGGGTTAGGGTTGACCCGTTTTCCACCCGGGTCAGTTCGGGTTCGACCCGAACCCGACCCGTGAACCGAAATTGACACCCCTAGTCGGTAGAAGCGGCGGTGAAACTGACAGATATTTTGCTAGTAACTTAGCGGCGTATTTTTTAGCAAATATAACGCTAGAAAATTACCAGCAGAAAATCTGCCGGCAAGACTGTAAGTTTCTATAAAACCGGCAGTAACTTCAAGTGAAAATACGCTGGAAATTACCGCCTAAACTTCCAGCAGAAAATCCACCGTCTTACTTAAACCCGACGAAATTGTTTCGATGGATTTTTCGCAGAAAGTTCCGTCGGTAATTTCCGGCGTATTTTCCTCTTGATGTTACCGCCAGTTTTACAAAAACCGACGGTTATGCCGACTGATTTTTTGCCAATAATTTTCCATGGTAGTTATGCTAATTTGTTTGATGTTAGTTATGATTTTATTGTCCATAAATACTAAAATAAAAAATATGGCCCATCCTAACAGATATGACTAGCTTTCAATTAATTTGAGATCAAATTTATTTGTAATTCCCCCCATAGAGCTTACATATTCTTATATTTGTTTATCTATTTGATGGCCTATTTCCAAAGAAAGCTTACTTCCCATCTATGGGCATTTGAATTGGATTGTTTGGCTTTATTGGTATACTTAATTATAACTTTCTATAAACTCTATTGTTGGTGAGGATCCAACTTATGGATCTAATTATATATAAAATATTTGTTGCACTTAATATATCACATATAAAGTGATGTTCTTATGAAGCTATCATGCTCTTGGCACTATCAGATATCACATATTTTTTATGTGCTAATTGATTTTATATCAAAGAGCCATGCACCATTTGCCAATGTTTGTCTCATTTAACTTTTTGTTTCTAGTTTATTTAATCAAATTAGTCTAAGGGATTAAGTTTTCTCAAGGAGGTAAACCAGGTGATGGAACTAAGTAATCGATGCATTGAGCATATTCAGCTTTGTCTTGATTTGTCAACCATTAGAGTCTTTTATGAGTTACTACATTAGGTCATCTTGGCTTATTAATGTTACCCTGTTTGAGCATGCCCTTTATGTTACCCTGTTTTTCTAAGATGTGCTTTGATTACTGTGACTTGTTTATACTCCCTTTTAAGAATTTATGCATTAGTGAGTTCAATATTTACAATAATGAATGATTTGTACTTATTCCATCCAAATTAAAGTCATGTTGACTTCTTATTATTGATTTTGGCTTTATTGACTAGGCAATTGGCCATATGGTCTGCTTAACACAAATCACCTAAGGATCTTCACACACGACTTTGTTTGGTCCAACTTAGTTTCAAGGTCTCATACTTTTTCACTAGAGTAGAAGTACTTAAAGGTTGAATTTTTGGTCCATTCAAAATACACAATTGACAAGTGCTTTGACTTGTATGTTTGTAAAGAGTTTCATCAAATTTCTCTTTGTGATGTCACATGAACAACATGAAATGCCTTTCTTTAGAGGTGGACATTTCACCCAAAACCTTTTTATTGGGAATGATGAAGGCTATAACTCAATTAAGTCAATATGTAAAGGCGGAAAAATAGTCAAAGAGCTACCAAAAAAAGATTTGACAAAAATAGCTCAATCTTAAAAGAATCAAAATGAATGATCTAAAAGACAACCAAAGATCTTATTTGGATGAAAAAACACTGGAATGAACTTAAAATATAAGATAGATCTATTCCTCTCGCCAATGAACCAAATCGAGCAATTGAAATATAATTTCAAATATTTATTTGCCATGCCGCTACAAATATTACTTAGGAGTTTTTCTCACCCAAAGCCCACTAAACTACAAAATCATATAGGCATCAAACCATATATATATATATATATATATATATATATATATATATATATATATATATATATATATATATATATATATATAGTAGAGTAAACTAAATAGGTAGACATAATAATAAAAAATGGAGAATCACCAAAGTCCCTTGATAGAGAGCAATCTTAAAAGAGTTTCCAAATTGTAAAATATTTCATTTTCTAATCAATTTTTTTTACTTCTATAAGCCAAACATTTTGATTTTCTATCTAAAAATCTTTTAAGTGGTATGCTAATTTTAAAAGAAAGAGCCTCAAAACTAGATTAATCAATTCCATGTCTTCTAGCATTTTTTTTTCATAAATAATAAAATTTAACATCAAAATAAAATATAAAAAACAAATAAATCAAATAAATATAAATTATCATCTCAACAAGAATTCTAAATGGCCTCATTACTATTAGGATTTTTTTTTAAGGAGTAGCACGTGAGTTTTAAAATTTAAAATTGAGCAATTGGCGCATTTTAAAGAATGTGTCAAATGATTTGGTGCATTCTGACGCATTTTAAAGATCATCCCATATGCTTTCCAGTCAAGCGAACTGAATTTTGCAGAATTGTAATAATGCACCAAACTAAAGGGCACAATTAATAAAATGCACCAAATAATATGACACATTTCATTGAATGCTCAATATTATTTGGCTCATAATTTAAATTCAATATTTTCTTTTCTTCATAAAATTTCTTACTATTACATAAGATGCTTTTTCACCCGTTTAACATAAAAAAATATTAAAAAAAATATTAATAATATCTACTGATTTTTCCAGCGACATTTTATTATTTTTTAATTATTTTCTCATTATCTACATAATAAATGTTTTCCTGCCGGCCAACACCACTAAAAAAACTGTGAAAAATCCCTTACGCCCACCTGAGTACCAGCACGCAGTTTGATCTATGAGGGACGGTGATCAAAGAGTTGCATTAAAAGTTTGTCCAAACGCTTGCAAACTTTTCGAACTTACCAGCGACCCGTCAGCATCACAATCACACCGTCTTTAAGGGAGTTGTCGAGAATCGAGATGGTGACGTTCATCGCGCGCTCGCCACATCGCCTGCGTGCCGGTGACAAATCCGCTTTCCCTTTCGTTTGATATCGTATCTCCTTTGTGCGCTGTTCGTGAACTTCTTGAGGTTGAGGGCGAAAGCGAGCAATATGGTATTGACGACGACGAATTTGGCCGCCGGGGAGTCCCTTCCCTGCACCTTCGCTTCCAGATACGTTCGGACCTCTCTTCCCAGGTATAAGGGGGTGGATTTGATGTTTATTTGTTTGATTTTTTGCGTGTTCATGTGCGCGCACGCGCGCGCGCGCTTCTTTGTGAGGGAGTGAAAAACTTGAAGTAAATTTATTTTTGTCTAAGGCGGATTGATCGAATTTAAACCACCATCTGATTGATTTGTTAATTCGCGGGATCAGTAAACTGGCTTTATGGTTGATTTGAAACATGGATCGATCTAATGATCTTATTTTTATGGCAATTTTTCTAAAAGAAAGATATTTTGGCCCCTTCTGTTTGATTTCAGTTTTCTTCTTTATTTAATATTACTTGAAAATACAAATTCAAGGACACCAAATTCAACTCAATCTGAGCTCAAATGAGTCCAAATCGAAGAGCTGAAGCACATTTGAATGGTTCAAATCATAAATTGGATGACCAAATGATTTCCAAACGTGACATGCTTATTATCGAATCAAGTGGCTTCACAAGACGAATCCATCGAGCCCAAGATCGTCATATTTAGATATCATTAAGATATTCAAATGCCCAATAAACGGTCAATGATCAAGGGGATCAACATCGGCTGTCCATTCAAATCACTCACAGCTTGCCCTTGATCTCCTCCCTATTTACTTGTCATGTCACTCTCAGAAAACTATAAATAGACCCCTCATTCTTCATTAAAGGGGACCCCAGGCAAGGAAAAGATGAAAGAGAGAGAAACTAGAGTTCTCTTGCCACCAGACTTCTTGACAACCATCGGACCATCAACCAGCTTCTGCCTAGCCACCGACTGATGCCGTGTGAAATCTTTTAAGTAAAAGACGATAAACTCTTAAACATTAATGCGCCTTTTGGTATAATGTTTGAAATTTTTCTAAGAAATTTCGTAGTTAAGCGTGCTCATCCCGGAATAGTTATGGAATAGGTGACTTATTGAGAATATATACTAACATAATAAATCCGCGAGGCTCTTAGGCCAAAGTGAAGAAGATCTCGATAGTTAAGTGTTTGAGTTGTTACATGTTGGACTTCTGCCCAGCCATAAATTGACGTCGGAATTCTATCTGGCCACAGACTGAAGCCAAACTTCTACCCGGCCACCGATTCAACCTCTGTTGCTTGCTGACTACAATTATTTTGACATCCATCACCAAATAACGGTCCCTTCGACCTTTTTCTCTATACTACGGTCTTTCCGACCTCTGTTACACGTTAACTATGGTCATTCTGACTTCTGTCACCAGACAACGGTCTTTTTGACCACTGTCGCCAGCCATTTATGGTTCTTCTGACCTCTGTCGCCTGACAATGGTCTTTCTAACCACTATCATCTGTCGATTATTGTCCTTCTGACCTTCATCGTCATATTACGGTCCTTCCAACCTCCGTCACTAGACAACGATCCTTCTGACCACTGTTACCCACCGACTATGATTTTTTCGACCTCCGTCACCCGCCGATTATGGTCCTTTCAACCACTAGTAACCGATAACGATCTTTACGACCTCCGCCACCTTCCACCTGCCACCCGCCGACTAAATACCGATTCTTTTAATTCCTACCATGTAATGCACTTTATATGATGTATATTTACTACATCAAGCCACGACCTTCCCCTCAAGCAAGGGTCATATTTTTAATCGGCTACAAACACTAGTGGATTTATTCAAACTATGCCAGGCCCTGTGGTTTTTCTCTCATTTTAGGGGTTTTCACGTAAAAAATCTGGTCTCTTATAAGCACTATACCCTATTTTATCTGATTGTGTGCTGGATTTTCGTACAAAGTTAAGACGTTAAACTTTATATTTTTCTACCACCATGAATATTCCAAGACACAACAATGTTAAAAGCCTATTTTTTTACTTTTTCGGTAATCACGGGCTGTTTTGCTTTAATTTAATTATACAATTTGAAACAATTAAAAAAAAAAAAAAGCTTATCCAGCAGCAATTTAAAACAATGCATTAAAAAAAGGTTTTTTAACATGAAATACAAAATATAATTGCGTTTCTCGTGAAAAACGCAAAAATAAATTGTGTTTTTTTATAGAAAACACTTTTTTTTTGCATTTTCTTTAAAAAAATGCAATTTTTTTTTTGAGTTTTAACAGAAAACACAATTATGTTTTGCATTTTTTATCCTTTTTAAATTTCTTTTGTATCATGTTCCTACTGCTAATTATGTTTTCAACTGTGATCTTTTCTAAAACTCGGCCCTGAATTTATCAGTAAAAGTTGTAGGTTATAAAAGATGTACTTTCTAGTAACTGTAGAAGACATTAATATAATATGGAAAATATGAATTATAAAAATGAGTTTCATGATAGAATTAGGTGCATTTAGATGTTAAAGTTGTCATCAAGAAGCAATCAATGATTTGCTCGGGCTTTGTTCTTATAAGAGTGGAGATTGGTGACAATATGGCACGTATATTGACTTTAGTAGCAACAATGGGCATCAACTTTGTTATTGATGGTGTATGTTAGCCTTGATCAATGTTTAAAATTGCGTATTCGGGTATTGAGGCGTTTTTCATTTGTGAGGCGAGGCGTAAGCCTCAAGGCATCAAAAGATTGCGTAAATATAAAATGATAAATTTTTTATATACTAATGAGTGAATAATATAAAACATAAAAAAGTATAAGATACGAAGTGAAATCAAAATATCTCAATAATAAGACAATATGAAATATAGTTCAACTCAAAATTCTATATTTCCCAAATCCCAATATTCTTTTCATTAACATATAATTCTAATTTCCAAAAATAAATATCAATAGCATATCACATAATAACTCATAAGTCATCAGCACTGTCTTCACTAAGGGGTTCTTCATTTGAATCATCATCATGGTGAACTGCTGTCTCCCCTTCCTCCTTTCCTGTAGAGTCCAATGTCGGGCATTTACTTCAAGATTTATGTAAGTTTTAATATATATAGCGTGAGGCGTAAGCCTCATGCCAGTGAGGCGAGGCGGGACTCAAGGCGGGCCTCAACTAAGTTGAGGCGCAAGTCTCATAAAAAAAACTCGAGGCGTGTTTTACTTGAATTGCGCAAAGGCGAGCCTCATATTGCACAATTTTAAACCATGACCTTGATGGCGACTGCAAGTATCAAATTTGGTGTCAATGGTTGGTGTCAGCTTTGCAGGCGACTATGAATACTAGTATTAATGTTGGTGTTAGTGTTGGTGTTGGTGCATGTCGACCTTATTGATGAAGACAAACATTGGATTTATTGATTACAATGAGCAAGGTTTTGTTAAAAATAGCAAGTGCAGTCTTGCTCGAATTGATAGGTCTCAGTCTTATTTGTGACGGTGGATGTCGACGTCGTTGTTGATGGTGAGTAATAGTACTGGTTAGGGTTTTTGATGATGAGAAGGATCAATATGAATGGTGATGAGAGGCATCAATTGACATTGGCATTGGTGTGAATGACAAGCATTGGCCTTATTAGCAATAATAACGTTGTTATCAATAGTAAATGTTGGCATTGTTAATAACAACGAGCATCAGACTTACAACAACAAGCATTGGCCTTGTTAGTAATGGATGTGTTAGCATTGGTTTTATGATGGATGCAAACCTCATTGGCGATGGTCTTGCGCTACAAAGAATGAATACTTCTAAATGACTTCCATGTATGTGTTAGACATGGTTCCGACACACCTCAATATGTGTTTGATATTTTCAAAATTATGTCAGAGTTATTTTAGGATAAAATTGAATTGTGACACAAAATGGGCTTACATGGGTCGGACATCCGAGGACATGTCGGAACATGTGTGGAATATTGAAATAAACTATGTTATACATGCCCTAGTGCATTAGTCTCTCTTACATGCATGCATGCCTTAACTGTCTCCTGTATTTTCTTCGCGTGTAAGAAATATCATAACACATCATCTCTCTGCATCTTCTTCTTCATCGAGTGAGACACAATGACTCGGATTGTGACATCGATGGAAAATTAAGTTCACATGTAAAGCATTTGATCCCCTATTCCATTTATTGCCTCATACTCCTCTCCCCTTTAATGAGTTATTGACACATATATCACATGTTTCATGCAAGGTCATGTCTCTCTTGTCCAATGTCTTCTTTGCACATGCCCTAGCCTCTACTTCACTAGCCATTTCTAAGATAAGTTTGGTCAACACAATGGAAAACGAGTAAAAGTTTAAAATTTTCAACAATTTACAAATTTATGGACATTTTTTAATTTATTTTTTTGTTTCCAAATTAAAATTAAATATATTTTAAATTTCTTTTTTTGAAAGAGTTAAACTTCAAGGGTATGGATATGTGTCATTTACTTGTGCCTACACACTTATTTGATTGAGTAATTTATATTATACACATGGATGGTTTAACAATATTTTATATTAATACAAAAATTATATTTTATATTAATAATTTATATAATATGACATTGTGTCAATGGCCTATTGCATTTTATTTTTTACTCTTATGCCTTGTTGTTTCTTGTGTTCATATCCCTATGCTTATGTTCGTGCTTCACAGGCCTCGTTAAGTTTTCAACTATTCTTTTGAGTGCCTGATTCAAGTTCATTTGGACTCGGATCAATGTGTTCTAGGTATTATTAGGTTTGTGTCATTGAAATATTTGTTCCAATTATAAATTTGTTGAAAATGGAGTTCAGATGGTCCTAGAGCTGATTCCAAAAGTTTATTTGAATTTTGAAAATTACATCAATATCTATAAGTAATCAAATGATTTTTTTGGTGATAAGTGTTTTCTAATTTTAATATTTTTATCATCATAGTCAGGGTATATATATTAATAAATTTGATTTTTTGTCTATTCTAAATCTAAATTTCCCTTTTACATGCTTTTTATTTCATTTTTTCTTCTTCTCTTGGAGCTATTCTGTTGGTTAAAAAGTAAAACTAGGTGGTGTGTTTTTCCCTTGTTTTCTTAGATTACTTAAGTTAGGATGGTTGTATCTTATAGTTGTTCCTCCACTTTTTTTTTTAGCTCGCTCTTAATTGGGAAAGGTGGAAAAATGTCTTAAACCAATTTGTTCAATTTTGTGCAGACTTTCTGTTCGAATAGCTTGTGCCCAGAAAATTTAAATTTATCATGTTTGATTGATTGCTTTTTTATGTTGATGGGATTGGATTAGGTTCCAGTTGCCAGATTGTTCTATACCGAAAGAGGCTGCGTATCAGATCATAAATGATGAATTGATGCTGGATGGTAACCCGAGGCTGAACCTTGCCTCATTTGTGACAACATGGATGGAGCCAGAGTGCGACCGCCTCATTATGTCTGCAATCAACAAGAATTATGTGGACATGGATGAGTATCCTGTTACCACTGAACTGCAGGTTAAAACACCTTTAAACCGCTATCTTTTTTGAAATCCAAAATACTTGGAATCTCTATGGTTGTTTGGCCTTGTAAAGACCAGGAAGGTCTGAGAAGCTTTTCTGTATTTTGGGAGAATTTTCTAAATGAAATTATGATTATAGATGGAATTGTGATAGCTTAATCCAAAAAAATGTAACAGTAGTGAAGGGAAGCGAAACAAAACAAATGTAAAATGTCTCTCATATGTTCCATGCTAAGTTGTACTTTTAGTTTTTTTTTTCTTTTATTGTTTAAAAATCCAACTTTCAGTTTATAGGGAGTCTAAGTTACTTTCTGTATATTTGAGTGCTGAGATTGTTGAAATCTCTTTCAATTAGACTCACAAAAACTAGAATTTGAATGAGTTTTTCGGTGAACCACTTAAAATGATAGTTTAATGGGAATTATCATCTTCTTTCTATTCTTGTTTTTTACTTACTTTAGTTTGTTAACTTCTGTTCTCCTTTTTCCCACTTGAAGGTGTCATCTAGAGAGGCCATTGGAGTAATAGCTGCGTAGACTCCAATCTAATCTGATTTCTGCAGGTTTGCTTGTCATTTAGGAAGGGTGAACAAACATCATATAACAACTATGTGGGGTCCGCTATATGAATCCTTTTTTTCTATTGTGTCCTGTTAAAAGTCAAATTCTCATTTAAATCTAATAAAGAAAGTCCATTTCTAATATTTTCTAACCAAGTCTTTTTAAGTCTACCTCTATCTTTCTTAATATAAGTCAAACATACTATATATACTTTCTTAACCGGGTTATCGGAAGGCTGCCATTTTATATGACCAAACCTTCTAAGGCGACTCTCTCTAATCTCATCTTCCACTGGAGCTACTCCAAACTTTTCACATATATGTTCACTTTGTATCATGTCTCTAAGAGTAAAGCCACTCATCCACCTGAGCATCCCACCTCGGCTCATATGCTCTCTTTTAAAACTCTACTACATGTCCCAAATATTTCACACAATCTAGTTTCCATTTCTAAACTCACTATAGATAATGATCTCACCATTTCTTTCGATCGCTCTGGCTTAACCAAACAAGACTGAAAGAACCGCCAAACTCTTCTCCAAGGTTCATGCCATAATGACCTCTTTCCTCTTCCAAGCCGCTTCACTCCTACATCTCAGCCGCCACACGCTGCCTTCAATACAAGCTTCGTCTCTTCCAACCTCTAGCACTGACGTCTTGGTCACCCAAGCTCACACACGATTTCTATTATTTCCAGAATTATGTATTTTTCTATTTTCTTCAACTACATTTTCTAACTCTTGTGCTCTTGCTAAGAGTCATAGGCTACCTTTTAATAAATCAACTAGTTGTTGTTCACGGCTTGAATTATTACATGCCGATATTTGGGAACCCACTCCAATTATTTCAAGTAATGGTTTTCAATTTTATTTGCTTTTAGTGGATGATTACTCTTGCTACTCTTGGATTTTTCCACTCAAACATAAATCCGAAACAACACCTACACTAATCCCATTTATACCTTTCATTAAAAAACAATTGAACTACACAATACGTATTGTACGTACCGATGTAGGTGGCGAATTCCTTCACTCCTCTCTTAAAAGCTTATTTATCCCATATGGCATTCACCACCAATACACGTCCCTATACCCCTCAATAGAATGGTGTTGTTGAATGCAAACATCATCACCTCTGAGAAACTACACGAACTCTTCTCTTTGAACCAATCTACCTGCTCTCTTTTGGGTTGAAGCTCTTCTAACAACAGTCTATCTTATTAATCGACTACCCTCCACCAATACATCATATATTTCACCTTTTCAACTTCTCTTTAACATTCCTCTTACCTATAATCACTTACGTGTGTTTGAATGGCGGTGTTACCCTTGGATAAAACCTTACATCTACCAAATTAGATCCCTGATCAGCTTCTTGTATATTTCATGGTTATGCTACACACCAAAAGGGTTACAAATGCTACATCCCTGCTAACGGACGCATCATCATATCACATCATGTTGTTTTCGACGAACTTCATATTTCATCTCCAAGTCCACTCATAACTTCCACCACTTCTAAATCTAAGGCCCCCACTCCCATTATTCTTCCTCCCATTCCACCAAATATTCCCAACGCAGTTCCTACATCCTCAAACACCACTCCTGATTACCCATTCTCTTCTAGTTCTCCAAACCGTCCTACATCTATGATTTTAGCATCATCCCTTTCCCCTCTTTCTACTTCTTCTTCTTCCTCTGCTACTTCTACTCCTCCCCGACATCCCCTGGTCACATTTCTTCAAACTGGATCCCTCAAACCTCATCATATTCTTGATTTACAACACTCTCTCCATACTATTCCTACATGCTATACTTATGTCATCAAATTTCCTGAATGGCTCAAAGCCTTGTCTGAGGAATTTCTTGCTCTTCAATCACAAGGCACCTGGACCCTAGTTCCCCCTCAACCATATTTCAATGTATTTGGATGCAAATGAATTTTCAAATTAAAACGCAACTTAGATGGTTCTATTGCCAGACACAAAGCTTGTCTCGTTGCTCAAGGCTTTAAGCAAGAATATGGTTTAGATTACATTGAAACTTTCAATCCTGTTGTCAAATTATAAACCATATGGCTATTCCTTACCATTGCCTAGCACTCAAACTGGCCAATCTTACAACAAGATGTAGCCAATGTCTTTCTCCATAGTGAGCTCACTGAAACTATTTATATGACCCGACCATATGATTTTCAAAATCCCCAATACGCTCATCATGTTTGTTTGCTTAAGAAAGCTATTTATGGTCTTAAACAAGCATCTCAGTAGTGGTTCTCTACTCTTTTCTCTTACCTTATTAACCTCGGCTTTCATTCCAGTCAAGTTGAATCCTCATTGATGGTTTACAAAAACAACACTATCTACACTTACATTCTCATTTACGTGGATGAAATTTTAATTGCTAGCAATAACCATTCATTCATTTCATCGCAGCTCACACATTTACAACACAAATTTCACATACGCAGCCTTGACAATCTCACATGATTCCTTGGCATTGACGTTACCTTATAAACTGCCGGTTACCACCTCACTCAACAACATTACATTCAAAATTGTTGGACAAAGTTGGAATGACCACATGCAAAGCTCTCTCCAACCCTCTACCGTCCAAGTACATTATAGACTCTGCTTCGCAACAACCTTTCGAAAACCCTACTCTTTACCGTCAACTGGCAAGAGCTCTTCAATACATGACCAATACTCGACCAGACATCAATTTTGTTATGAACAAAATCTGTCAACATATGCATCAACCTCTCCAATGTCATTTTCAATTATTAAAATGTATTCTCCGCTACTTACAAGGCACTCAAACTCATGGTTTGCTTATTCAAAAAGGCAATTTATAGCTTACTGCCTTTTTTGATTCAGACTGGGCTGATGACACCCAAGATAGGCGCTCAACTACAGGCTATTGTATTTATTTGGGCAATACATTACTTTCATGGTCTATAAAAAAGCAGTCAACTGTCGCTCGCTCCTCAACCGAAGCAGAATACTGATCTCTTGCCGCAGCTACAACCGAAATAATCTAGCTTTGACGCCTCTATCAAGACTTCTCCCTTTCCTTAGACACTGCTACTATTTTATGCAACAACATTTTGTTACGCCTGGACCGGTCCCAGCTGGACCGGTCCGGTTCTACGCCCGGCGGTCCAAAGCCGGGCGGAACCCCGTTCGCAGAAATGGCGGAAGAAGAGGCGGGCTAGGAGGATTTTGAGCGTTTCGTTGGAGGGAAATTTTGAATGAGGAGGGTGTTTATGTAATTTGTATCTTTCCTTTTGCTTTAATTAGGGAGATGGGGGGAAATTAGGGTTATCTTGAATTTGAGTTTTCTCTTTGAGATCTAGGCTTTGTTTTGGGCTCTTGGCTTCGCCGGAGACTTTGGAGAGTACGTTCTTCCTCTCGAATTGAAGAACAAATTGTATCTTTGCTATTTTTTTCGTCTACTAATAAAATACTAGCCTTTGCTTGCGTTGGATCTCAATTTTCTCGCATTTCCTCACTGTTTTCCTGTGTAAAGCTGCTGTCCACGTCTAGAGACAGCAGTTTTTCCCTTGTTCCGCTTCAGTTTTGGCTAGGAATTACTTGATTTCAAGTATTTCCTATCACATTTCAGCTATGTGCATTGCCACCAACCCAATTTTTCATGCGCATACTAGACATATTTAGATTGATTATCATTTTACCTTGAAAGCATCAACAATAAGATCTTAACTGTCTAGCACGTTTCCACAACTCAGCAAATTGCTGATATTTTCACCAACGCTTTACGTACGTCCCGTTTTCAATCTATTCGTGACAAGTTGAAGGTCTGTTCTCCCATCAATTTGAGGGGGTGTGATAAAGCTGCATCCAATGGCTCTACCTAGTGCATCACTGGCCTATGTTCTTTCCTATGCTCCATACTACTGCTTCTTTTCATGATTTCCTCTGTCTCTACCTGACATTTATGCAGCCACTACATCTACTTCTCAGCAGCGGTATCCTTCTCAGGAGACAACCGTGGGCACTTTAGTATTTTTACTTAGCTACTTCTTTCACATACTGTACCTTCAATTAAATAGCTTGAACATATGAGTAGAAAGCTTATTTTTGTAGTCTTATACTTCTATCCTGTCTTGTTCTCTTTGTTCTGTGCTCCTTTTCTACGTTACAGCATCATCAAATTTCAACAAAACCAATCGAGTCAAATTAATTATTCTCTCCCTCGACTCATTCCTGTGGCAAAACTGGATCTCTCTTATGACTTATTTCTAAGCTGAGTACTCACTTAAGTTCTCAATGCTCCAAAGGGCTTAGCACCTCTCATAATCTCATCATACTCAAAGACCATGTAATTGAATACATGAGAGAGTCCCTTTGGTTTAGATGTTTCACACTAAAGTGCTATCATTGAACTTGAATGTACGTCTGGCATTAGAATTTTTTGCCTCTTATTCATTTGTCTTCTCATCCTGAATGCTATAACAGTGTGATCTGACATCAGGATAGACTATGCAAAACAACATAATCCACCAAATTACTTAAAGTCTTCCATCATCTCATGCTTGAACTCATTTTGGAACTTTTCTTGCAGTATGAAAGCTAACTCTTTTTTGCTTCCCCAAAATATGGTTGAAGCATGCTTTAAAGTTGCTCCTTGTAACACATAGTAGCCTTCCAACTATACTAGTCTTCATGACAATCATAAAACCTCTACAAACATTTAGGATCTCAGTATCTCCATAAAATTTGTACCATAATCATCAGAGCACTTAAAGATACAATGTTCACTGTCAATCTAGTATATATTTCACTCAACCGAAGTCTTAGATGGCCATCATGTGTCCTAATATAAATAATGCCCAAACTTAGTCTTCCACATACTCTTTTCCATTCGTGCATGCCCATTACATGATTTAAAAATAGAAAACAATGACTTATCATGACACATGAAAAAAAATGTTGAATCAAATAATTACTGAGCACTGCTTGTAAACATCAATTACAAAAAGATCATTAAAATCAATATCTGTTGTATTTGCATCTGATGTAATGTCCTGTCCTCCTGATGGTTGTTACTTACCCATTGCTCGTTTTTTTTCAAAGCTGTGCAATCTATCTTGATGTGCCGTTGTTTCTTACAATAGAAATAAGTCTTGTATGGTTTTATCTATCAATAGAATTGTCTTCGGAGGTAGACCCTTTAAGAGCAGTGATTCAAAATGTCATTGAACGGCACACAAACTGGTCATTATCAAAATTTCACCGTGATGACTATTTTTTTTCTTCTCATTCTGATATGTCAAAATAATTATGTGCTTCCACCAACAGATTTTGTTTTATTTTCAATGTAGAAGTATGCTTAGTGAAATGTCCATTGGGTCTGTCTCACGCATTTCATATGTTAAAAACACGTAACTATACAGTTCTTTTGTTCTTGTTTCGTTTCATTTAGACTAATTTGTTTCTTCTTAAACAAAGCTTTAAGAAAGTAGATTACATTATTCCTTCAAACTGCACATTTTTACCAAATTATTCTGTCCCTATTCAAAGAGTTGTATGATTGCATGTTCAATCAAGCCTGAAATTCCTTCAAAACGCCGCTTCTTTTCGTACCCAGAAATAAATATGGAAAAGGTGAACTTGAAATTCACAAATATAGGGAATTGTTTCTAGAATGGAACATATGTGATTTTCCTGACAAGTCATCATAAAAAACTTTCTTCTAAAGAACTGGCGTACCAGCATAGTTCTAACGGTAAATTTTGGTAAATGGTTTTTTGTTTCTTTTGTAGAACCGCTGCGTTAATATAATTGCTCACCTTTTCAATGCTCCCATTGGTGAGGATGAAACTGCAATAGGAGTTGGAACTGTTGGTTCATCAGAAGCGATAATGCTGGCTGGGTTGGCATTCAAGAGGAAGTGGCAGAACCGAAGACAGGCGGAGGGGAAGCCTTACGACAAGCCCAACATAGTTACTGGTGCAAACGTTCAGGTAATTTCTGATGAAAGGTGATCTATTTTTTGAATTGTTAATGACTTCTTTTTCTGTTATACAGGTTTGCTGGGAAAAATTTGCAAGGTATTTTGAAGTAGAGTTAAAAGAAGTAAAACTAAGGGAGGGGTTTTATGTCATGGACCCTGAAAAGGCTGTGGAGATGGTCGATGAAAATACTATTTGCGTTGCTGCTATTTTGGGTTCTACTCTAACCGGGGAGTTCGAAGACGTTAAACTTCTGAATGATCTTCTTGCGGAGAAGAACAAACAAACCGGGTAATTTGTCTCCAGGCTCAACTCTGATATACCTTGTTGTTTTACCCATGTCTTCTTTTATTTACATCTGCAAGATGATAAAGTTTCACATCGATAGATTTATTCGGAAGCTATGAAATTTTATGTTTCCTTGCAGTTTGTTTATAAATAGGGAAATTTACATACATACCACTTTATTTCATGCTTTTTACATATCTAATACCTAAAATATTAATATTACATGCCTACCACTTATATACAACTTTAATATCAAATATACCATTCCTATAATTCATTTCTATCATTTATATCATCCTATAAACTTTAATATTTCATTCTATGCACCCAAATTTGTTCTCTGGGTGATAGACATGTAATAATAATGTTTTGGATGTTAGATATGCAAATAGGGGAAATTTACATATATACCACTTTATTTCATGTTATTTACATATCTAACACCCAAAATATTAATATTACATGCCTACCACATATACAATTTTATAAATATGTTTTCTAAGATACCTGCATGTTGAAATTGCTTGCTCAGTGATATTGAAGCTCCTTTCTTTTGCTTACCAGTTGGGCTACTCCAATTCATGTGGATGCTGCAAGTGGTGGGTTTATTGCACCTTTCCTTTATCCAGAGTTGGAATGGGATTTTCGCTTGCCATTAGTGAAGAGCATCAATGCCAGTGGTCACAAATACGGATTGGTCTATGCTGGTGTTGGCTGGGTGGTTTGGAGGAGCAAGGAGGATTTGCCTGAAGAACTTATTTTCCATATAAACTATTTGGGTGCAGATCAACCGACTTTCACTCTCAATTTCTCCAAAGGTTTGTTTTATGTTTTAGCTAATGCTCTTCACAGAAACCATTTGAATCATGAACTCGCAAAATGTAATCTGTTATTTTTTTTTCCTTTGCAGGTTCAAGCCATATTATTGCTCAGTACTACCAGTTTATACGATTGGGATATGAGGTAACAATGCCGCTTAACTTTGTCTCCAGCATGGTCATTTCGTGGATAAATGAGCTATTTTCTGCATTATAATCTTTTTTGTGTTTCACTTATTGTTTTGAAAATTAGATCGGGCTAGTTCGACTGGTTCAATCGGGAATAATTTTTTAATTAATTTTTATAATGTAAATAATATTTAATTTTATCTATTTAGTTATTTAATTAAATAATATAAAAATTAATATTTTATCTATTTTTTAATTATAAATGACACAATATGAATTTATAGATGTAATTTTATGATGCGAATTTTGTGTATAATCTATAGGTGTAAATTATATCTAAATATATAAAATGAATTAGTAAGTATTTATATTAAATTTATAAATTTATATGTGAACTAAATTTATATTAAATATGAATTAAAATAAATGATTAAGGATATTTAAATTTAAAATCATATAATATATTATCTGTGTATAAATTTTATTTATTTTTTAATCATAAATTTATATTATTTCATAATTTTTCCATTCTAGCTTGTCATTTAAATATAATTTAAATAATTTAAATATTTATTATATTGTCCAGTTCGACTCTGATTCAATTCCGATTGTATAATTGAACCTTTCTTTCTTTCATTTCTATCTTCGGTCTGATTTTTACAACTTTGATTTCACTAGTTTTGTGATGATGAGCAAGAACGTAGGATAGTTTGATTCAAGATTTAGCTTATGAGTGGAACTTTTCTATGGCTTGAAAAGATACATTGATTTAAGACAATATTAGTGTATTTTACTTGAACTAATATGATGCCTATATGAATCATGTAGGAAATACTGATTCATAGATCATAGGGTACTAATTAATTCAAGATCTAGGCATGTATGAGTAAACATTCTGTTGTTGGTACAAAAAGATAACTTATCTTAAAATTAGGTTGTTCCACCTATATTACACTACAATAAATGTCATTTTGACATAATTGTGCCATGGTTTATATATTGTGTGCAATATTTTAATTACAGGAAATTTGATCAATCATACGAAAAGAAAGTTCATGCATTTCACAGCCCTTCTCAGAAAATGAAACCTTACAAAATACAAAGCAGTTAACTTGTACAAAAGCTATTTATTTTTTGTATAAATATAGTCAGTAAAGATAATAGTATGCAATTGTAAACATTAAACTTATCTGTTAAATGAAAAGATTCATCAGGAGAACCTTATAATATTTTGAATTTAGCTTGTAGCTTTTTATTTCTCTTGATAACAAAATACAAACCTTCTTTAAAACCATTCCTGTTTTGTTCCCCGAGTGACATATCATGATACATGCAAATAGGGATACAAAAACATCATGGAGAACTGCGTGGAGAATGCAAGAATCCTCAAGGAAGGCATTGAAAGTACTGGGAGGTTTGATATAGTCTCAAAAGACAGTGGAGTGCCCCTTGTTGCCTTCAAACTGAAGGACAGTAGCCAACACACAGTCTTTGAGATATCAGATAGCCTAAGAAGGTTTGGGTGGATAGTCCCGGCCTACACAATGCCACCTGATGCAGAGCATGTGGCAGTTCTGAGAGTGGTGATCAGGGAAGACTTTAGCAGAAGCCTCGCTGAGCGACTTGTTGCGGACATCAACAAGGTGCTGTTGGAGATCGAAGCTCTCCCGAGCCGGATAGCAAAGATTGCAGCCGTTACATCTGAGATAAGCGGTAACGACGGCACCGTGCCGAAGAAGAGTGTCGATGAGGTGCAGAAGGAGGTGATCACTTTCTGGAATAGGCTAGTGGAGAAGAAGAAGAAGACTAATGGTGTTTGTTGATGTCTGAGGGAGGTTTGTAGATTTGCTAGCTCCTGTTTGTCATAGGGAGAGTAAGTAAATTAGTTGAGCTTTTTCTCCTTAGGGGCTTAAACATCCACTCTATATGTATCTATATCATACCTTTTATATAATGAGTGTTGCTATTTTCTGGCTTTTGTGTGTTAAACCCATTGTTTTTATAGTAATTACTGATAAGCAGCAATAATGCAGTAATAATAAATCATGTTTCTAATTCTTAGTTTTTTGTTTTTAACCATGAGCTCATTTGATTATTGTTTGTAAACAACTTTTTTTTTTGAGATGTAATTTGTTGTTGGATTAGAGAGAGCCGCCTTAGATGGTTTGGTCACATAAAACGGCAGCCTTTCAATGACCCGGTTAGAAAAGTAGATGTATTATATTTGACTTATGTTAAGAAAAGTAGAGGTTGACCTAAAAAGACTTGATTCGAAAATATTAGAAATTATATTTCTTTTTTAGATTTAGATGAGAATTTAACTCTTAACAGAACACAATAGAGAAAAAAGATTCATGTAGCCGACACCACAATGTGATAAAGACTTGTTGTTGTTGATTTTTAAAGGTGAAAATAAACTTAAATAATTACAGCTGATTTTTTTTTTAATTTTTATAAATGCTTTTTCTATTTGCCTGTAACTCAAATCTGCCACAAGATAGGTATATGTGTAAATGATTCATGTAAGGAAAAAAAAAAAATGCAAATACCAAAGATTTAATGCATCTAGCCATAAGAAGCAAAGAATAATAAACAACATAGTCTTAGATCGTTAATCGTTGCATCAGGAAAATAATCTGTGTAGTTTATACATTGAAACATCAACTGTTTATAACATCATCACGCAATTTCCCCTCCTTTAATAGTTCAATCACAATTTTCTCACACTGATACAAGCAACTCTTCATAAGATAATGGAATCCTGTAAAATAGTACAGACAAAGATAATCCATGTTGTTAACAACATAGGAACGTTATCTCCAGCTTCAGTTAAGGAACACATATAACTGATTAAGGCTTCAGAGCAGCTGGGCCCTTCACAACTGTAACTGGGCATGTTGCGTTGGTAACTACGTACTTGCTGACACTCCCAAGCAGCAATCTACATCAAAATATCATTGAAAGGAGTTTACTGAAGATTATTTGCATTGATAAGAAGGATAAGATCAAAGTATTTTATATGGTGAAAAAACCCTAAAACTTATAATCCCTCAGCCACCCACTCCGTACTCATGGGCGGATCCACCTTAAGGCCGGGGGGGGGGGGGGGGGGGGGGGGGGGTGGCGCAATTTACCCTCCTGGAAAAATAAAAAAATTCTTTATTATATGATTCTGTAAGTAATTTGTTCCCCTCTATATATTTTTTAGTCTTTATTACAAGGATTTTTAAGCAATTCTGTTAGACCAGTCCAGAGAGGACTGGTCCAGCCGGTCCAGAGAGGACCGGCTATATTTGTTTACGGGAGAAGAAAACAGGCGGAAGAAGCCAGGGAGCCGGCGGACACAGCAGGGAAGAAATAGGTGGGGTCCACTTGTTTTTCAAAATGAATCTTGGAGCCAAAAGGAGTGAAAGCAAGGGCAATTAAGTCCTTTTATGTTATTTTTGAATTGTATGTATTAAGTAGGGAAAAAAAAGGATAGATTAGGGTTATGTGTGAAATTTGTTTGGAGTTTTCTTGTTCTTCTTTGGTGGCTAGGACTCTAGATCAAATTCTAGAGATTGGGAGAGTGCGATCCTCCTCTTGAATAGAGGATCCTTGTATCTTTGCTATTTTCCTTGCATCTATTAGTAAAATACAAGTCTTTTCTCCACGTTTTCTGCAGTTTTTTTCTCTGTTTTTCCTCAGTTTTGGGCTGTTTTCCTGCTGTGGACAGCAGTTGTTCTTGAGATTTGTTGCCAAAGTGATTAGGAAATACCAATCGTGGGCTGTTTTTGACAAATTTCGGCGGCTGAAATTTGTGCCGGCGAAGAGGAAATTGCTGAAATTGTTTTTCAGATTTAGAGATCGTCACCAAATTTTCAAGCCGTAAGAGATGGCGGCTAAGAAGTTTGTTGATGCTTTGGAGGAGCGAATTGAAGGGGAAATAAATCAAATCAAGGAGACCGTGGAGGAACGAATGTCTTCCATGGAGGGGCAAGTGGCCGATCTACGAGAAATGATGAAGAAGATGTTGGAGTTTCAAACCCAATCGGCGGCATCTGATGCAAAAGGGCCAGCGGCGAAGAACACCAACTCTGGAATCCATAGGGAGGAAGAGGAGGTGGAAATCGTGGAAGGAAGTAGGGGAAGGCCTCATTTGGAGTCTTTCCAGAGGGAGGAGAGAGGAGGAAGATATGGGGAAGGGCAAGGATACGGAGGCATGGAACCCAAAAGTGCTGGTTGGGAGCATCAGGAGGGTTATCATGGGCGCCGGGAAGCGGTGTTTGAAGATCAGAGGGGATTTTGAAGGGGGTTTGGGACAGGGCAGAGCAAGGGAAGATCGGGAGACATGGGGAGGTCCAGGCACATGGGAGAGGGGAAAACTATGGAGGTTTAAGGGGGAATGGCGGGGATCGGAAGGTAAGGAAATTGAAAATGCCCATTTTAAGGGGAGGATGCCTATGGGTGGATCTACAAAGTGGAGAGATACTTCGCTGTTAACGGCTTGACGGAGGAGGAGAAGTTATCAGCAGCGGGCTTGTGTCTGGAAGGGAAGTCACTCTCTTGGTACCAGTGGAGAGATCAGAGGAGACCTATCCGGAGCTGGGGAGAATTCAAGGACAGTTTGTTAGAGCGTTTCCAAACCGACCGGGGAGGAGACTTCTACGAGCAGTTCTTTGCCCTAGTACAAGAGGGGTCTGTGGCGGACTACCGAGAGAGGTTTGAGCATCTGGCCAGCAGGGTAGAGCGCTTGTCCGAGACGGTGCTGGAGGGAAATTTTATGAAGGGATTAAAGGCCGAGGTGCGAGCAGCGGTGAAGGTCCTGATGCCCAGGGACCTAGGGGAGGCCATGAAGCTTGCACAGTTGGTCGAAAATCAAAAGAGCTTGGAGAAGGGAGCGAGGAGTAGTAGTAGCTCAGGAGGCACTTACAGGTGGACGACTACCCACCTAGCCCCAAAGGGAGCGTCCCCAGGAGGAATGAAAGTTCCAAAGGAAAAAGCAACAGGAGGAGGAAATGGGGGGCAGTTCAAGAGGCTCACTGACAAGGAAATGCAAGAGAAGAGAGCAAAAAGGCTGTGTTTTCGATGTGATGAAAAATACATGACAGAGCATAAGTGCAAGGATCGAACTCTTCAAGTTCTCTTCGTTTGTGAAGACGAGGAAGACGAAGAGGGTGGGGAAAGCGATTCTGAGGTGGAGGAGGAAAAGATGCATTTGGATGTGGCAGAAGTCTCTCTCAATTCCGTAGTGGGATTTACTCCGAGTCACACTATGAAGGTAAAGGGAGAGATAGCTGACCGTGGAGTAGTGGTGTTGATTGATAGTGGGGCAACCCACAACTTCATTTTCACCAAGATTGTAGAGTTGTTGGGGATGAAGTTAGTTGATACTGGAGGCTATGGGGTAATGATGGGTACTGAAAAGGTGGAAATGGGAAGAGGAGTCTGTAGAGGGGTGGTACTGAAGATCCAGAGAATACAAGTGAAGGAAGACTTCCTTCCCCTAGAATTGGGGAGTACGGATGTCTTCCTAGGGATGAAATGGCTGCAAATATTGGGAGAAATCAAAATCAATTGGGGCACTCTGCAGATGGAGTTGGTGAAGGGGGGAACGAAGATGGTGATTCAAGGGGATGCAAGGTTGACCAAGGCAGGGGTTTCTTTGAAATCCCTAATCAAGACAATTCAGGATGAGGGGGAAGGCTACTGGGTGGAATTACACAGATTAGGAGTAAATGTGGAGGAAGAGGGAGACATACCCCTCTCTGTGCAGCCTCTGATCCAGGAGTTTGAGGGGGTTTTTCAACCTCCTCTAGGGTTACCACCACCCAGGGAGCAGGAGCACGCCATCACTTTAAGAGAGGGAGTGTCACCTGTCAGCGTGCGACCCTATCATTACCCTCAGTTTCAGAAGGATGAAATAGAAAAGTTGATCAGAGAAATGCTGGAAGCAGGGATCATCAGGCCCAGCACTAGCCCGTTCTCTAGTCCTGTTCTATTGGTGAAGAAGAAGGATGACAGCTGGCGGTTTTGTGTAGACTACCGCGCACTCAACAAGGAAATTGTACCTGATAAATTTCCTACACCAGTGATTGACGAGTTGCTGGATGAATTGAGCGGAACAGTGATTTTCAGCAAGATCGACCTGAAATCAGGATTTCATCAGATTCGAATGAAGAAAGAAGATGTGTCCAATACCGCTTTTAGAACTCATGAGAGCCACTATGAATTCTTAGTGATGCCTTTTGGCCTCACCAATGCTCCAGCCACTTTTCAGGCACTCATGAATACGATCTTCAAATAGTATCTGAGGTGATTTGTTTTGGTTTTCTTCGACGACATCTTAGTGTATAGTAGAACAAAGGAAGAGCACAGGGGGCACTTGAAGAAGGTATTAGAGGTTCTCCAGGAGCACCAGCTGAGGGCTAACTTGAAGAAGTGCTGCTGCTTCGCACAAGCCAGTGTGGAGTACTTGGGTCATGTGGTATCCAAGGAAGGGGTAGCAGCAGATCAGTCCAAGATTGAGGCCATGCTTCAGTGGCCACTGCCAAAAATCTAAAGGAGCTGAGGGGATTCCTAGGGCTTACAGGGTACTACAGAAGATTTGTAAAGGGATACAGCACTATAGCTTGGCCACTCACTGAGCAGTTGAAGAAAGATGGATTCTTATGGGGGGAGGCAGCTACGACAGCATTTGAGCAGTTGAAGAAGCTATGACCACAGTTCCGGTCTTAGCTTTACCGGATTTTACTCAGGCCTTTATAGTGGAGACAGATGCATCAGGATACGGGCTAGGAGCAGTGTTGATGCAGAGTCACAAGCCCATTGTATATTTCAGCCAGGTGTTGACTGCCAGAGCCCGACTGAAATATGTCTATGAGAGGGAGTTGATGGCAATTGTTTTGGCAATCCAAAAGTGGCGTCCCTACTTACTGGGAAGACATTTTTCATCGTCCGGACCGACCAACGGAGTCTGAAATATTTGCTGGAGCAACGTATGGTGACAGAGGAGCATCAGAGGTGGCTGTCCAAACTCCTGGGATATGATTTTGAGATTCAGTACAGGCCAGGGGTAGAGAATAAGGCAGCAGATGCCTTGTCCAGATGCATGGGGGAGATGCAGACAGTGGCTGTATCGGTCCCAATGATGCTAAATTGGGAAGCCATAAAAGAGGAGAGTGCCAAGGACGAGGAACTAAACAAGATCAGAGCTGACTTACTGAAGGAAGAGGGAAGCCATCCAGGGTACTCGCTAGAGGGGGAAAGACTGTTGTACCAGGGAAGATTTGTATTACCTAGAACATCAGTACGCATCCCACAACTGCTCCAGGAGTTCCATGGAACAGCAGTGGGAGGTCATTCAGGAGTACTAAAGACCTACAGGAGACTAGCTGCAGAGCTGTACTGGAAAGGTATGCATATAGATGTGGAGGATATGGTATCCAGGTGCGAGGTGTGTCAAAGAAATAAGTATTTAGCTATGTCACCAGGAGGGTTACTGCAGCCATTGGCATTACCAGGACGAGTCTGGGAGGAGATATCTATGGACTTCATTGATGGGCTACCCCGCTCGGAAGGATTCACTGTGATTTTGGTGGTAGTGGATAGATTGAGCAAATATGCTCACTTTATTCCGTTACGCCATCCATACACGGCGGTGACAATAGCGTCAGTCTTTATCAGGGAAATAGTCAGACTACATGGAGTGCCAGAGGCCATAGTATCAGACAGAGATAAAGTGTTCCTCAGCCATTTCTGGAAAGAATTGTTCAGACTGCAGGGGACGGTGCTAAAAAGGAGTACAGCTTACCACCCACAGACGGATGGCCAAACAGAAGTAGTCAATCGGAGCTTGGAAACTTATCTGAGATGTTTCGCATCAGAAACACCCAAGCTATGGGCTAAATGGCTATCATGGGTCGAGTATTGGTACAACACCTCTTTTCATTCAGCCTCTCAGATGACCCCATTTAAGGTGTTGTACGTAAGGGATCCGCCCCACTTGGTATATTTTGGGAGTAACAGCACACCCGTGTCTTCAGTAGAAGAGTATTTGGAGGAGAGGGACAAGACATTGGAAGAGTTAAAAAGACATCTGTTGAGGCTCAACAGATTATGAAGAAACAAGCTGATGGGCATCGGAAGGATATTCAGTTTGAGGTGGGCGAGAAGGTATTTTTGAAAATCCGCCCATATCGACAGAAATCGATCGCAAACCGGAGGAATGAGAAACTTGCTCCAAGGTACTTCGGTCCTTATGAAGTACTGGAGAAAATTGGAGCCGTGGCATATCGTCTGAAGTTACCACCGACAGCGACGATCCATCCGGTTTTCCATGTATCCCAGCTAAGGAGAGCCATTGGAGATTGTGCTACCAGTTCTGAGTTACCCGGGACATTAACAGATGAAATGGAAATTGTCTTGGAACCTTTGGAGCTCATGGAGGTTCGTTAGAAAGCTGATGGAGCCACAGAAGTCCTGATCAAATGGAAGAACCTCCCTGACTACGAGGCCACGTGGGAGCCATACGAGCGGATGAAGCGACAGTTTCCTGACTTCCACCTTGAGGACAAGGTGGTTCTTTGGGAGGGCGGTAATGTTAGACCGGTTCAGAGAGGACCGGTCCAGCCGGTCTAGAGAGGACCGGCTATATTTGTTTACGGGAGAAGAAAACAGGCGGAAGAAGCCAAGGAGCCGGCGGACACAGTAGGGAAGAAATAGGTGGGGTCCACTTGTTTTTCAAATTAAATCTTGGAGCCAAAAGGAGTGGAAGCAAGGGCAATTAAGTCCTTTTATGTTATTTTTGAATTGTATGCATTAAGTAGGGAAAAAAAGGATAGATTAGGGTTATGTGTGAAATTTGCTTGGAGTTTTCTTGTTCTTCTTTGGTGGCTAGGGCTCTAGATCAAATTCTAGAGATTGGGAGAGTGCGATCCTCCTCTCGAATAGAGGATCCTTGTATCTTTGCTATTTTCCTTGCATCTATTAGTAAAATACAAGTCTTTTTCTCCACGTTTTCTGCAGTTTTTTTCTCTGTTTTCCCTTAGTTTTGGGCTGTTTTCCTGCTGTGGACAGCAGTTGTTCTTGAGATTTGTTTCCAAAGTGATTAGGAAATACTTGAAATCAAGTATTTCCTATCAAATTCCCACCCTAAAAAATTTAAAATACTATGGTATTTACACAATTGCCCCAATATAATTAAACACATTGTGTAGAGATGTTATTGTTAGGGAACGATGAACAACGCCGACCCCCGACATATCTGTGAAGCGTACAACGATGAACAAATAGGGGTCGAGAGGCAGCGCCCTCGGAACAAATTTTGATCTGAATAAATGCTCTCAATTGTGGGATTTCTATCCTCCCATATATTGCTCTCTAAATGGTTGAAAATGAAATATTTCTCTCCTTAAACTAATAACTCTGGCATGGTATCCCCCCTTTTGGAAGGATACTAAACAACTTGCTTTTAGTTTGTAAAAATATACACTACTCTATATCAGATGGCAGTAGATTTTTTCTCTTTTTGTGGGACCCTAATGCAATGGAAAACCCTTGTTGGATCTTTTTGTAAATGCAATTTTTAATCTTCTTCCTTTTTCTCCCCAATTTCCCCACTCAACTCCCTCATGTCGAATGACACCTCCCTATAATTGCTACTATCAATATACATGATACTATATCTGTTATCCCAATCTCATGGCAAGAAAAGTCTTACCTTCAAGGATTTTATTAGGACTTCATTAAGGGAAATCTAATGAGTTTAATTGGTACTTATTTATTTGACATAAATTTTATGCTATTAGATACTCTTCTTTTGCTTGGTTGTGCTTGGCTGGCGGGGTGTAAAATAGCCAATGTGCTTTGTGCTCGTAATCTAGATATTCATAGATTAAGTTTAATATACTTATTGCTTACCAAGTTACCGTGGGCGGTTAGTTTCCTATTCCGTCCCAACCTTCAAATATTTAATCATAGAAATGATTTAGAACATAGCTCATCTTGGTCTGTTGGTTGAGAGCTCTCACTACCAACCAAAGGTCTTAAGTTCGAGTCTTGCATGCGTATGTGATGTGTATATGAGTTTGTCTTAATTGACCTAAATGTCCCAAAATAAAGACTTAGAGGCTGTTGTTACTACTGTCAAATGCCTTTCTCCACTTGCTGCTTGATCTATTTTTATTTGGCGTGACAGAAACGAGTGACTTTTTGGCAAAACAACTTCATGTTCTACATTACTATTCAACTGAAAATCAAGAAAGAAATAGAAAAAGTTTGCAACTGGACATTTATTGCTATAGTATGCTCTACGATGGACTTCACTGTTTCAATGGATGCATGTCTCTCGGTTTGGTTACTCTTGATGGGTTCTTTGATTATTTGTTGGGCCCAAATAATGATGAATAAACATTTCCCAATATAGCAAATGCTTTTCTAATATTACTTACCCTCACTCACGTTAATGGCCTCTTGGCAACAAAGCCCTACTTGGGGTCTTGGTTGGGTACCCATTGGGTACCCACACTCTACACGGGCGAGCTTTGCCCACCCACGCCCATTCATGATGACTTTCGGGATGTTGTACCCACCCACCCACTTTCCACCCTTTTTAAACGCAATCCGCCACGGAGTGATGACCTTGAGGCTTATTGCCCTTTGCTTTGGCTGCAAACTTTCAAGCCGCATATTAAAATTTATCGTGGTCGCAACGCGGTTCAGTAATGCAAACTGCATAGTGAGGATTGTGGATATGGATCAGCAATGTAAATCAATTTATCCCCCGATATTGAGTACCCACTCATATTCACCCACAAGGCCTTGGGCGTATCCATACCCACCCATGAATGGCTATGTGGGTGGGTGTGGGTATGGAAACCCAATGTAGGACTCTGCTCGGCAACCGTGGGTGTTGGTTTTCTCATCTCGCAGCTCCTTTTCATTGTAAAAAAACAAGCTTAGATTTAATCTTTTTTAAAACATAAATATTTAAATGTTAGCAATGATCAACGGGATGGAGTAAACAAATAGCAGCTTGTTCTCTTCTTCACAAAACCATTCTTGATGCACAGTAAAAGTCTACTAAAAAAGTACTCTTCAAACATTATATTCAATGGAAAAAAAAAAAAAAAACATTCCTTCCAGCCTTTTAAACCACAAATCGAGAAAGAAACTGCCAGATTAATTTGTCAACCACATGAACCCATACTGGGCCCAACATGCTAGACTATAATATAACTTGCAGATAATCCATTAAGGAAATTAACTTCCCTTGAAGAAGATATTAGTAGAAAAATTAAGTAGAAAAACAAACTAAAGAAGATATTTATAAGAAACATTAATGAACATATAAGAAGGGAAAACCTTTTCAGAACACCTAATCCTCTGCTGCCAACCACAAGGCAGTCAAGCTTAAGATCTTCAACCGCATCACAGAGCTTCTCCCTTGGATCACCCCAATAGATCTTGCAAACAACCTTCACCTGCTCATCGCCAAAAAATTAATAGATTCCTTATTTATGTGCATGAAGAAAATAATTATATATAAATCATTAATAAAGTGTAACACAGAGAGAGCTTTTTACCTTCATTGTCCTGGAAGTAGAATCGAGGAGGTCGAGGATCTCAGGGTCTGGATTGATACCATACAGCTTGGGCAGATTCATCTCCCTGAGTTCTTCCATTGGAATCAGTGCTGCAAAGTCATTAAAAAAGCAGAACTTCACTTCAAATAATTTGGAAGAATGAAAGATAATTAATTTGGTGATTTTAAGATCAACGAACGGGATCCGGTGTTCCCCCAGAGCTTTTTCTGGGGTGTCTCGGCCTTGCTGGAATGGACGTGGATGGCGATGATCGTGTCGCCGTCCTGGACGAGGTTCTCGACCGCCCACCGCACCGCCGCCCGGCTCGTCGCCGAAAAGTCCATCCCCACCCCCACCCTCCGCCTGTCTCCCATCTCTCTCTCTCTCTATCTCGGTATCTACCTTTCTCCTTATTCTGTACTGGTTTTCTGCAATGGCTATCAATTTATTTTGCAGAAAAAAATTGAATGAACATATTCTGATCAGTTTACTTTTATTGTTGTGATATAGGTCTAATTCATGATATTTATGTTATAAATATTAAGAATATAAGTTTTTTAGTTATTAATATTATAATATATTTTTATCATTAAAAATATTTTTATTTATTGAATTAATACAATAAAGAGAATTATAATTCTGATTTTTTTCTTCTAATTTTAGAGAGTGATGATATATTTCATTTTATTTTACAGAATAACAATCAAATAAAACAAAATTTGTGGAAGAATCTGTGATTTGTAATTTAATAATATAAATTTTTATTTCTCAAAAAATATAGATATGAGCAACATATTTTATAATTTATCACTCATTGAAATTAATAATTAAAATTCATTATTATTATTTTTCTAAAGTTTAGTAATACCGTAGGAACAGGTACATGCAATGATATAATCCCTCATATATTTTATAATTTATCTTTTATTTATTTTTTTTCAAAATTTTATTAATGCTCAAGTTTTTTTTCTTCAAAACATTATTCATACCTAAAAGTGTTCTTTTTTACATAATTTTTTTTAAATGCCTAAAATTTTGTATTTAACAAATTTTTCTTAAATATTAGAAAAAAATAATTATTATGAATTTAATTTTAAAATAGGCTGCAAATACTCATCTATTATTATATGCCATCTATAAACATCTTATTGCACAATAACTTCTTCATCATTAAGAGTAATATCTTCTTTAAAAAGTGATAGGCAGTCCAAAAGCTTTCTAATTTTATATTAACTAACTTTAAACACATTTGTGGCGCACAAATATAATGTATTTGAAAAGAAAACAAGATGTCTAGTGATGATTCTTGATAAGGTCGTTGAACCTTTTTCTCTCCACAAAATAAAGTAAGAAGTTTTGAAAGAGGCATTGAGTTTTATGAGGTGAAGATAATCAGTATTTTTTATTTCTTACTAAAGTGAATGAGCGCTTGAATTGAGTTCATTAGAATTCTCAAATTTATGTTCAGCCAGTATGCTGCAAGTTTGAGCATCAAAATTTTAGTGATGATAGACTTTAAAGCTTTTGAATCTCTGTGTGGCTCCTTAGGAATTATAGCTTACATTCAAATACATAATTCGGGAACGGTGCATCGCACATGAATCTCTGGTGAAAATGGAAGGTCTGTCAAGCCATTGCTTAATCAAAAAGCTTCGGTTGACTCAAAGACCTGAGATCTTGGCAGGGGTGTCAATTTCAGGTCACGGGTCGGGTTCTGGTCGAACCCGGAACTCACCCGGGTTCAAACAGGTCGACCCTAACCCGACCCGGATAGATAAACGGGTCGGAAATCCGAACTCGGACCGGACACGGCGGGTTGCCGAGTTGACACGACCCGACACGGGACCCGAAACACACTGACGAGTGCGGGTGAGCGCGGCGAGCTAGGGTTCAAACTTTTTTAATTAACAAAAACTTTTTTTAATTAGTGCCTTAACAACGAATGAAGACTTACAAAGTGAATTTGAGCTTTTCCCTAATCGGCTTATATAGTGATCGGCCAACTAAAGCTTGCTAAGCTTTGCTTCTTGTATCTTTGAGAAGAACCAAATATGAAGTATGGATTGTACACAACCTAAAGTTATATTTGTATTACATTTATTTTGAGGTAGATTAAAATAAAAAATCGTAATTGTTATTTTGATTTGGTTTCAAGGTCATTTGTGCAAATTTGGTATTGTAGAAGTGGATATTAGCATAGAATAAAAGTTCTTTGGACACGACCTGTTTATTCCTTGCTGCAATTATTTTCTTACCAGATATCGCGGGTAGCTACTAGAAGCTACTGAAGAAAACCAGAAGGAAAATAGGTTTACCCAATAGCTTTCCGACACATTTGCGTGTGTCCGCACGTGATTGGGCCGGCTAACGTGAGCTTAGATTTCTGGGCGAGAGGACGCAACGGTCTGCTTGCTCCGCAGGACCTGGGTGCTTCGGACCAAAGAGATATCGTGCCATTTTGGGAAATGGAAAAAAACACAAATTGTAAAGTAATCTAATATATTTTATATGCCATATATTATTTTTTAATATAATTAATTATTGCTTGACATAATTAAATTTAATAGATAAATTTAATTAAATTTATAAAAAATTCATAAATATAATAGAACACATGATATTAATGTTAGTCTTATTATTATTATTATTATTATTATTATTATTATTATTATTAGAAACTTAAGATTGAAGAGTACTTCATTCCTGATATAATCTTGGTTATAATCACAATTTTGACTTTTTTTGTTTCTCTTATAGTGACTTGTTAAATCAGATGATGTGTTGGGTAATCAAAGTTTTTGTTCTTAGAATGATTATAGGCCTATTAGCTTATGCTCTTTTTTAAATAAATTGATTTCTAAAATTTTAATGGGAAGACTTGCTTCTATTCTTCCTAAGATTATTTAGTTGGAACAGTCGGGTTTTGTTAAAGGCAGATCTATATTCGACAACATCTTACTTGCGCATGAATTAATTCATGATTTGGACAAAAAAGTTGTTGGTGGGAACATTATTTTCAAAATGGACATAACCAAAGCCTATGATAATCTGAATTGGGAGTTTCTTTATGATGTGTTACGGTCATTTGGTTTTAACTCTCAATTTATCAGCTTAATTGAACATAACATTGAATTCTGTCTTTTTTCTGTTATTATTAATGGTAAAACTCATGATTTTTTCGTTCCTCTCATGGCCTTAGACAGGGTGATCCCCTATCTCCGGCTCTTTTCATTATTGCTATGGAATTCTTATCTCGTGGCCTCAACCAATTTTTTAGAATGAATCCTAGCTTGTATTTTCGGACTGGTGGTGGTTTTCCTCTGTCTCACCTTAGTTTTGCCGATGACTTCATTATATTTGCGAATGGCTCTATTCGTAATATTCAAAACCTTTTTAGTTTTCTTGGTATGTTTCAAAACACTAGTGGGTTAACCTTTAATAAAGACAAAAGCTCGTTCTTTACTGCTAAATCTATTTCTATTTCTTGCATTCACAATATTGAAAGGAAAACGGGTTTAATGATAAAGTCCTTACCAATGAAATATTTAGGTTCTCCTTTATTCAAAGGTCGTAAACGTTCGTTTTTATTCGATGATATTTTTAATGCCATTCAAAAGAAACTTAATTCTTGGGCTTTTAACTACTTATCTTATGGTGGTAGACTTGTGCTTATTAAACATGTTCTCTGTTCCATATCGATTTATTTGTTTCACACAGTGGTTCCGACTATTAATGTTTCTAAAAGGTTGGAGGTTCTCTTCAACAAATTTCTTTGGGGAGCCAAGGCCGATTCTAAGGCTATCTTATGGGGGTCTTAGAAGAATTGCTCTGGGACTATGGATGAGGGCAAGCTTGGATTTAAAACTATCCAAGAGATGGCGCATACTTTCAACTTTAAACTTTGGTTTAATTTTAGAGCTAAGAAGAGTCTTTGGGCTAAATTTATGTTTTCTAAATTCTGTGGGGTTAGACATCCGTTAAATTGTGCCTTCAAATTGGGTGATTCTCCTAACTGGAAAAGATTATGCAATATTAAGTGGGAAGCGGAGGATCTCATCCAATGGGGTTTAGGTTGTGGCAATATTTATTTTTGGCAAGATAAGTGGTTGGGTAACTTTTCTATCGATAATCTTTTAAATACCCGCTCTACTTCTCTTTGCAAAGTTAAGGAATTTTTTATTAACGACAATTGAAATATGAGTTTACTCCACAATTTATTACCTAATTTCATTATCCAATTAATTGTGCGTATTTCTATACATTCGGATATGGAAGATTGCATTATGTCTACTTGTTCTAATGATTGCCTTTTTAGCTCTAAACATGTTTGGAAGTGGATCAAGCAACATATGCCTACTAACTTCATTAATGTTGCTTATTGGCATAATAGCATTCCTACTACCTATTCTTTTTTGGTGTGGAGAATTTTGCATAACTACCTTCCAGTGGATACTTTGCTTATTAAGAAAGGTTTCTTTATTGTGTCTAAATGTCAATGTTGCTACCACAATGAAAGCTTACTTCATGTTTTTTTCAAGGTCCCATTGCGATGAAAGTTTGGATTTATTTTGATAATCTTTTTAAAGTTTTTCCTACCATTAATTGCATATCTATGAATGATGTTTTTACCGTCTGGTTTACTAAAATTAAAGGTCATATTCGCAATATTATTCCTGTTTTGATTTGTTGGTATATTTGGGAGAGTATGAATGCCTCTAAACATGTTAATGTTAGAATGTATGTGAATACTATCATTTCTAAAATTAAGCATAAAATTGTTCTATTGTTTGTGGCTAAGCTTCTCAAGAACGACTCCTTCAAGGGGTACCAACATTTGGTTAAGGAATTTGGTTTGAGATTTCTTTCTCCTGTTACTGAGCCTAACAATAGAATCATTTTTTGGAAAAAAACCTTTGGAGGGGTGTTTTAAACTTAATACCGATGGGTCCTTTAGTCTCTCTGGTGCTGGGTGTGGTGGCATTATTAGAAACAATAAAGGTTGTGTCATAAAGGCTTTTGCGGGTCCCTCCAATGCTATTAATGCTTTTCAGGCTGAGTTGGATAGTTTTCTTTACGAAATTAAGCTTTGTATTTCCATTGGCATTATTAATATTTGGGTAGAGGTGGATGCTATGCTTATTATTCACTATATCAATGGTAAATGTTCTGCTAATGCTGACAATTTCTATAAAACCAGGGATATTAAACACTTTTTGTCCCTTTCCTCCTTTACCATTACGTATATTTTAAGGGAAGGAAATGCGGTGGCTGATTTACTGGCCAAAAGGGGTTGCACTCTTCTTAACTTTGAGGAGTACGATGAGTACAACCTTCCCATTGGTGCTATTGGTCTTGCTAGATTAGACCGGTTGAACCTGCCTTATTTTCGTGTGCATTAGGCTGGCTGTTTTGGTTGTTTTTATGCTGGATTATTTTGTAGCTTGGTGTATTTTCTGTGCTGTGTATATGGTTGGGAAGGTTCTTAATGGCTTTCTCTATTTTCTTTTTGCTTACTACATTCCTGTAATTATGGGTTGTTGGTCCACTTCTAAGGTTTCCTGCAATTGTTTGTCTGGGTGTATGGTTATCAGGAAGTTTTTGGCTGAGTTTTGCACTGATGTTTGGAGGCTGCCTGGCTCCTTTTCTTTAAAGTGTATTTCTTACTGCGAGTTCTTGCTGTTGGTGGATATTTTCCCATTTACTTCTGTGATTTTCTGGACTGGATTTTGGGATCATTCTTTTTTCCTTTTATGGAGCCTGGTTGCTGGTTTGATTTTCGTGCGGTTCCTTCAGATCTTTTCTTCCTTGATGGATGGGAAGAAGCATTTTCTTATTTTGTCTTTCTGTATTATGGGGGTGATTTGGAAGTTGCATATTTGTTTGTTCTGGGGCCCTTAATTTTATTCCGGTAACATTTTTAAGATGGTGAGTTTGATGTACTTCCTGTATCATTATAATATGTGTGGCATTTCCATTTGGAAGGGTGTTTACAGCTGCAATAGCTGGAGGGAGAATGTTGATTTTACATTTTCTAATGTTAGGATTATTCTGGAGGGAAAAGACTTTCGTTTAACTAGACTTCTTAAGTTAATTTTCACTGCTTATGTTTTGGCCTTGGAGGACAGCCTGTTACCCTCTTATTTCAATACTCCTCTCAGGCGGTTTCATGTGTTTTTATTATGTAAGATTTACAATCTTTCTTACTTGTTTCTGTTGAGAGCTTTCTGCAGGCCTATATTTTTTGATTAAGTGGGAAATTTGAAGAATTGCAAGGTACTCTTTATTTCTAGCTGTTCTTTCTTTTTCTGTAGTTCTCTTCTTTTTTGCAGGAAGATGGTGCTGAATGCTGATTTAAGGATCTTCCTTTTTTGGGTGATGTCTTATTACAGCCCGAGCTTTTCCTTTTATTATTTTTGTAATCTTAGAACTAGGTACCTCCGGCTCTTAGGTTTTCTTTCTTTTAATCTTGTAGCTCTTTGGAGCAGTAGTGAGCTGGAGGATCCTTTTAAGGACTTTGTAATCGAAATTTTGATATGAACGCGTAGGCCCCTCCGTGGGTTTTAACAAAAAAAAGTTTTTGTTAATTAAAAGAGTTTTCCTTCAAATTTTTTTACATTGATATATTTCTATCGTTTGGCCTACATTAAATTATTATGATATAAAGGCACTAATTTAACAAGAAATTTGATGGTTTTGCTTAATTGTGATGAGGTTATAGGGGTGTGAGTCGAGCTGATTAATGAGCTAGATTGGGACGTTGGATTTGATAAATAGCTCATGAGCCGAGCTTGATGAGCTAACAACTAAGCTTGAGTTAGCCCTGACGCAAATCGTTAACCAGCAAGTTAGCTCGTTTAAAAAATATTAATAGAAAATGTGCTTAGTATATATGAGCATTAAGAATTTTAAGAACTAAATTTTAACACTAATGTAGAAATAAGCTAAGAATTTTAAGAAATTTTTTATAAAATATTGAAGTAAAAAATTTGATAAAAGTTTTAAATTATATAATTCATAAGAAACTAATTTTTTTTTTTAAATTATATAATAAAAGTTTTATATAATTCATATATAAATTTTTTTAAAAAAAAAGTTTCTAATGATTTATATAATAAACACATAATATTTCTATAATTTGATTATAATTACATATTTTTAAATTTGCCATCATTTTATATAGATACTGATTAAAATAGAATCTCAGCTACATTAAAGCAGTTCTATAGAAATTAAGATTTTCCCTTATTATTGTAATTAATTCTGAAGCAATTATAGTTTTGGATATTCTTTCAAAATTTAACTTGAGATGCAATTAAGCTACATTTTTTTAATTACAAAACTATCATGATCATAAAAGTCGATCTCCATCTAACAAACACATAATAAGACAAAATTGTCAGGATCAAATTAGTGCATCGATTGATTAAAATTGGTCAAATTAGATGGGATATGCAAATTATGATATAATAAGGGGTAAAGTATAAATTTTTTTAAATAAAATAATTAACAAATATATTAGTATAGTTTTTTGTTTATTTTTTTATAATTTGTTTGCGAATATCTTAAGAATATATATTTATTTATTTATGTGGTACAAGCAGTGATTGTTGTGGTTGACGGTGATCATCAACGATCATGATGGTTGACAAACGACGATCACTATAGGGGGTGGCTTAGGGGGTGGCTTGAAATAGCCAATGGCCGCTAGCGTTGGTGCTTTAGTGTGGTTGACAATTGACTCAATGAGGTGGCCTATGGGAAAACAGAGGTGTTGGTGACTGGCCAGTGGTGATTGGTGATTAGTGATAGTTGATTGCATGCGTGATAACTATTTTTAAAAATATTTTAAACATATAAAAGTTATTTTGAATATTTTTAGAATCAACCTAATTTGTTTTTTAAAGTAAAAAAAAAAAAAAAATTTAAAAATACGTCAAACAAACATATATGTAAAACTCCATCTCCATATGTTTTTAAAATGATTCCATGTTTCACCAGCTGCTAGCGCTAATTAGTCATGCAAATCATTAATCAAGCTTATTAGTTAGTTAAAGTTGATGCTTTCATGTAAATTTTTTTATTTGATTAATTTATGATTCTAATTAGTTGGGCTTAATTAAATAAAATAAATTAAATTAAGGCAACTCTTTAAAGGAGGTTAAAATATTCAGTTGGTAAGAAAGATAATCTCTCTAAGTTAAGATAAGCTAAAAAAGTTATTAAATTAATTTTAGCCTTAAGCTATGTTCTTTGTCTCATCAAATGAAAAAGATATGCTGAAAAAATAAGTTAAGATAAGATAAGCTAGTATAAATCTCAGTTTAGGTTTTCATGGAAATTTTTTCGGTGTTGCATAATCGTTCATAGCTAAGATAAAAATTCTCTCACTCTACCGACGCGAATCTACTAGCTAGCACGCAACAAGTGCATTTTTAAAAAATCTTGTTGAAACTAAAAGGAATATGAGCTAATGAGTTGACTTAGGACTTGTCCAATTATGATTAATTAGCTCATTGAGCTTGACTCGTGAACCCTTTATCAAGCCAAATTAAGCCTGAGCCGACTCATAAACCAGCTATCAAGATCTTATATGTGCTCAAGAGAATAATGTTGTTTCTCCTTTGCTTAATAATGCGGTGCATGAGATCATGCATGCTTCTTCTCAGGATCAGTGTGGTGTAGTTTTTATTAGTTCTGGTGGTTTTATTTCGCCTCTTGTTAATGCCCAGGAGACGATGGATGTGCCATTGATTGACTCTGATAATGTGGGGGGGGGGGGGGTTGTGCTTTGGCTTTGTCGAATGTGGAGATGCAAGGGGGTTGGGGTGGTGGCAAGATAAACTTAAATTTGTTCTGCTTTGTTTGATGTTGCGGTTTTGCCTATTCTTTTAAAAGGGTCCGGTTTCACCCTCTCTTGTTGGGGGATGCTGGTGATGTGGTTTCGCCTATGGTTGAAGGGTCTGCGGAGGCCCTTATCGAGTTAGGTGCCTATAGTGGTTATGTTCCCTAAAGGTTTGATTGCTCAATTTGTTTATAATTTAGGTGTTACTTGTTCCAGGCATTCGAGTTGGGATGTTGTATCTCCTTCATCATGTAGTTTGGGTGGTGATAATATTGGTGATGAGCAAGTTGAGTCTCTTCAGGATTTATATATATGGATTAAAGGTTTGTCAGGTTGTTGATAAAGCTTTCTCCTGTGTCTGTAGGGTCGGAGGAGAAAATTTAGGAAGTAAATGTTTTTTTGCTACTTTGTTGTGTGGCTTGTTTTTTTGCTTAGCAAGTGTTTTTTTAGTTGATGTCTGTTTTATTTGTGAGCTGGGTCGGGGATGTCTTGTGAGTGACTGTTTGGTTTGCCTTTGGGCTCGGACTTGTTTTTGAGTTCTGCTGGTCAGTTATGCTCGACCTTCGTGTTATTGGGAGGAATTTCTCTCCTATCCTTGTATTCTTTCTGTTCATGCTTTGTGCAGGTTGTTTCTACCTTTTTGGACTTCGATCTGGGTAGCTTGGATGCTCTTCATAGACGGTTGCTTGGGAGTTGTTGCTTTTGGTGCATTGGAGTTTGCCGATGCTTCCTTGTTGTTATCTTTTGTTTTGCTTTGCTTTTTTATCTTTTGTATTTAATTGGATCTAAAGCTCGTATGTTTCATTTCAAATGTTGTTTTTTTAGTGAGCTTATGATCTTTTAAGGACTTGAAATTTTTATCATTGTTAACGCGCAGGCCACGCCGTAGGTGTTATCACAAAAAAAAAAAGAAAAAAAAAAAAAGAAAAAAAGACTCATAATCCAGCATGACTTAATTACATCTTGGCTGATTAAACATGCCTATATCTTTATTCTTTATTCTTTATTGATAATTAGTCTTAATTTATACTTTTGCTCATAACGTGCTGTTGAAATTATATGATTATTTCAGTGTGAAACAAATGATGTAAAATAACAGCATTAATAAATCCATGGTCATATTTTGCTCACCTGCTACAAATTATTATTATTATTTTTGTTTGAAATGATGAATGCATAAAGGTACAAATTTATTGCAAATGAAATTTGAAATAAAAAATTGTAACAATAATTTTATAAATTTTTTATCGACTTAGCTAACTAACACTCACCTGCTTCAGTTGCTTCGTTGCATCATTCTCATGGGTGATTTTCCATTATAATTAATTTCCTTCGATCACCAGCATTTGACCTTCATATAAACTATGCTAATTTGTTCATTTAATGTAATTAAATGGTATGTAGTAGGACTATGGCTCCATTTGGGATAACTGTCTTACTATTTTTTAAAGCAGTTTTTTGGTATTTTTTTTTCAAAAAATTTTTATACTAAAAAAACTGTTTTAGAAAACAATAGGAAAGTCATCCCAAAACAAAGTCTAAGGTTATGTTTGGGGCGGCTTTCTTACTGCTTCTTAAAGCGGCTTTTTAGTATAAAAATTTTATTTTTTTACTAGAAAGCATGCAGCTTTATGAAGCAGGAAGAAAGCCGTCCCAAACGAAGCCTAATGCTTTGATTGGGACGGCTTTCGTGCTGCTTCTTAAGACAACTTTTTAGTATAAAATATTTAATTTTTCTAATAAAAATCTACTTTAAGAAGTAATAAGAAAGGCGTTCAGCTTTCTTATTGCCTTTAAAGTAGCTTTTTAGTACAAAAATTTTTAATTAAAAAAAAAAGTTGTACTAAAAAATTATTTAAAAAAATAATAAATAAGTTGTCCCAAATAAAACCTAAGTAATGCAGAAAGCTGATCTTTAAAACAAAAAATATGTGAAATATTTTGGAATATATGTTATAAAACATAGAGATAATAATTATTTTATTTTCTGTTATGTACAAATGCCTTAGTTGTCAGTTATATTTTACATGATTTATTCTCATTTTATTGCAAACATAGCTACATTATCAAAATAGGGGGTCCTGTAGATGAGGCTCATGGATATAAGAGGATTGATTTACATACACGTCATCCAATTTTATTATTTATAAAATTAACACCTAATAATTTTAAACTATTAAATATGTGCACTTTTTATGAACCTGTAGTTTTTTGGTGTGCAGTAATATTTATATGGATGATATTCATTAAATAATCATAAGAGTTAGGCCTGAGTTCAAAAAATTATCGATAAAAATTAAGGATTTTTTGGTACAGTTTTCTTACTGTTTTTTAAAATAACTTTTTAGTATAAAAATTTCTTGAGCTAAAAATTTCTGTACTAGATAGTTAATTTAGAAAACAGTAAGAAAGTTGTCCCAAACCAAACGTAAGACTTCGTTTGGAACTAATGCTTCTTAAAGCGGTTTTTTATCACACCAATTAAATTTTTTGAAAATTTTGATACTAAAAAGCTGTTTTAAGAAGCAGTAAGAAAGCTATCTAAACGAAATTAAGCCTAAGTCTCACTCACTCAAAGCCTCTACTCACCTAGAGTCAAGAATCGCCAAGTTGCCCAAAAGATAGATTTTATTTGGTCATCAGCACGCAGCTATTCAAACTATCCTTAGACATGCAAAACATTAAGTAACTTATTGTTCATTATGTGATGCAGCGGCAAAACACGAAGAAGAAAACCGAAAGGAAAATGCAATGGAACAGTGGAGTTCCTTGCAGGTAACTTGTATTACTTAGCTGAAAATTAACGAAAAGGTGTCTTTTTCCTCTCTTCTACCAAGCTTTAATGAAAAGAGTAAACTAACGAAACTAAAATTAGAGGGACAGCTGGAAAGTAAATACTAGTCCTATGCATAACAGAAAGGGAAATTCTCAGGGAATAACAAGTAGTGGTAGTCCTCTTAGCTCAAGTGTTCCGCCAGTCTAGAATAGCGTATCCGCGTCTCCATCAATCCTCCCCCGGTTCCGAAAAGCTCGACTCCGACGAAGCTGTGGTAGGCTGGGCATCGTCTGGTAGATGATAACTGTATAAGTCGGCAACATTAAAAGTTGAGGAGGTGTGAACATCAGCAGGGAGCTCGATCACGTATGCGTTGTCGTTGATCTTGCTAAGTATGGAAAAAGGCCCAATTTTCTTGGGGCAAAGTTTGGAGTAAGTTCCCTGAGGATAGCGCTCTCGATGCATCCGAAGCATCACAAGATCCCCCACATTGAATGACTTAAACCGGCGGTGACGATCGGCACTGAGCTTATATTTGTTGTTGGCTTCTTGAAGATTTTTCTTGACCGTTCGGAGCGTGTCTTGAACTTCTGTGATTGTTTTGCCAGCTAAGGTTTTACAACCTTTAGGTAGAATTGCAAGGTCTACCATTTGGTTGGGAATTTTGGTGTATACAATCTGGAATGGACAAATCCCGGTGGACCGATTGAAGGAAGCATTATAAGCGAACTCCGCATGACACAGCACTTCTTCCCATTTCTTGTGATTTTCTTGCACCAAGCATCGCAACATGTTGCCCAATGTGCGATTGACCACTTCCGTCTGGCCATCAGTTTGTGGATGATACGCCGAGCTGAGCTTGATGTTGGTATTGAGTCTCTTCCATAACTCTCGCCAGAAATGACTCACAAATTTCACTTCTCGGTCAGAAGTGAGGCTGCGTGGTACCCCATGGAGACGAACTATTTCTTTGAAGAAAAGTTGGGTGACATTGACCGCATCGAAGGTTCGCTTGCATGGAACGAAGTGGGCCATCTTCGAGAAGCGGTCGACTACCACCATAATCGAGTCGGATCCACGCTTAGTCCTGGGTAAACCCAACACAAAATCAAGCGACAGATCTTCCCATATAGAATCCGGCACGGGTAGGGGAAGATACAAGCCCGTATTCTGGGCTGTTCCCTTGAATCTCTGGCAAATGAAACATTTCTGAACAAATCGCGTAACATCACGCCGTAAGTGAGGCCAAAAGAAACGCGATTGAAGAAGTTCGACGGTTTTATCCCTACCCAAGTGGGCGGATAGTCCACCACAATGTAATTCCCTGATTAAATGCGGTCGCCAGGAGGAGTCCGGGATGCACAAGCTATTACCTTTGAATAAGAAACCCTGTTGTAAGGTATAATCAAGTTTCGGTTGTCCCGCCTTGCACATTTCCCATATCTTGGAAAAATCCGCGTCCATGGCATATAACTCCTGTAAGGTCTGTAGCCTTGTGATCTCCGTTTGTAGGTGGACCAAGAGGGCGGAACGACGACTCAAAGCATCGGCGATTCTGTTAATCCTCCCAGCTTTATGCTTGATCACAAAACTGAATCGCTGAAAAAAGACAATCCAGCGGGCGTGCATCCTGTTAACATTTTTCTGACTGTTACTATACTGCAGGGCGTGGTTGTCGCTACATAAAACAAAATCTTTATGCAAAAGATAATGCTCCCATTGTTTAAGCGCACGTACGAAGACGTATAATTCCTGTTCATACGCCGACCACTTCTGACGTGCGGCACTTAATTTTTCACTGAAGTATTCCACCGGTTTTCCTTCTTGGGACAAAACAGCTCCGACTCCGATGGCGGACGCATCTGTGTCTACTTGAAAGGCCTTGTCGAAATCGGGGAAGGCTAAAACTAGCGCTGAACTTAAAGCTGCCTTAATCAGCTCAAAACTATGCTGTTGCTCCCGCCCCCAAGAGAATTTTGAAGACTTAAGGCAGTCAGTGATGGGTGCTGTGATCTCCCCAAATCCTTTTATGAAATGCCTGTAGTAATTGGCCAAGCCATGGAAGCTCCTCACATCTGTGATGGACTTGGGTGTCAGCCAGTTTTGAATGGTTGAGATCTTCTGAGGAGAGGTCTGTATCCCATTAGCAGATAAAACGAACCCCAAAAATTGTATCTTGTGGGCAGCAAACTCGCACTTATCCAGATTGATAAGCAGTTGGTGGGTGCGTAATGTTCCGAAGATGGCCTTCAGCTGATCTACATGCTCTACAAAAGATGAGCTGTAAACAAGTATATCATCGAAATATACAATACAACACTTATCTAGATAAGGCTTGAGGACGTCGTGCATTAGCCGCATGAACGTAGAAGGCGCATTGCAATGTCCAAAAGGCATGACCTGCCATTCGAATAAGCCTTCTACTGTCTTGAAAGCGGTCTTCCATTCATCTCCGGGACGAATGCGGATCTGGTGATAACCACTCCGGAGATCTAATTTGGAGAAAACTGAGGCTCCCGCGAGCTTGTCCAAGAGATCGTTGATCTGGGGTATTGGGAATCTATACTTGACGGTGATGCGGTTTATCACACGACTGTCAATGCACAGTCTCCATTTTCCGTCTTTCTTTGGAACAATGAGTGCCGGCACCGCACAAGGACTAAGACTTGGCTGTATGAACTGCTTTTGTAATAGCTCTTGGACAATCTGACCCAAGATCGCATGCTCCTTCGGACTCATTCAGTAGTGGGGAAGATTCGGTAACACTGCGCCGGGAATAAATTCGATCTGATGCTGAAGTATCCGAAGGGGAGGTAGCGACGGCTGTAATTCTGGTGTAGTAACATCATTGAATTCTTGAAGTAGAGCTTGAATGGTTGGATGGATCACATTATTCTCTTCCAACCCGGGACCCTGCGCCACCAAGGCCAGCAAGGAGTGAGAGTCTCCTTGGTCCCTTAAGAGAGCTTGACCAGACACAATCCTGGCAGAAATGAGACTATGAGTAGCTACCGGCGAGGGTACTGCAGCACTAGCAGGTAAGAGTTTGATCCGTTTCCCTTTCCACTCCAGGGTATAAGTGTTGGCTCGCCCGTCGTGCACAGCCTCATTGTCATATTGCCACGGCCTTCCCAAAATTAGGTGGCAGACATCCATGTCTAGAACATCGCAAGTGACTTGACACAAATAACTTTTGCCAATTGAGAATGTCACCTTGCACAGCTCAGTCACGGTAAATTCCGATCCCTTCTTAATCCATCCAATTTTATAAGGATTTGGGTTTTTTGAAACTTTGAGCTGCAGGGCTTGTACCACTCCCTTGGATATAATATTTTCTGTACACCCGCTGTCGATCACGACATCACATACTTTTCCACTGATTGTACATTTGGAACAAAAAAGGCTATGTCGTTGATTAGCAATGGGTTTCCGCGGGGCAAGGAGCAATTTTTCCATCACGCAGATCACTGGCTCTCCCGTATCTGCTTCAATCTCTTCGCAGCCCTCGTCACCCTCTACTGCATATTCATCTAGCTCTCCACTTTTTTTCTCCTTCAATAAGCTGAGCCTGATGTCGAGTGGGGCATTCATTAGATTTATGACCAGGCTGTAGACATCGAAAGCATTTGATGTTTGACGATTTGGCATAAGGGTTCTAGCGACCTCCTGTCGTCCGTGGTCTGACTGGTAGTTTGTCTTCTGTTGGCAGCTTTACTTCTGCGGATCTCGGTGGATTGGAGCTGGACGGGAGATCCTTTGCTTGC
Organism: Dendrobium officinale; assembly: GCA_019514585.1. NCBI lineage: Eukaryota > Viridiplantae > Streptophyta > Magnoliopsida > Asparagales > Orchidaceae > Dendrobium > Dendrobium officinale. The sequence continues at coordinate 13,443,126 of CM033686.1, forward strand.
ATTCCTCCTGTCTTATAGTTTCCAGAACTAACTTTCGAAAATGTCCTCCTGGCGGCATTATGTTTATAGCCCTTTTGCAGTTGGACTTCATCCTTAAGAGCGAAATTCACAGCTTGGGAAAGAGTCCAGACCGAATTTAGCTCTAGCTTGTCGTGAATTCCTTCTTTCACACCGCCGATATACCTTGCCACCAATTGGTTTTCAGATTCCAAGAGGTTGTTGCGAGCACTAAGCCTATACAATTCCTCGGTATAGTCACTGACCGAGCGATTACCCTGCTGACAGTGTTGGTATTGAATGTACAGGAGCTGCTCATAATTCGTGGGAAGAAAGTGTTGCCTCATTAATTGCTTCATGCGACTCCAACTTCGCACCACCCCTCTTCCTTCCCTCCTACGAGATTGAAGAACTTGCATCCACCACGCGCTAGCCCCTCCTTCTAGTTGGCATGCCACGCACTTGACTTGTTTGGCCGGTGGAATCTCAAAATACTCGAAGAAATTTTCGACCGCCGCCTCCCAATTTAAATAATCTTCTATGTGCAACCTCCCTTCAAAAAAAGGAATGTCAAGTTTAATGCGCATACCTTCATGTTCTGTTCTCATTTGGCATGGTCTTCTCAACCTCTCCGCTCTGGGTTGCAGGTGCTCCTCCTCCGCATCTGACGGTTCTTCCTCCGAAATGGCGTCAAGCTCTGAATCCGTGACTTCTGGGCAAGGAGGAGGACGTCGAATCGGAACATGTTCTCCCCGTAAAACTCACCTGTGTGCCGGTATGGTTGCCGGGATTGCCGGGTGCACTACTGGATTGGTAGCTAATCAGACTTGTCGCATTTCATCCGCGAATCTTGCAAAGTTATTAATGAGCTCCTCCAATTGCTTGGAGGTTTGCTTTTGAGTTTCCCACAACGCCTCCAGGCTCCGATCGCCGTCCGCCCTGGGTCGGCTACTCTCCGCCATTGTCGCTAACACAAGCTCTGATACCAAAAGAGATGATGCAGCGGCAAAACACGAAGAAGAAAACCGAAATGAAAATGCAATGGAACAGTGGAGTTCCTTGCAGGTAACTTGTATTACTTAGCTGAAAATTAACGAAAAGGTATCTTTTTCCTCTCTTCTACCAAGCTTTAATGAAAAGAGTAAACTAACGAAACTAAAATTAGAGGGACAGCTGGAAAGTAAATACTAGTCCTATGCATAACAGAAAGGGAAATTCTCAGGGAATAACAAGTAGTGGTAGTCCTCTTAGCTCAAGTGTTCCGCCAGTCTAGAATAGCGTATCCACGTCTCCATCATTATGACTATTCTTTTTAGATGCTCGTCCGTAGATTACAAACTCTTGCGAAAAGAACTCATTAAAGGCACTCACCTGCAATTCGGAACTCGTCGAAATTTTCCGGTTGATGGATAACTTCTAGTCAGCTCATCCACATTATAGCCAACTACATTGAGTCTATTTATATAATTTTTATATATTCAATATGCTCCCACTTATTGCTTGGACATAAGTCACAATACTATAATTTTGGTTCTTTGAAATAATTTTTTCTTTAAAATCTCTCTCTTGGCTGGCTTCGACACCTCTTTCTCTAAGTAGTCAACTGTGCTTCTTATGAACGTAAAGTTACCAAAGATAATCCTTGAACCTGGTCTGCAAATTGCAATTAATTGTTGTAAGGTTTTGCTGTTTTTCATGGAGAACATTAGATCTAGCTAACATCGTTTAAGGTGCATCGAGCTTGAATAAGACAGGATCAGAAAGTGGAGCAACCCAAGAAAAAAGCCGTTGCAAATTGACCGTTAAAATAACAATGCCATATATGAAAAACTCTTGTATATGAATGATCGACTAACTATATTGACCTAGGAAATGTTTAATGATTCTCACATACCGCTCCTCCAATCCGCTCTCCTATAAAAAAAATCAATTAGACTTTATTTGGAACAGTTTTCTAAATGCTTTCTAAAGCAACTTTCTAGTACAAAAATTTCTAGTTCAAGAAATTTGTATACTAAGTAACTGTTTAAAAAAAAATAATAAAAAAAAGCTATCCCAAATGAAACCTTAATTGCCTCTCTGATGCGTTATCATCGTTAAGACCTTAGAACAGCTACATACTCCAACTCCAGATGAAGAGGTATATCTGTCAGAGTAAAGCACCACAGAAACAACATAGTATTCAAATTTTGAAAATGAAAAATATTGAAGGTGCCATTTAGAATCAATTAAATTTTAAATTATTTAATTATTTTATTTATGTTTATACACGAAAAAAAATAAGTGTCATATCTTAAAAATATGTTATTTTTATTTTAATTTATTGAATATCAAATAATTTCATTAATGTGGTGGCATTGATTGAGATAGTTGCGATGGCCGGTAGTGATAATTTTATTTAAGAACACTCAAAAGATCTGATCAAACATATTTCAAATATTTTAAATAATAATTTTATTCAATTCTAAAAATAACAACTAAATCCAAGTTAAAAACACACCAAATAAATATATTTAAGAAAATAAAAAATATAAGTGATCTCATTCAAGCTCTAAGAGTTCTATTTTGCTATGTCTTTAGATATCTAAAAAAATATTATTAAAAATGGAAGTTGTTGATCGTCACTTTTGTAAATTATCAAAATTTTAGCATCATGCCAAAACTTACCCATATTTTATTCTATTATTATTATTATTATTATTATTATTATTATTATTATTATTATTTATCTCAATTTTATTCTTAGCTAGCAAAACAATATTTCTTAACCATTGAAGCACCTAATATATATCCATTGAGTACTAATAAAGAATCACCATCTCCTTTAGGTCACCTTCAATTTACTCCTTCCTTTACTTCTGTTATTGTTGGCTTCTTTCTGTCAATTCATACATTGACAGATTGCAATTTCATAGCCATTCTTTCTCAACAATCACTAAAATATATGTATTTATCACAACATTTCCTCCATAAGAAAGCGACTTTGCCTGGAAAATGATTTCTATTATAATATATATATGTTGAAGATTAGTCATAGAAATAAGGTTCTGTCAGTTCATATATGCATTAAAATCCAAAACTGAGAGGTAGCAATTATGACTCAGCTTGCATAATAAAGCCCCATTCAACCGGAAAATATGACAAAAGGGTTGAAATGAAAGGAGAGTGGCTATCTAATCCAGATTTTTTTTTTAATAAACAGGCACGATATAAAGGTGTCGGATTCCATCAAGGTTAGAATAGTATATATATATGCTTTTGAAAGCATGCATCATTTCAGAATGCGATGCTGTTATCTTTTCAATATAACCTACTACACAAGCAAAGCTTTAGAGAAAGGGGGAAGGATTATACTGTTAGTAATAAGAGAAGAAAATGAAAGATGAATCACATGAAATTAGAAGACAAAAGCTTTACATGACTGAGAGATCTTTTTTTTTTTTAATTTTTTTATTTTTTATACGCTGCTTGAAAGATTTCTTTTTCTTGGGGGAGAATTTTGAGGTGTAGAGATTAATATTAAAATGAAATAATTAATGAGAATATAGTAGTAGTAATAGAGAAGCCAAGGAAGACAAACAGATCATTAAGATTATAGCATAGTTTTGTCCTATGTGCCAAAGAAAAAACAAAAAGAAAATTACTTTCACCATATTTATGAATCTAAAACCCTTAAAAAACTAGCAAAATTTATGCTTTTATGTATAACATGACAAAATTATTGAGAATGAATTGAATTTGATAAATAGAATAAGTAATAGTTTTATTGAACACTACAAGATTTTGATGCAAAAATAATTGAAGGGAATTTTCTTGAATAACTAACTTTTGATTATTACTTTGAAAGTTATTCAAAATAAAAATACAAGCTATATATAATTAAGCTTGAAGCCCGTTGAAACTTCCATACAAAATGATTTTTCAAACTACCTATATCAAAGAAGTGTTGTGGAAGAAAAAAATCATCAAATAGTAAGGTTCCATCAAAATGTTTTGGTGAAAGTGCACCTAAGGAAAATCAACATTGAGCCTAATATATCAATGGCCAAATTCGTTTTTAAACCAAAATTTAATTAAATTTATGGTTTTGGATAAACAAGTTGGTATTTTTACATCATCATATTTTTATATTTTTTATGTAGGAGTATTCCATTACTCAACTGTTTTAAATCAATTTTTTCATAATGATAAATGGTAAGTGCTGAGTGATAAGTTCTATGTGCTATAAAGTGTTCTGTTATGTTTAACGCTGGCGGCATCACCTTTAAGGACTTGTGGACGAACAAGCTTCTTCTTTAGGATCCCAGTCTTCACAACCTATTCCCTATTAAGTTTGCCACATCTTAGTCCATCGCGTCTTTCATCACCTCTCCTGCAGCTCTCATTATTTCTACGTCGCCCCACCATGTATGGCGTCAATAACTATGCCATCTCTTCTTTGTAATTCATCAACTACTCTTCACTCAACTACCTTCTAGCTCAACTACCTCCCAAAAATTAAGTTTTCATCCACGTCACACTATTCTACATGAGCTCGTGCAAAAAATCATCATTTATCTTTCTCTTAATCTATGTCTACAACCTCTAAATGTATTAAAACTTATTCATAGTGATGTATGGGGTCCATCCCCAGGGTTATCCCACTAAAAGTTTCTTGACTTTAAATTGCTTGTTGAACGTCAATTTTAGCAACCTATTAAAATTTTGCAAACTAATGGTGTGGTGAATGTGTTAATAATAACTTTCAATACACTCTAGCTCAATTTGGCATTGCTCATTGCATTAGCTGTTGGTATACACCTGGGCAAAATGGACTTGCCAAATGCAAGCATTGACATCTTCTTGAAACCATGCATGCCCTGATGTTTCATGCTACCTTACCACCCATTTTCTAGGTTGATACTCTTCTCACGACAGTGTATCTCATTAATCGTCTTCCCTCCAAAAATATAGATAATATGTCCTCCTACCAATGCTTATATCAGAAACCTCCCATAGATACTCATCTTAAGATGTTTGCGTATCTCTTTTACCTATGGTTTTACTCTACCATGCGATCCAAACTTGATCACCGCTCTGCCCCCTACATCTTCCTTGGATATGCGTCAAATTACAAAGGGTATAAATGATTTGATCCACAAGACACATTCACATCTCTAGGCATGTTCAATTCCATGAAGATATATTTCCCTAAAAATACCTTACGGCCACTTCCCCTTCGACATATATTCCATATCGCCTACTTGTACCCTACATACATACATGCTTCCAGTAACAGTTTTCCTTATGCATCTTCAAGTGCTTTCTCTCTTCCCTCAACTTCTCCTATGCTCATGCCTACTTACTTTCCCATTATGCCTACACCAATACCTCCCTTGCCATCTTCTACTAGAAATCACTTCACTTCATCCATATAATTCCCTACTTCTAGTACACCTTTGCAATCATCACCTCCTCTAGCTCAATCTCATCATCCTATGCACACCAAATTTCTAACAGGGCACTTGAAATTGAAATATATCCTTGACCTTCATCATCAACTTATACCTAGCACACATACATGTTTCTCTCAAGAAAATAAACACGAGGTCGAGCGCCAAGCAATGTACGTATGATATTGGGATTAATGTAAATGGATACCAGTAGCAGTGGTACTAACTTGAATGCCTAGAAAGCAATTTACTGAACCAAAATTTTGCATGAGGAATAAAGTGTGAAGATTATGCAGAAGCTTGTTGATGGTTGCTGCATCGTTTCCAGTGAGCAGGATGTCATCAACATACACAAGTAGATATAGCCTGATAGAGTCATGATGGTATATTAAAAATGAGGGATCCATTTTGCTTGTGACAAACCCATATTGTAATAGATGATAGAAAAGAGTGGAAAAAACCACTAACGAGGTTGCTTAAGTCCATAGTGAGCTTTGTGGAGATGGCACACATGTGTTTGATTGCAAATCCTGAAGCCCAAGTGGTTATTGCATGTAGATAACATCATCCAATGGACCATGAAATAAATAATTGAAAAATATCTAATTGCATACTTTTCCATTTGACGGTACCACTGCAAAGTCCTTCCCCTCTGAAGATGTCTGATTCTTCCAAAAACTCCCCATTATTTTCCAAACCAGAACTTTACCGGCAACTTGTTAAATCTCTCCAATATCTTACCATCACCCGCCTAGACATTGCATTTGTTGTGAATCATCTTTGTCATCATCATATACATCAACCACTCCTCATGCATTTCCAACATCTCAAACAACTTTTCTGTTGTTTACATGGTACCACACTCTATGGACTTCACATCACCGATGACACACTTACTTTGTAGGTATATTCCAACTATGATTGGGTTGCTGACAAAACATATTGACGCTCCATTACAGGCTTCTATGCATATCTTGTGTAAACCTTGATTTCATGTTGTGTTAAGAAACAACCTAGCTAATGTTGCTCGCTCCTCCATCGAAGCTGAATATAAACCTTTAGCTACTGCCACCTGTGATATTATATGGCTAAGACACTGATTTTCATATTCTAGTCACACAACCTACTCCACTGTTTTGTAATAATGTATTGACACTTGATTTTGCTAATAATCATGTATTTCATGCATACACAAAGCATATTTATGTTGACTATCACTTTATCACGGACTATATTTAATCTAACCACATCTCTGTTCATCATATTTTTTTCTCAGGATCAACTGTTGATATCTTCATCAAGCCTCTCACTTCTACCCATTTTATTCAACTCAGGAGCAAGTTAATAATTCAAGAGCCCATTATTAACTTGATGGGTGGTGATAAGTGATAAGTTTTGTGTTATAAAGTGCGTGCTCTGCCTCACTCACATGCTATAGGTTCTGCCTCATATAGAATAGCTTCATCCTTTATACTAAAATTTCATCACATCCATTGATTTGTAACAAAGTAATGAGTACTCTTGTATTTTAATACTCTAATGGATGTATATGGTAGATGATCAGAAAATACTCAATAGAGCTTCTTCATGAAATTGTTCACTCTTACTTTCTATGTTGTAATTTATTCATTTAAGCAAGTAACATAGATCATTATCACATTTAACAATGTGTAGTTGTTGTAAAAGTCACCCACTCTTGGAACTTTCTCAGTCACAGTAGAATAAGTGAAGATATTTTCAATACACAAATTGCATGAAACACTTAATGCCCAATGGAATCATAGCATTGAAACTATTTTTAAGGGAGTGAGGATTAAAAGTGAAATCAAATTTGGGTTGATGGATCGGTAATCAAGCTTGTCTTCATACAAAAAACTTAAGCTCATAGGTGAGGGTCAACAAATCAATATTTTCTTCACAAATATAATTTAACTATTTGATATAAAATTTCTAAACCTAGTATTCTCATGATCTAAACATAATATATAGTCAACAAATATCATGTCCATCATGCTCCATGACAAAACCATGATGCACAACTAATTAGAGCTTTCATGACATCTTTTTAGTATTTGATTTTATTACAATCATAAAAAATAATAATTTTTAAAACTCATCAAATGTTTCTACATTAAGCCAGCCCTACATTAGGCTAGCCCTACATGCAATCTTGGATTGTGCCAACCACTATCTATATACTAGATCACCTTCGACGGGTTCTCTTACTAACAAATCATCACCCATTACATCTCATATCGATGTATGCTCAGCTTCTCATCAGATCACCACAATCACTATTGACTCCATCTCACGGGGAGCCTCCATAATAAAGGATAATACATGTGATGTTCTTTCCTGTTTAGAAATAGTGCCCATTATCTTCCTTCAGGGACACATCTTCACATGTTTTTGAAGGCCCCCTTAACCTTTGCTTGTTTGCCGAGCATCATTTCTCTAACGGCTAATGTCTAATAATTTTGTGGACGTTAAACTTTTTTTGTCAAAGGCTATCTTTCTCAATCTCAATATTGAAAGAATCACTCCTTTTGTCCCATCGAAATTTGTCGCTTGATGACCTTGTCCCATCATGTTGTGATTAATGTCATTTGGGGTTCCATCATTGATGTTGGTCATGGTTGAGCGCTCTTGGCCTAAGGTTGATTATGTCAAGAGGAAATATTCCCTCAACTTATATTCCTCCTAATCAACAATTTATATGGTCATATTCATATCAAGATAAAACCGCACTTTTGATAACTTATGTTATTTTTTTCGAAGTTGTTGATTCATTGACATTAGCTTTGGAAGGAAAATTCATGGCCAGTTGACATTATCGAACTTCAAACTATTAGATTCAATTTTCAACTTGTAGGGTTTACTATGCAGATTTTACTCTCCGAGCTTAGCTCTCATCCTCTATTAAAATGGATGATGATAATATGGGATGGCCATGCACGGATCACTATTACTTATTTTTGGGTTTTAATGCATTTAACATGCGTTTGTATTAATTATTTCCATCCAGTTTGTTATCTTTCTAAAGAATATATATATATATATTATCTCAGCGTAATTTGCATCAAGATGATCACGAATGTCTTTAAATTGTACACACAATTTTTTTACTATTCATAATATTATAGAAATCACTGATCTTAAAGCAAATTCCAGAGCATTCAAGCCCCTCTTAACATAAATTACATCATAATATCTATTTTTTTCCAATCAAAATGTAGAGAACATTAACAAAAATATTTCTTAAAAATAAGGGACTATAGAACATCTACGTACTCCAGTTGGACTCGAGATTATTCTGTGCGGATGACGAATGTAGTTCACAGTCTGGATACCAACCAAAATGCATCACGTCAGCAGTACCGAGTGCGGTACTGAGCCACCGTACCCAGCGGGGGTGACGTGGCATATTCTGATTGGTCTCTAAACGACAATTGGCGTATGCATATAATAATTTGCCTATAAAAGATGGCCGTAAAGGTGCCGTAAGTTGCGTCCATTGTGACATATATATGAAGGCCACCAGTTCAGTCTGAAAAAAATAACCCTCCCAAATATGAATGCAAGCGGCAAACCTGTAAATCAACCCCTCTCGTGTTTCTACATAGCAGGAAACTTAACAACCAAAAAAAAAAAAAAAATCGTTATTGACGGCGAAAAAATTCAAAAGAAATAAATCGATCGTCAATAGAAAGGACTCCGGAATTTTCAACACAGACCCCAATAAAGCTATTTTTCAAGTCTTTTAGTTATAGTCCAGGCGAAAACGATAGCTCCAATTATACTAATAATTGCAGGAAAATGTATTTGGTCTGGATTGGACTTATATTTCTTGTCAGAAGCCTTTATTTATTGGCCACGCTGTGTAGATTTGAGCTTCCTAAAGGAAATATGTAAAGAAGACAATGTTAGGTGAGTTAGGTTTCCCGTTGAAATGAGCTTGATAACTATTTATTTTTTGAAAATGTTTTAAAATGTAAGAAGCCGTGTAACGGTCAACTGGTTATTCTTATATAAATGATAAGTTCTTTGGCTTGGAGATAACTTTTGGTCATTATTTTCTTATTGTTTTTAAAATAATTTTTATCTGCAAAGCAGCAGTAAGAAATTTTTCTCAAATAAAGGCTTCGTTTAGGACAGTTTCTTTACTGCTTCTTAAAGTAGCTTTTGAGTACAAAAATTTTAACATTTGTATTAAAAATTGTTTTAAGAAGCAGTAAAAAGCCGTTTAAAACGAAGCCTAAGTCTTAATTTTTATATCTAGAAGTTCTAAACGAGATTTAAAAGGATAATTAATCTCTGATATATTAAACTCATCTAACATAAAGTTAATAATTTAAAATTATTATGATCAAAATTTGATGACGTAAATATTTTTTTTTAAATCTTTATAGCCAAATAAAGCTGTTCTTGGCCTACCCAGATTTCATGAAATGGAAAGAGCAAATGGAATGTTTGGTATATGGTTACAAGTCGGCCTCATATTTGTTATAGGTCTATTAGTGAAAGAGAAGCGAATTTCATTGTCTTCCTTCAATATTGAAAATAGGCAGAAGTCCATCTGAACTGGTTTCAAAAGAGCAAGCTATACATGCCAAAAAAAAAAAGGTATAAGCAAGGGAAGCCCTTTTGTAATTTTCTTAGAAGTCTACAATGGTGAGTATCTCCAATTTTTGTCAAAATATTTGGCCGGCTTTTCTTGTTCTGAAAATCCAAATGATAAATATATATATATTCTGTTAAAAATCAAACTTTTACAAGAACCGTTGTCATAGAAAACACTTCAGACGTGTAACAGACAAATCACAGAGAGTCAAAGAGAAATTATATTTCTAATCTTGTTTAATTATCAGTAATAGACAAAGTTTTGTTTGTGCTAACAAATAGATTACCAATGCTAAAATCTTAATTAAGTTATTTCTTAGCGACAATAGTTTGATGTAATAAAAGTCGAAAAATATTTGAAAATTTAACTTTTAAAAAATGTGATGAGCATAGATAAATCCTCAGATTTGAAGAAATGAGGGACATAGAAGATCAGTTCTCCTTTAATTTGATAATTCATAGTCTAATAGATTTTCAGCTCTATCGAGCAATTGTAGGTATCGCTTGTGAGGGCCTGTGGAGAATTATCCAGAAGCTGATTTCTGGGAATGCTTTTATGATGACTGGTAATCTTGTTGCCTTTTTTGTTTCTTTTCCTTTTGTTCTTTTTGTTATGATTTTACAGGTTTGCTTCCACCTTGAGGGAGTTTTTGGCAAGGAAGTCTGGGATGATTGGATATTATTAGAGCTTTTTTATTTTTGGGCACTTTTTTTGTGCCGCCTTAGAGTGTATCTAGGCGATTTTGTATTCTGTGTAGATGGGGATAATCGGGCATTAGGTTTTTTTCTTTTTTGGATTGATTGTAGCTCTTCGAGCAGTAGTGGGCTGATAGTCTCCTTGAGGACTTGTAATTTTTACTTATATCAACACGTAGGCCCTTTCGTGGGTTTAAACTAAATATATATATAAAAAAAGGAATCGCTTGTGATGATTTTTTTAATGTTTTGTAAAGCTGTGGCAAATAAAGTAAATTTTGAAATCTGTTGTAGAAATCACCTTTCAACTATGAAATTTTTTTGAAGTACTAAAAAATAGTAGTCAAATATAATTTGTGGTTACAAAGTAAAGAAGTTATGTCAAATGAAGCTTTAAGTTTCATTTGGGTCGGCTTTCTTACTATTAATTCTTAAAACAGCTTTTGTGTACAAAAATTAACATTTTTGTATTAAAAAATAGCTTTAAGAAGCAGTAAGAAAGACGTCCAAAATGAAGCCTTAGTCATCAAGACCTTGATTCAAGTAGCATACTCTCTAGTTTTTTAAGTATTTAATCTTGAGGCATTCGAGATATGACGGAGGCAATATAAAAAAATTTCTAGCTCAATATGAATGTAAATGTGTTAATGACCATCCTAAATATGATATTTATGATACAATTTTATATATAAAAAAAATCTCAGAATCATCTCCAACAATAATGAGAACAAATTAAATTAATTCTCATTAGATATATTATACATTAATTGTTAATTATAATACAATAAATTTAAGCAACAACACATCATTTTTTTAATGTAACTAAACATTAAATTTAAATTAAAAGCAATTATTTTTTTAGTCTTTTGCTTCGTTTGAGACTGCTTTTTTATTGCTTTTTAAAGCAGCTTTTTAGTATAAAAAATTAAAAGTCAATAAAAAAATCATCCCAAATGAAACCATTTTTTTTTTTGAAGAACTGTGATCATTAAAGATGTGACTAATTAAAAATTTTAATCATAAATTATTAAAAGTATGATTTATTAAGTCCTTCTTAATCAGCCACTCCATATTAATAAATAATAACCAGAAAATTAATTAAAATAATGATTGTTTGCTATATTAGTTTTGAAATACGACAAACTTAAACGTATTAATTAATTGCCATGTAATTAATTCGCTACTACTATTGATAACATCAACATCTTATCAAAAACATGTCGACGTCGTAATGGCTGGGCCGCTCAATCTTGATCGACCAAGCACTAAGCGTAAAACTTAAACAAGCTTTACTTATAAGATTCTCAGTACACACTACAGACAAATTTAGAATAGAAACCATCAGATAAGGGATGGTAGCGAATCAGAGAAGTAGAGCTTTCCATCAGTCTTACCTAAAGATGAGAAAGTTTTATAGTGTGTGGTGAGAAATCTCGATCTTCATCAAGTTTCTCATCGTCATCTTCCTGCTTCTAATTTCTGTTTTAGACTAATGGAAGCTATAACTCTCTGTTCAACTTCTTATTTAGTTGAGGAGGCAGATCCATCCAACTTTGAACAAGGAGGTTAGGCCAACAGTCAAAACTGCAGAACATTGATCTCCCTTCCTGTTTACCTCTTGCTGCTTCAGAGTGAAGCCATTTAATATATTAATAGTTTTTCAAGGAAGAAGTGCCAAGTTACAACATAGAAGTTATTAGGTGAGCTTAATTTTGATTATTTTATATTTTTCTTCTGTACTTTTGTGTGCTAACCTAATTGGACAAAGAGGAATATTGATTTCAACTTACAGGATAATTTGTTTTTTGTATTATTAGCTTTAATAGTTTTTTTTTTTTTTTTTTTTTTTTTTGAGGAGAAGCTTTAATAGTTGTCTTTTCAAATACAATTAATATAATAACGTAAAGAGTTTTGTATATCTAGTCTTTTTCTCGAGTAAATATTTGATAGGTGTTGTGAATAAGATTTTTTTTTAATATATTATTAGATAGAGAAAGGAGAGAGAAAAGAACTACTAATTTTTTTATTCGATTTATCTGAATTTTTTGTTATAATTTATTGAGAACTACCTAATATTATTTTTCGTTTTCCATAGCTATAATTTGTGTGTTTATTGATGTGAAATATAGAATGCAATGTCGTTTTCCTCACATTACATCGCATAGAAAAATTAATCATTTAATTTGTTTCTCCTGGTTTAAATGCCGGGTCTTTATATTTATTCTTTCAGTAATTTAATGTTTTGGCCTAAAGTGGCCCAAATGTTTTTTCAGTGTCTTCTTAAATAATAATAAATATTAAAGATATACTAATTGCCTTTTAATGAGAGATAAATTTTTTTTTGAAATTTCATCAAACAAGATAAAATTTTTATTTATGAAAACAATTATTAATTGAATATTATGATACAAGTCAAAGAAAAAAAGCTGAATTAGTATTTTTTTTTTTAAACAAAATGAACTTATATTAAAAACATCAGCAAAGTTTACAACAGCAAAGATAAATGCATAAAAAAAGCTAAGAAAATAAAACCAAAAAAATAAATAGAAGCTAAGAGCGAGCTCAGCAGAAGGTCCAGCCTCCCAGCGTCCAGGACGTCCCACACAGACCGTCCAGAAAGGCGTAGCAAGCGTCCCAACAATCCATCCCGAAAATGCACACCTTCGGTTGCCACCAGCAAAACGACCCGGACGCGAGGCCCGACCACATCATTGCTCAAAGCCTCGCGAAATCGCAAATCGAACAAAATATCGGGGAGAAACAAAATAACGATCAGAGAAATCATCTTTTGCGTCGACCTCTCCCCCAAAATTTACCACGAGTGGCAACCTTTGGAGAAAAATCAAGATCAAAATCCTGGTCGGACTCAAACTTTTCCGACTCCGAATCAACATCCGAATCCTCCAGCCACTTATTCTGCTTCCGAATATCCAAACCAAAAGAATTACCCATACATTTAGCCATTACTTGGGTATCCACCTCACTAACAGGAACCACAACAAAATTGTTTTTAGCCGAAATAAATTCATCTCGACCCAAAGACGAAACCTCCTCATTAACAACCGGAACCACTTCAACAGGCATAAAGCCATCAGAACCAACATCTGCCTCATTTAAAACTTGAAAACCCCCATCAACAGCCACCTGAACCGGCATGGAACCTGGGGGAATGAAAGGCAGAGCATTTGGAGATAACGCATTCACTCCAAAATCCTTTCAAATTAAACCGGAATTAACATGAACATAAAACGACCCCGACAAATCATCCTGAGCTATATTCACCATAACAGGATCAGCCTCCGGGGCCTCCACAACAGGGGACGAAACAACCACATTAAGAGGGGGCACCATACTATCACAATTACTAATCAACACATTCTCAATCACATTTCTATTCTCCATATCTTGGATCTCAGCAACGCCAACAACAGGGGGTTTAACAATCTCACAGAGGGGAAGTTTTGGGTTCAAACAATGCATCGCATAGGGGGCACAATGACTTTTCAGATGCCCCAAACATTTACAGGACTCACAAAAATCAGGAAAAGGTTCAAAATGAACGTTTTGGATATATCCCGACTCCTCAGGACCCAGCCATATCTGTTTCGGATAACTCTTAATCACATCAAGTTCGACTAAAACTCGCGCGAGAGAGGGTCGAGAGCCAACCGAAGTAGCCGAATCTACCTTCAAAGGGTTACCAAACAATGAACCTAGAGCATGCAATATTCGAGGAGTAAAGAAATGGGGTCATAATTTAGGAAAAGAAACCCAAATTGGAATTACCGGCGATTCACAGCCAATGTCCAGAAGAGGCGACCACTTCGTGATTTTCACAAAACAATTATTAAACATATACGAACGATGGCAAAAAACACGGCTATAATCAAGCTCATTAGACAATTTAATTAAAACATGCGATTGATCCAGAACCGTGACTGAAAACTCCGCTTTCAGTTTGAGTGCAAAGAAAAATTTCCGAATGGCATCCAGAGAAGGGCGTTTCGTAGGGAAAAAACCAACTAATGCAAATTGAAAAGGCAAAGAAAGTGCACAAATTTCAGCTTCAGAGATCCACAAGGACGGTAAACCTCGAAAAGATCCATGCCGGAGATCAGGAAAACTCTCCGAAGAAGAAGAACCAGCGAATGCCTCAACAAAAGACTTTGATTTAAAAGAACTAACCATAAAACCAGGATCTTCCACACGCCGGACCGCCATCCAGACGGACAGGACTACCGAGAAGATCCGCCACTGGGAAAACACATGCGAAACCCTAGCAGAGCTTGCATTTTGTAAAAACAGCTGAATTAGTATAAACTATTAACACTTTTGAATTTGTTTTTTAATTTTTAAAAAGGTGATGATGTTTTGTGAGAGTTGAATCTCTTACCTTATATTTGATACATTATAGAAAAACTATTTTGATTGAGAACAAATATTTAGATAATTCTCAAATCTTAAAACTTCCAAATTATTACTATTTAAGCAAAGAAAAAAAAAAGGCTATGGGGGATCATTTGAACTTTGTTTTCGACAAGTTTATTGTCAAAATGCGTATCTCTTTGGAAGAATTTAAAAAACATAAGATCACTCAATTTTGATATTATTATGAAACTATGATATCTAAATAAATATTATATGATTTAAGGGGATCGACACAAATCATTTAATAAAGTGGTTTGATTTCTAGTTGAAATGACAATAATATTCTCTCTTCCATAAATTTATAAGCCCTAATTTACTAATTAAATAAAGCTATAAGGAAGCCAAAAGGAGTCCCAAAAAATGATTCCAAATAAAGAATTCAGATCTCTACTTTCCAGAATTTGACATTCAACGTCAACCATTGTCGATCTCTACTATAAACAACCGTCAATGCATGCCGTCAACCCTCTAACTACACTTGCAATAGACCACTTGCCTATATGTCCATCGCTACCAATGCAAGTGATATTCTTCATTATCTCCAACATCAATGCCCATCATAACACCAAAGTGACAAGTGTTTGTCGCAATTGTGAACCAGAATGATACATGTCATCACCATAAATAATGTTGATATCTCCATCAGCGATGTTGTTATTGCCAATGAAGTTGGCATAGCCATTTCCAATGAGCTTGATGTCATCGATTGTTTATGGGCTAAAACAACTATTTTCCCATGTGGCCAATGGTAGCAGTCACCAATGAGGATGAAGCTGGCAATTCACAATATGTTAGACACTAGTGGTTGCAAATGAAATTGATGCCTATGGTTTCCAATGAAGTTGTCACCAACAATGTTGTCATTTTTCGTTGACAATGAGGCTGACACATGCATAGCATAAAAAAATGAGTCCATGCATATCATTTGTTGATATTGAGATGAATACCAGTTGCCGACACTAATGTAGAAATTAGCTATGAATAACGTGTCCAATGTTTAGCTTTGCCAAGGATGCCAATTAATGGTCCTAGTCGCTAAAGATCTAGATGCTTCCACGTTCCATCACTAATAACAATGATGATTTCCATCATATCACCAACAAGGTTGATACTGATATTCATTAATAAATCTGATGTTTGTATCACCATAAAGATGGGCTAATGCCCAATATTTCTAATACGATTAACAAACCCTATTTCCACCAACATAGATACACACAATCAATGAAAAGGCTCTTTTTAACCTGTGGCAAGAAAGTGAAGAAAAATATTCGTAAAATTAAGTGACAATTTCAAGCTTAATAATGGTTCATCCTCTTGAACCATTGTGGGCTAATGCTTGTTTTTTATTTTGTTTTAAGTGTACTATCATTTTTGGCTTTGCTGTGGTTGGCTATGCGAGTGTATCATTCTTTTTTAGCCAGGGCTACGATGAGGTGGCTTTCTGCTTTCTCTCTGGCGATATTGGCTTGTTGGCAACCATTGGTGGGGCTTACTCCTTTTTTGATTGGTGATCTTTTTTTGGGATGTGGGAGGATGTTGTTCTGGATGCGCTTTCATAAATGTGGGTTGTTCTTTACTTCTTCCTCTGGGTGGTCCTTACCTGATTTTTGGGCAGTTACAGGAAGCCTCCATTATTGAGTTTGGCTGACTTATTCATCCTCTTCATTCTCTGTTTTCTCTTTTTAGATGATTGTTGTCTTGTATTTTTTGATTTATCCTTGTTTGGACTTGATTGTATCTTCCTTTTTATGGCATGAAATAAAATTGGGTTAAAAAAATCAGTCAATGAAAAGGCTCATACTCATCACCTAATGATAATGATCACATATCACAAACAATACTAACACACATCATCGCCAGCAAGGTTGATATATGCTCACCATCACTAGCAAGTCCAACACCAATATTTCCAACAAGTTTGACATCTACTATAATTAAAAAACATCGACACATGCCATCATGCACAACCAAGATTTAAATCGATCATTACAATAAGGCTAATGTGCATCATCACCAATTAGGACATCATACATCATTATTATCATATCAATGAATATCATTCCCTAAAAGGCTTACACGGGATATCAAGAACAAGCTTGATGCCCTTTATCAGAAGCAAGGTTGATGTTTATAATCACCAACAAGATCAATGTCCTTTGTTGCTAACAAGGTCGATATTGATCATTACCTATAAGGTAGGTGCCCATTGCCACTATACCTACTACAATACACATAATCTCTAATAGTTTCAAACACTATTATCATGCACCAATAAGATCGACACCCAATATACTCAACAATGCTAGCATGCACCCTTCTTTGAGAATAACATTGATGCATGTTGTGGCCACGGAGGTTTAGGGAATTATACATAAAATTATTCTTAAAATTAAAGACAATGTGATTGTTCTTTATTCTTCCAATTTGCTTTCTATAAAGAATTTTAAGAATTATTACTATACCCTTTCCTTTTTTGTTATTAATGGGGAGGTGGATAAGTGTCAAATTAGAACTATTTGCATTAATTGGTGTAAGCATCTTCCTAATTATTTCAAATTGAATGTGGCTTGTGTTAAAGTTGGTAGTAAAATTGACTGTGGTGGTCTCATTAGAAATCATCTGGGCAATTATATTTTCAGCTTTGCTGGGCTGGCTAATGTTGGTGATAGTCACATCGCCTTTTTCACTGGTGTTCTGCATGGGTTAAATCTTTGCAAAGCTATTTTCCTTAAGAATATTATTTTGGAGCCTGTTTCTTATTATGATATTCTTTTGTGTCTAGATAAAGATGATAGTATGTGTGCCCCTGCTCTGTTTTACATCTGAAGAAATATTAGAGAGGTGTTGAATTCTTTTTCTTACTCCTTTTCTTTCATTAAGGTAGAAGGGAATGATGTTGTGCAGGCTATGGCTATTTTGGGTACTATGCTTAATAGTTTTAATGATCTCTCTTTTGTTCAACTGCCTGTTCATATTTAGGGACTTGTTAGATTAGATTAGATTGGTTTACCTTATGTCTTCCGTTAATTTTGATGCTTTTATTATGTTTTGGTGGCTGTGGTTCTTTTCTTCTCTGGGGGTTGCTATTTTGCTTTGTTATCATAGTATTTTTGTTGTTTCTTCTTGCTGGGTGTGGTTCTACCCGTTGCTGGCCTGGATTATTTTGGTGGCTTCCAGGTTCACTAAATGTTTTAATGTGTTCAGCTTGTGGCTTTCGAGTACCTGTTGTTGTTTATGCATTATCTGGGCTATGTTTACTACTGAACTCTGTTGCGGGTTAGACATTTTGCTGGAGCCTGGGAGTCTCAATTATGCTTCCAGCTTTCGGTGCTGGAATTATTATTTGGTTGCTTGGTTGGTTGAACTCCCCGTATGCTACCTTATGAACTTTGCTTGCTCTCCTCTCGGATGAGTGTTTGTATTTCATTCTCTGGAGACCGTCTTACTACTGTCATAAAATGGTTTGCTGTTTATATCCTTGGGTTTATAATTTATTTAATTTTTACTATTATATTACTTTGTTTTGCTGTTTGGTGGGCTTTGTATTGTTCTTGTAGGTTTTTTGTGCAGATTTTAAGGATTATTGGATTTTTGCGGGGAAGCAGATTGTGCAAGCTCGTTTTCCTTAATTTTCTTCCCTCTTTTTGGGTGCTTGTGCTGAAGCACCGTAGAATGTACCTATGTTGTCTTGTACTTTTCTGTAGTAAGGACCTTGAGCTCGTATGTTTTTTTCATTTTATTTTTGTAGCTCTTTCGAGTAGTAGTGAGCTCGAGGAAATTTTAAGGATTTTGTACTATTTACTTTTAATTAACGCGTAGGCCACACTGTGGGTTTTCTTAAAAAAAAATGTTGCGGCCTCAGAGGTAGATGTACAACTACTTGGACATCGATCTCTCCTCTTATAAGGAGAATGTCCAAGCAGACAATTGATTATCTCTTTTGATGATAACTTTGACGCCTTAAGGCTCCTTCTTATTGGAATTAAGCATTCACATTTCATTTTTACTATATTATATTAATTTCTTCTTTAGCTACATACTCGATTAGAAGAGAATTCTTTATAATATATGACTCACATTAGTAGAATTATTTCAATCGGGACTACCTAACGCAACCCTCCACTTTTCTCATCCAGGACTTGGGACCTGGCAACGGCAGTGTTGACATGAATCCTTTAAGAAATTGTATTAATGCTAGGGCGTCCCCTGGAAGCGACGCGCTGTATGGCCTGAATACAGTGACAAGTGTGCAAGGGCCGCTGCACCGGCGCCCGGGTGCAGTGTTAAATAGGCAAGGGTTCCCGCATCAAGGACGGATGTGGGCAAAGAAGCTAGTCCATGATACTAAAATTAGGATAGGAACTTGGAATATAGGTTCCCTTACAGGTAAATTAATGGAGTTAATAGATATTATGATTCATAGGAAATTAAATATTTTATGCATTCAGGAAACTAAGTGGGTTGGAGAGAAGGCCAAGGAAATCGATAGTTTAGGATTTAAACTTTGGTATTCGGGTAGGAGTCGTACTAGAAATGGTGTATGTGTCATTATAGATAAGAGTTTAAAGGATAATGTTATAAAAATTAATAAGATTGGTGATAGAATTATAGCTTTAAAGATTGTTGTTGAGGATAAGATTGTTAATATTATAAGTGCTTATGCTCCTCAGGTAGGTTTGGATATAAGTTCTAAATTAAATTTTTGGAATGACTTAGAAGAATTAATACAAAATATACCTCTTGAAGAAAGAGTTTTTATTGGAGGAGATTTAAATGGACATGTTGGTAAAGAGGTAGTTGATTTTAAAAGCATTCATGGTGGCCATGGATTTGGAACGACGAATGAAGGTGGCAAGACCATATTAGATTTTTGTTTAGCTTATGATTTTTCAATTGCTAATACCTTATTTAAGAAAAGGAATGAGCATCTCATCACTTATAAAAATGGATGTAGTACAACTCAGATTGACTATTTTCTTATTAGAAAATTAAACCGTTTAGATTGCAAAGATTGTAAAGTTATTCCGAGTGAAAGTTTATGTACCCAACATCGATTATTAGTTTTGGACTTTAAGATAAAGGGGCATAAAATAAAAAATAAAGTAAAACGTTTTTTCGAGGATTAGATGGGGGCATTTAAAGAATATTAACCAAAATATTTTTGTGAGTAAGATTTTAGATCTTAAGATTTTGTCTGTGCATGAGGATGCTAATGTTTATGTGGGAAAAAGTGGCTAGTGATATTAAGAATATTGCAAAAGATGTGCTTGGAGTATCTAAGGGAAAAGCTCCTAATAGTAAAAATAGTTGGTGGTGAAATCCAATTGTGCAAGAAAAGATTAAAAATAAGAAGATTTGTTATAAAAATTGGTTTAATTTTAAAAATTATGATAATTGGGAATTATATAAAGTGGCTCGTAAGGATTCTAAGAAAGCAATATGCGATGCAAAGACATTAGCTTTTAGCGATTTATATAATATATTAAATACTAAGGAGGGAGAAAGATATATGTATAAGTTAGCCAAACAAAGAGATAGGAGTACTAAGGATTTAGTTCAAGTGAAGTGTATTAAGGATGAAGATCAAAAAATACTTTTCTTAGAAGATGATATTCAACAAAGGTGGATGAGATATTTTGCTAAACTTTTTAATGAAGAGTGTGAAAATAAGATTGACTATAGTGACCTTAGCACCCTAAATGAAAGTAAAGATTTCTGTTTTTATCGGCGTATTAGTAAAACTGAAGTTAGAGAGGCTTTAAATAGAATGAAGGGTGGAAAAGCTGTTGGACCTGATGATATTCCAATAGAGGTGTGGAAATGCTTAGGAGATGAAGGGATTTCTTGGCTTACTAAACTTTTTAATACTATTTTGAAGACTAAAAAGATGCCAGATGAGTGGAGAATGAGTGTATTAATTCCTATTTTTAAGAATAAAGGCGATGCACAAGATTGCACGAATTATAGAGGTATTAAGTTAATGTGTCATACTTTAAAATTATGGGAGCGAGTTTATAGAGCATAGGTTGCGGCGTGATACTAATGTTTCTCAAAATCAATTTGGATTTATGCCGGGTAGGTCGACTATGGAAGCCATACATTTATTCAGAGGTTTGATGGAAAAATATAGAGGAAATAAGGAGGATCTACATATGATATTTATTGATTTAGAAAAAGCATATGATAAAGTTCCAAGAGAAGTGCTATGGAGAGTTCTTGATAAGAAAGGAGTCAATAATGCTTATATTCAAATCATTAAAGATATGTATGCAGGAGCTATTACTTGTGTTCAAACACAAGGTGGTTTGACCAAGTATTTCCCTATTTTCGGTTGGGTTACATCAAGGATCAGCCTTAAGCCCATATCTATTTGCTTTAGTCATGGATGTTCTCACTAGACATTTGCAAGATGATGTACCTTGGTGTATGCTTTTTGCTGATGATATTCTTCTTGTTGATAAGACTAGAGAGGGAGTTGAAGGTAAACTTGAATTATGGAGGTCAACCTTAGAGTCTAAAGGTTTTCGCTTGAGTAGATCTAAAACGGAATATATGGAGTGTAATTTTAGCAGTAATAGTCCTAGTGAGGGGATTGTGACTTTGGGCGATCAAGTCATTAATAAGAGTACAAGTTTTAGGTATCTTGGATCTATTGTTCAGAGTGATGGTGAAATAGATGGGGATATTATCAGCAGAATTCAAGTTGGATGGTTGAAGTGGCGGAATGCATCGGGCTTGTTATGTGATAGAAATGTACCCCTCAAACTTAAGGGAAAATTCTATAAGATGGTAGTGAGGCCTGCAATGCTTTATGGTGTCGAATGTTGGCCATTAAAAGAGAAGCATAATACTAAGTTAAGTGTGGCAGAGATGAGGATGCTTAGATGGATGAGTGGCTTTACCCTTAGAGATAGGATACGAAATGAGCATATACGTGAAAAGGTTGGAGTAGCTCCAGTAGAAGATAAGATTAGAGAGAGTCGCCTTAGATGGTTTGGTCACATAAAAAGGCGGCCTTCCGACGACCCAGTTAAGAGAGTAGAGGTATTAGATTTGACTTGTGTTAAGAAAGGTAGGGGTAGACCTAAAAAGACTTGGTTAGAAAATATTAGGAATGACCTTTCTTTATTAGATTTAAATGAGAATTTGGCTTTTAATAGGACACAATGGAGAAAAAGGATTCATGTAGCCGACCCCACGTAGTGGGATAAAGGCTTGATGTTGTTGTTGTTGTTGTTGGGTTAAATCTTATGAATTTTGGTCTTCTCGAAATTTCTATATAAAAAATCTTATGCCTCCCAAGAGCTACTCTCAACTTATCTTTGTGTGTGGGAGATTTTTATATAATGTCAAGACCATAAGCACTTTTTTATGACCATAAATATTCCAACACACAACAATATTATATGAATAAAGAAAATACCACATGAGCTTTATCGAAAAGGAAAATAAAACCTGATCTAGAACTACTAGCATGTTGAGGGAAGCTTTATGACTAAAAAAAAAAGGGAAGCTATACGACTAATGATATGTTAGTCCTAGAAAAATTCAATATCCATTAAACATTTAAGTAACAAAAAAGAAGAAGATTATTGCTGATTTTCCTTGTTATTTAATATAATACATTATTTTATTGATTAAAATCTAATTGATAAAATATTACTACATATAAACTCATAGAAAAAAATTAGTAGGCATATAAACCAAATACTCCATGCATGCAAAGAAGAGGAGCACAGTCGCACTTTTATCGTACTACTAAGTTAAAAAGAACACTATAATTACTAATACATATCATCATTCCAACCATTAATATAATATAATATTACATATTATAATTTTATAGTAGCAAAACATTGATTACCAATCTACGTTTAAATTTTTTTAAAAAGTGATCAATAGATTGAATAATAATCGTACAGTTTGAAGGTGGCTTACCAACAAATTCACATTTTTTTTAAGACTTACAAGCACCCTGTATCTTTACACACAAATAATCTTACATCATACAAGTAAATGAATATAGGTGGAAAAAGTTTGGTTCTAAGTAGATGTTGTAGGTTAGAAACCTGAAGAGATGTTGAAAGAAGAACTGATTTCATCCCACCAAGCAACCTCTCCACTCACTCTCTCTTTCTAATTCCTCTCTCTCTCTCTCTCTCTCTCTCTCTCTCTCTCTCTCTCTCTCTCTCTCTCTCTCTCTCTCTCTCTCTCTCATTCTCTCTCTACTTTGTAGCCAACACGTAGGATCAACCACCTGTGTAACCATCCCTCCAAACTCCCCATCTCTCCCTCTGTAACGGGACCAAGAAGCCTCTTTCCTCTCCTTCTTTTCCAACTACAAGATTTAACAGAAGTATCCTTTCCTTCTCCTTCTTTATAACTATCCGTCCTCTCCCACATCCAAATCCTTCTTTATTTGGTTGATTCTTCAGTAAGCAAAACCACTTCTTCATACATAAAGTTATGATCAATCGACTAAAACCCTAATTCGAACCTACATACGTACTCATCTCCTATATATATATATATATACATATATCATTTCATCAACATACAGAAACATAATTTCTTTGTTCAAATGTGCACTAGAGGCCACTGGAGGCCAGAGGAGGACGAAAAGCTAAAGGAATTGGTGGCAAGGTTAGGCCCTCACAACTGGAATACCATCGCGGAGATGCTTCATGGTAGATCAGGTGCAGTTTCTATATAGTGTTTTATTAAAATATCTGATCTCGATCTCTAAATATATATTTTTTTAATTCATATATGAAAATATTATATTTGGATTGATTTTAACATGTTACCTTATGCATCGATAAAGCACAGGAAAGAGCTGTAGGTTGAGATGGTACAATCAACTAGACCCAAGAATAAACAGGTGCCCTTTCAGTGAAGAGGAAGAAGAGAGGCTTCTTGTTTCACACAGAATTCATGGAAACAGGTGGTCGATCATAGCTCGTCTCTTCCCTGGGCGCACAGACAACGCAGTGAAGAATCACTGGCATGTAATCATGGCAAGAAGATCACGTGAGAGATCTAAGCTTCAGCCAAAGCAGCCTTGTATATCTCAAGAGAGTCATCTTATAAGGAAAGAGAAGGAGAAGATTATGAATTTTGAATTTTCGAAAGGGCTTTTATTTTCAAGCTTGATAGGGGGAGGAAATAGTGGAACTTTGTATGGTTATAAGCAACCAATTTCTCAAAGCCGAGAAGAATATAACTGTTGGCCTAATTTTCATGAAGGTAAAAATCCTCACGTATTTATATAAATTACATGTTATAGACATGGAAAATTATGACCGATCATCTTAAATTCTTAATTATTATGTGTGAAATTAATTTTAGCAGAAGGAGAAACAAGTAGGGAGAGCTCGATCGAGTTTTATGACTTTCTGCAAGTGAACAGTGATTCTAATGAAACGGGGGAGTGCTCGAGGAGAGAAGAAGAGCAAGACCAGCATGAGAAAGAGCAGCAGAGCGAGGCTGGAGTTCCATTCATAGATTTTTTGGCTGTGGGATCTTGACTGAACTTTGCATGGCGTCGTTGGCGGTAGCAGAAAATATAATTTTACTTTTTTTTTTATTTATTTAAACAGATATCATGCACGGTTAAGATCCTAACATAGCTAGAGCTTATACCATAACTCTCGATCATCTCTCTCTCTATATGCTTAGTTAGGTTGAAGGATTCTCAAAGAAAACTGAGAATTGGCTAAACCAACTTTTCCTTCGCACTGTTAGAATTTGGTGAAGAAAGGAAAAGCATAATAAAGCCTTGTGCTTATAAATTGTCTATGAGCAAAATGTAAATTAACTTATGAAATTATATATCTTTGGATATTGGAGTTGAATTTCATTTTCTATTAGTATTAATAACTCTTTGATTTGTAAGTTTTGTTTAAATTTTCATAGAGTTGATCATGTTGCATGAGTAGATGTAGGGGAATTTGAATTCTTATGCCATTTTTTGAAAGCTTAAAGGTAATTATGGAATGAAGAAGATATATAGAGATCTTCTTGCTTTCGGTAACTAATGTTTATTGGTGTTCCTTGTGTGGATTTGTCTGCCTGAAAATCCTCAATCGATCATGTAATTTCTGGTTGGATTATCAGTTTTCACTTTAATTAGTTAAATTGTATTCTTAGCATTTATTGTGTCTTCAGCTTCACATAACTCGGCAATATCTGAATACTTGAGCTAGGGGCTATTTGGTTGGAGATTATATATATGATAGTGACTTATGACATCTTAATTTTAGACTTCCTTTCAAGGATTTTCAATAATATTGTGATGTTGGATTTACAACTTAATAAAGTATATTGTAGAAATATCCACTCGTTGAATCTCATTTCTAAACATATTTTTGAGTTTTAAGCACCCGTGTATTCAACTTTTAATCCTCTTTTAATTTGTTCTTGTTATTAGTACTGATTTGAGAGTTAATGGATTACTTCATATCAAGTGATTTAAGATGTTTGTGACTATTATGAGTCTTGGTCTCCTTATCTCATGATTAAGCAAAGTTGAAGACATGTGACTCTAATGAAATATCTATGTAATTGAATTGGATCTTATTGCTTGACATTTAATTAGCTTCTATTTGATATGAATTATTATTGTTCAATATTGAGTGCTCCTATGTAAAAGGGGACATTATTAATTAAGACAGGTGGGAGCATTAGATTTAGGTTTCGTTTGAGATAGCTTTCGTACTGCTTTTTAAAATGACTTTCAAGTACAAAAATTTCAATTCAAGAAATTTTTATACTAAAAAGCTGTTTTAGAAAACAAGAAGAAAGCCATCCCAAACCAAGTCATAGTTTCATATCAAATAGATAAAATCATTACTTTTGGTATAGAAATACTAGATGACTAATCCTTAATCATAAGCATAACTTTTGGGTCCAAAATACTTTGAACTTTGATGTAGATGACTCAACTTTGATTCATGTTTTTCCGCTTTCTTTAATATAGCTAACTTCTCATATATCATCTTCTCTTTTGTTTATGTCACTTGAAAAAATATCATATTTGTTATTTCTCTTTTAATGTTTGTTTTGAAATTAATCATAAGTACTTGCCTTTATGATTCATCTTCACAAATATATATATAATTTAAAACTTTATTTTTATAGAAGAGCCAGAACTTTAAATCATATAAAAAATATAGCTAATATCAACTTAGACGAGACGAAGTTCACATTTTCAAATATATAGAAGTTGTATGTGACTTTAACACTTAGGTGTCATATAAATAAATATAAAAATTTAAGTGTCCGATGTATAAATATATTAGAATTCATTGGTCTGCATGTATATCCCCCTTCCAATAAATATAGGGAAATTAGCTTCATTTTTTTGCATACTTTCATTGCATTTCAATAGCACCAAACCAAACGGACCTTAGCAATTATTACATATCTGATAGAAGCTAGGGACAAGATACACAAGTTTGAGTTATCGATCATAAATTGGTTAAAATTGCTAAATGGCAATTCAAACTATCTTTGATGTGATTAGTGTTTCTTATTCTTTAGCTCTTTAAGAAAATCTTGCTTTTCATTTACTTCATCAAATATCCTTTCATTTTTCCTTCTATACATAGGAGGATTTTATGAACAAATTTTATTATTAATGCTTGATAAAAGATCCCTACAATTTGATGTATCATTCTATTGTTTGTTTCATGACTCTTTCTTCCTCCTGGGTTATGTAGCAGAATAGGACTAAACTGTATCAATATTTTCTTTAATACTTCTACAATTTTTCTTTATGATACCTGCAAATTGTGAGGTGTGTTTTAACATGTTAGTATAATGAGGTACTCTCGTACTGTTTTTCACCTTTCCTCTCAATAATGCATCTCTTAATTTGCTGGTAAGATAGAGAATTCAGATAAGCTTGATCATTTTAAGCATTTCTTAGTTTAATTATCTTACGATCTTGTTGTTTACTTGTACTGCACTGTCATTATATATTTTTATTAAGGGTATCCGATATCTTTTTTTTTCTCTCTCTTATATAAAAAAGGGCTGTGAACATCTATTAGTGCTGGGTGAAGAAATTTTTTTTGCAGTTTTAGTGATTCATCACACTGTGGGGGTGTGTGTTTCATGAATTTTCTCTTTTTACAGAGCTGGTTGTGTACTGAAATAGTTTAATGCTGTGCTGAAATTTTATCATTTTCTGTAATGTTTCTTCATCACTTTCTACTATATCTTTTCTTACTTTATTTGCTCATACAGCATCAATTTTTCAGTTGTAACATAATAGAAGATTTTGTCTTCAGTTGACAAAGTCATGCAAACATATCGAATTTGTCACTACTCTTTATGAAATGTTTAAACGTGTAATTAGAATTGGTTGTTAAGGTCCTAAAATTAAGACTCCATTTGAGACTATTTTTTTTATTACTTTCTAAATTAATATTTTAGTGCAAATTTTTTTTGAACTACAAAATTTTATTTAAAAGTTGTTTTAGAAAGCATTAAGAAAGTTGGGATGGCTTTTATACTGCTCTTTAAGAAGTTTTTTATTTTTACTTTGTTTTAAGAAGCAGGAAGAAAGCTGTCCCAAACGAAGCTTAAAAGCTTCGTTTGGGATGGCTTTTTTATTGCTTTCTAAAACGGAGTTTTAGTACAATTTTATTTATTTATTTTTGTACTAAAACTCCGTTTTAAAAAGCAATAAAATAGCCGTTCCAAACGAAGCCTAAATCTCTTCTACTAAATTCATATATTTCATGCTCACTTTTTCAAAAAAAAAAAAAAAGTTGATATACTATAGATGTTTCTTCATCAAGGTAATAAATAATTCTATATTTAATTCTTTTTGTTAAAAATATGATGGATCGAGTTCAGTCTATGATACAAAATGTTAAAAATGTCGTTCAGTCTAGTGTTAGGTGAATGGAGTTCGTTAACAGTGAGCATTTTGTTTATATTTTAATTAAGTTTTACATCATTCATGCCCAGTTTTTAGGTGAACAAACTGACAAGTTTGGCCAATTCGAACAATCTCACAGTCAAACAGTATTTCTTCAGTTTTGAATGATTAATTTTGTAAGATAATGATCAAAATAGTCTTTGATTCTTTACGGAGGATCAAAATTATTACTGATTATTTAAAAATCTCATTTTAATTTTTATTTTTTAAATATAAACCTAAATGATTTCGTAGGACGACTAATTTGATATCTATTTAAAGAGTTAAAAGGATCTAATTTGTACTTTTATATAGTCGGAGACTATTTTGATCATTTTAAAAAAAATAGGAGACAAATTTAACTTTTTTCTATTTATTTATATATTTCTAACTTTTAAATTATCATTTATCTTAAAATAATGTTGCAACTATGCAGCTTATCTGACATATATATTGTTTATTCATTATCTAAGTATTTTTTGTCATAACATTACTGCAGAAAACATAAAATCTTATTAATTATCATTTGATTTTCTTCTTTCTTTTTAGGAGAAATTATTTTTTGTGAAGCATGTAGCAATTAAAATAGGTCATATCGTATGTACGTACACAAAATATGTACAATCTTACATATATATACACATGGTGTGTATAATACACATCTTGTGTAGAGGCGACATGTCCAAACACATTCGTGCAAAATAATTTCTCCTCTTTAACACAGTAATACGTACTTCTCCCATTGCTGATAAGACATTTGACCAAGCAATGGCGGAGCCATAAAATGTATTTAGGGGGGGGCCTAATTTTTTTTTTTTTTGTTTCCTTCAACTTTTTACATCCGGACTTGTGATCAAAATAGTCAGTTTTAAAAATGATAAAACTTTGATAGTGAATTAATTTATTTTTTTCCTTCACAAAATGACTTCCAATCATCAAATCACTTGATTACTGCTAAAACGAGTTCAATATATTAACTAAATACGTGGTATTAAAAATCTCATTGCACAAAAACAAATCATAAAATCTCCTTAAGATCGAATCAATACATGATTAAGCTAATATCAACCAAGAAAAAAAATGTAAATGAATAGGAAATTAAATTGGAGTGATTTGAATGGACGGCCGATCTTAAATCTCTTGATTGTGGAACATTTATTGGACGTTTAAATGTCTCAGTCATATCAGAATTCGGCGATCTTGGGCTCGTTGGATTCATCTCATCTAGCCGCTCAATTCGACTATAAGCATGTCATGTTTGGAAACCATTTGGTAATCCAAATTATGGTTTAAAACCTTCCAAATATGCTTAATTGAGTCTTTGATTTGGAGTCATTTGGGTTCGGATTAAGTTGAATTTGGTGACGTTGGGTTTGTATTTTCAAGACGTCCAGTTCGATTATAAGTTTGTTTAAATCAGAGTTCATATGATTTTCAATTTAATTTTTGAAATTTTCTACTTTATTTTTTCTCTTGATTCCTTTATTTATTTATTTTTTTTTTTGGGGGGGAGAGAGTTCACCAGCAGCACAGGAAAAGCTTCAACTTTGAGAAATTTGTTAATGTCGAGTGACAAAATATAAATTTAATATCGATAAAATAAATTTGATCTAAAATTTAATTAATTTTTAAAAAGTTTTTATTAACTTAGTTATCTATTATTCTGTATTTGTTTTAGCACAAATTAATTATAAGAATTAAGATATCTTATGGAAAAAACAAAGAAAACAAAAGAGCTACAGAACAATTTTATTTATAAGCTACCCCTTCTTTTCGAGATTGTGCTGCAAGAAAAAGCCGTCTTCTTTGCCGGTTGTTCATTTATTGAAAAAAATTTCTGCCTGTAAATTTTTATTTAATTATTGTTTAGATTTATCAAATAGTATAGTGAATTAATAGAGCATGAATTATTGAATTCTGGATCTATTAATTACAAATTGTTGAAAATGAAAACTTGACAATATGAGAGTTCTCAGGAGGATTATAGATTTATAGATATATAAAAAATGACAATTTTGTAGGGCTATCAAAATCGGGTCAAGGGTTGGGTTCGGGTCGAATCTGGAACTAATCCGACACTAGTTGACCCGATCCGAACCCGACCCAATTTTGCAAACAGGTCAAATATTTCAACTTAGTAACAGAAGCGTTTCAGTTCATTTTAGGGTCAGTTCCAGGCTTTTCGGGTCAACACGAAACCGACCCGATTTTTGAAACTGTTTGATTTATTGAACCTGAACCTGACCTGTTTAACAAACGGGTTATCCTAACCCAGAATTTTCAGATCGCATTCTAGTCGAGTTTCTGGGTCGTGTGAAATATTGACACCCCTTCAATTTTATTAGGTAAACTTAAGAGTAATGTCAATACTACCTAATTTATAGCTAAATTTTTTTTTGGGATTTCCAAATATACCACACAATTATTGAGTATTACCTACATATTTAACATCTAAATTTTAATGTTTACAAATATAACATTTTAGTGAAAAAAAAAATATTAGTGTTTTAACCATAACAAATGTATAAAAATATATTTTATTTTAAAAATTAATATTAGATATTTTTAATTGATTTAAGGATTTGAGTATTATATTAACTAAACATTATAATTTAAATATTTGATATAATGTTATAAAAATATATAAAAATTATGTGATTTATTTATTTATTTTAAAAATAAAAAAATATATATCTCCATTGAACAGAGAACTCAAGTTCAAAAGCAACTCAAGACAACAAAATTAAAAAAATAAAATAAAAATAGCAAATCAATAGGGAAATGATGCAATGAGTAAGATTAATAGTTCTATCCCTTTAATAATATGACAAAAAAGATTAATTTCTTCTTTGATTCCTCCTTTTTAAGCAGAGCATTAATTTCAGGTTTTCGAAGCCTTTGAAAGAAAAAGTGCCACACATTTGAGTAACTTTGAAAGAGACCTCTAAAATGTAAACATAATGCATAGAAAGATATACTAAACTATCCTATAAGTACGAAGACGTATATATTTTTTGTAGTTATTAATTGGTCAACATCTTTCATTATAGTACGTGCTGCTGCAATACTAACAAGAAACATTCTTTAGTTGTTTCCACAAAGACCTATGCCAAAATATTAAAAATAAAATAAAATAAAAAAAAAAAAATCTTAAAGAGAACCTAAGCACTTCATATTTTGAAATAATTGGATATAGGGGGTGCAAACAAGTCAAGTCGAGCTTGAGTCATACTTAACTTGTGCTTGACTCGTTGCGAGATCATGAGCTTGAGCTCAAATGGCCCGCTCGAGCCCAGTTTGTTGCGATAGATGCGAGCTCGCAAGCTGCTCGTGAGGCGTACTCTTCCAACTCCGATCCAGCTTCTGTGCCCGAGCTTACACGCCAACGCACCGCACTTTCGTATTCGTGCTTCCGCGGTTTCGCCTTCCTCACTAGAGACACTCGACAAGTAATCGAGTTGAGCTTCATCTTTATTGAACTCGAGCTCAATAATCCAATGAGCTTGAAAATCTGCTCGTACTCAGAACTCAACAAACTTGGCTCGCAAGCTCGTTAATGAGTCGAGTTCGAGTAGGCTCGCGAGTCGGCTTCACTCGTTTGCTCCCTAATTGGATATCTTAATTTTAAATATCATCATCATCAATTTCAAAATTAACATTAATATTATTTTTTTCTTCATAAGTCATCAAAAAATTATCTTTATCGGGCACGAATCTCGATGCAAAATCAAGTTGGAAACTTCCGAAATTAAAATTGGGACAATCCGAACTTCGATTTCAGCAAACTTATAGTCAAACTGAGCATCTCAAGAATACGAACCCAACGACACCAAATCCATCCCAATCCGAGCCCAAACGGGTCCAAATCAAGGTTTAGAAGCGTTGTTGGAAGGTTCAAACCACAGTTTAGATTACTAAACGGTTTCCAAACATGACGTGCTTATAGTCGAATCGAGCGGCTCGACGAAAAAAATACGAGCCAAAGATCAATAAAATCTGACATCACTAAGACATTCAAATGTCCATCAAACGGTCTATGATCGATCAAGGGATTCAACATTGACCGTCCATTCAACCACTCCCCATTTACCCTTAATCTCTCACCTATTTATGGGTCATGCCACTCCAAAATAGACCCCTCATTTCTCTTGAAAAGGGATCCAAGCAAAAAGAGAAGAAGAAAAGAGAAGGAAAGAAGGAATAAGCTCCTCCTCGACCACAGCCTAAGTTCCGCCGGACAACCTCTTGACATTGTTGCTCCGCCGGACCACCACTTGAGGCCCTCGCCTTCGCCGGACCACCACTTGAGGCCCTCCCCTTCGCTTGACCACCACATGAGGCCTTCACCTTCTCCAGACCACCACCTGAGGGCTTGAACTCCGCCAGACCACTACTTGAGGCCGTAAACTCCGTCAGACCATCAACTGACGCAAGAGTTCTGCCAAGCCACTGTTGGACTACTAACTGATGCCTCAACTTCCAAGTGACGCCAGATTTAACACTAGATTGCAACCATCTGGTTGACATTTGTAATCTGATCGCCCTTAAGAACGATTCAGCCCACTGTACTCAACTCAAATTCTAGTAAAATCTTTTCAACTTGGCTAGGCCCTGTGGTTTATCCCCTTTTTAGGATTTTCCACGTAAAAAATCTTGTGTTCTCTGTGTGTGAGCTGGATATCCGTGCAACTCTAAGACATAAAATTACAACTCTATCGCCGCGTATATTCTAGCCCGCAACATTTCTAATGAGAGAAATCAAAAGACTTTAAGGGTAAACATCAATAGAGTAGAGCTTGAATAATTTGCCCCAAAACAAAACATAAAAAATCATTAAAAATTAATCATAATGGAGCCAAAATTTATGTGGTCTAACTTTGAATAACCATACATCCATGGGAGAGGACAAAGAATCTGCTTACTATGAACCACGCAAGCCATAATAAATCGTGGCATACAAATTGAAGGAATATTGACTACCTTTCTTAAAACGTACGTAAGTAGTCTAATTAGGGGTGTCAATTTCGGGTCACGGGTCAGGTTCGGGTCGAACCCAGAACTGACCCGGGTTCAAACGGGTCAAACCTAACCCGACCCGGGTAGACAAACGGGTCGGAAAAATGAATCCGGACCCGACCCGGCGGGTTGCCGGGTTGACACGACCCGACCCGGTTTGGGTGGCCAGCGCCAGAACGGCGGCGGCGGACGGCGGAGGACTCGAGCGCGGCGGGCGGATGCGAGCAGGACAGCGCGGGGCGCGGGCGAGGTCGGGTGCGATCGGGCGCGGGCACGCGGGCGCGCTGGGCAGCGCTGGGCACGCGGGCGCGGCGGGCGGGCGCGATCAGGCGCGGGCACGCGGGCGAGGTCGGGCGCGGTCGGGGCGCTGGCACGCGGGCGCGCGGCGAGCGCGGTCAGGCGCGGGCACGCGGGCGCGCTGGGCACACGTGCAGCGTGCGGCGGGCAGCAGCGGCGGGCGCGCGCGCGGCGGGCAGCGTGGGCGGGGCGGGCAGAGGCGGGATTCAAAATTTTTCGAATTAAACGGGTTGGCGGGTTGACCCGGCAACCCGCCGGGTCAACCCGAACCCGACCCGTTTTGAAATCGGGTCGGGTTCAACCCGGATTTTCCGGGTCGGGTCGGGTTTTCGTGTCGTGTCAAATGTTGACACCCCTAAGTCTAATTATGCGTCAACGTATCTAGGATTAAGCAAATCAATCTGTTATGAATTAGACCATTAATTCCTGCATCTTATTTCGTGGGAGAACACGTGTAAACCCTATAGCAATGGCGGGCTCAACATTACATCTTTAGTAGCTATGAGGTATGCTTATAATTGATTTATCATCAGTAGAATGTACAATAATGCAAATCCTCTATCGAAATTTCTGCTTGCCCGTTACATTTCGCCTTGGAAAAGCAATACAAATCACAGGACCAGATTTTGGAAAGGTATTTGTAATTCTGCTGAAAAGGCTAAAACTTTTTTCCTCTTCTCTCCTCATCATTTATGCAAGGCTTCGATCAAGTGGGATCACTGGTGTATGGGGGAAAAATTGATTTGTAAATTCCCTGAGCTTTCATCTCTCAATTTTTGCAAGGATAATGAAACCATTGATAACTGGATTCATAATGAGAACTGGTGTATACCTGATTCTCTCAGGGATGACATCAGGAATTTTATCGGTAAAATTCCTCTGGGCTTGAATAATGCTCTTAGTATTACCTGGAAAGGAAATACTAAACATTCTTATAAGGATTATTACTTGAACTTCTTTGAAACTCAAGATGTTGTGGATTGGTCCCATCTGGTGTGGCATAGGAGGCACTCTCCTAGATTTTCTAATTTTCACTTGGATGGCCATACTTGATAAGTTAAAAACTGCTGAGGTTTTAGCTTGGAGAGGTATTAATATTGATAACCCAATGTGCCATTTCTGTCAGGATAAACTAGAATCCATTAGACACTTATTTTTCGATTGTGATATTCCTATAATACTCTTATTAGGCTCATACCTTATGTACAAAACTTTTTGTTAAGGCCCAATGTGTCCCAGGCACTTGATTTTATAGGGGGGCTGCCGGGTGAAAACAAGAATAGGCCATTCTATCTCTTATTTTTCAATGCTATTGTTTACCACTTGTGGAGGGAAAGAAATAACCGAAGGTTTAATGCTACAGCCAAGTGTTTTACCACCTTGGCATTTGAAATTGCAAAAGAAGTGAGATTAACGACGCTTAAATGGAAACGCAGGGAAAGCTCTAATTGACTGAAGGAAGTTTGTTCCTGTCTGGATCCCAGGTTTTTAATGGCATGGATGCTTTGATGTAGATGATTACTTTTAGGCTGTATTTTTTGGCCTCAACGATGATGATAGTCTGACTTTAGATACTCTTGGAGGGTCTTTTGGGCAACCAGAGTATATGCTCGTTGTTTTTCATATCAGTCTTACTGTGTTCTGAGCTTGTGATGAATACATATTTGTTCAAATTGAGCACCTCTATCCTTTGTATTTGTTGTTGCTTCAGGATAGAAGATTCTGGGCTGAAATACTCAGTGGCTCTGTGATCGGGAGTTTTCTGAGACAGTTTGATGCTGCTGAGAAAAGTATATCTTTGCTTCCCTAGAATATAGGAGGCACAGATTATGTTATGGTATTCTACTATGCTGCTTCCGGATTGAGCTATTGCTTAAACTTGGACGAAGACTGAATTCTTTGGCTGCTCGTGGAGACGAATCTCTTTTGATTTTTCTTTATGATATTCCTGATTGCAGTTTTTTTTTCTTTTTTTTTTTATCGTAACCACATTCTATAATTGTTATAGAATGAGGGTCGTTTTTCTTTTTGAAGTTTATTTGTCCTGTTACTTGGAACTTATGTTTAACTTTGTATTTCATTTTATTTGAATAAAAAGGGCTCTGCCCAAAATTTCCCAAAAAAAAAAAAAAAAAAAGAAACTCATTCAATATCATTAAAAACCCTATCAGAATAATTCACTTACCATTACAGAAATCTACTGCCAATGTTTTGTTTTTGCTGTAATTGCTGATGGCAAATATTATTTACGTGGAGATAAGAAATAAGTATGAAAATTTTATTTTAAATTTTTCATGGCTAAATAAATTGACATAATTGAAGAGGAGTTGCATATAACTTTGATACGTTATAATGAAATTATCTTGATTGGGCACGAATCTCAATGCAAAACCCAATCCGAAAATTTCAAAAATTAAATCCGGAAGCACCTGAACTCTGATTTCAGCTAGCTTAAAGTCAAACTGAGCGTCTCGGAAATACGAACCAAATGACACCAAGTTCAACCCAATCCGAGCCTAAATGAGTCCGAATCAAGGACCCGAAGCACTGTTGGAAGGTTCAAACCGCAATTTGAGTTATCTAACGGTCTTGGATTTTAACGAGCTTATACTCGAATCGAGCGGCTCGACGAGACAAATCCAACGAACCCAAGATCTCCAAATTCCAACATCATTAAGGCCTCCAAATGTCCAACGAACGGTGCACGATCGAAGGGTTCAATATCGGCTGTCCATTCAAACCACTCCCTATTTGCCCATGATCTCACACCTATTTACAACCCATGTCACTCCAGAAAAACTATAAATAGAGCCCTCATTCTTCACAAAGGGGACTCAAGTGAAGAAGAGAGAGAAGAAGAGAAGAGAAGGAAGAGAAGGAAGAAGCTCCTCCTCGACCACCGCCGGAGCTCTTCCCGCCACCTGAAGACGTCGGAACTCTGTCAGATTTTTGGGAAACATCGTGAATTTGTAGAACTTAGTAACTTTGTGATAATTTGATTGTAAACTGATCGTCTTGATTTGTAAGACGGATCAACCTTTGTACTTCAGACAAACAATAGTGAAACTTTACAACAGGGCGAGGCCCCGTAGTTTTTTCCCTTTTTGGGTTTTCCACGTAAAAATTTTGGTG
Organism: Dendrobium officinale; assembly: GCA_019514585.1. Lineage (NCBI taxonomy): Eukaryota > Viridiplantae > Streptophyta > Magnoliopsida > Asparagales > Orchidaceae > Dendrobium > Dendrobium officinale. The sequence goes on from CM033686.1 coordinate 13,479,675, forward strand.
TTCATATTCTCTTTTCTGTTTGTGTGTTGAATACTCGTACAACGCACGGACGCGAATTTACAAACTCTACTGCCGCGTATATTCTAGCACGCAACAAACTTATTTCGCTAAACACTTGTAACAAGTTGGCAACATAATTATCGATTAAGCTTTCATTTGGGATAGTTTTTTACTATTTCTTAAAGCATTTTTTTAGTACAAAAGTTAAAAATTTTTTTTTTTTTACTAAAAAGCTGTTTTAAGAAGCAGTAAGAAAGACGTTCCAAATGAAGCCTAATTTTTGATGAGTGACTTCCATTACTAACTAACTAGTGATGGTCCGGATGGATTTATAGCAACCTTATAAGAATTAAGGATAACAAATATCTGGATCATAGTATTATTTGCAGTAATTCATTATCAATTATCACTTTTCTTTATTTCATTTAGTTTAATTTGTTGGTTATGTTAATTGTATTCACTGTAATAGAATAGTTCTATTTTAGCCTTCATTTTTTTATTGTTAAGTCTTAGTAAGACATAATTGCTTCTAATGTTCTGTAAAGACTATAAATAGGGGTTTTCTAGTCACTCAAGAGTTTTTTTTTTTTCAATTGATGAAAATAAACATACAAAGATAGGCCAAAAATAGGCTAAAATAAGAAACAACACAGTTAAAAATCCTACAATAAGCGACAGTTACAACACAGCCTTAAAAAAAAAAAAAACAATGTCCAGAAGGTTGTTGGACTTAGAGACGCCACCCAGTTGTCATGCTTGAACAATCCTTGAAGGTAGAGAAAGCAACACCCAAAACTCCCAAATACACAAAGCCACAAAAAACCGAGCAAAAGGGCACAAAAAACCGAGTATAGAGTCAACCACCAAGGTCTCCAAACAAGCAAAGGCCATCAAATGGGACGTGCAAGAAACCTACCCCATCATTAGCAGCGGAGCCAGAAAATATATTTAGGGGGGGGGGGGGGGGGGGGGGTGTTCTAATTTTTTTCCCCTCACCTTCTTACATCCAAGCTTGGGACTGGCATATACAATTTTATTTTTTTTAATATTATTTAAGAAGGTAGAATATTAAATATAAAATAATAAACAACTTACATTAAAAAAAATTTTTGATAGCATAGAAAAATTAATTTAGCAACTTTGGTAGTAAAAAAGACTTCCTCTATAAAAAAAACATATGAAAAAGAGATAGAAAACATTAGCAGAAAAATATGATTATTGTCTTAATAGCAAAGCAGTTAGAAACTTGTCCGATCTCGAAATTCTTACCAGCCAAGAAGACAGCACAACATATAACAACCAAAAAACCCATAAACAAGTAGCCACCACATCAAATAGCCTAGAGAATCCACACCATGAAAAAACAGACAAACCAATTAAGGGATGAGATAACCAAATAAAAGAAACACTTCTTTTTCGATTTATGATGTGCTCATTTACCAATAACCTTGTAAATACCTTCATTGATGGGGCCCACATTCAAACCATACAGATCCTAAAAATCATCTTCATGATCATCAATATCTTCCCCAACACCTCAATCAGCCCTTGTATTACACTCAATCAATCAATCAGAATGATCCACATAAGCATTCTTTGACGATTTTAAACCCTAATGAGCTCTTAATACATCCTTTGCAACAAGAGAGATCGACACATCTATATAATTAAGGCACATCATCACTCTCCCCCAAACTCTTATTTATCACAACCAGTTCCAAGAATACCATAGGCAACTGACTCGAATTACATCCCTCAGAAGTTTCGTCTACCTGATTAAGATCACAATGCATAACATCCTGAACATTCAGAGGTGAAGAAACAATCACAGGAGAAGAAACAACAACAGGGGTGTGCACAATAACAAGAACAGGAGATGAAACAATCACAGGTGAGTGCACATCAGCCACCACACTCTAGTCCCTTGCCAAATCCCCCACATGAGATGATAAAGATTCCACATTGATAGGAGCAACAACAATATTATTTTTCCCAACCGGATTATGGCCAACCAGAGGGATAAGGGTTGAATCTACAACAACAATAGAAGCAGGCAAACAAGATCGAATTGGATCCTTAACTAATTGCAGATGGAGATATACACATTCCTTTCTAGAATAACTCAAAGACTTGCAATGATCACAAAAACAAGGAAAATCATCCATAATCACCTTTTGAATATAGCCAAATTTCTCCGGACCAATCCATACACAATCCATATATTATTTCAAAACATCAAGTTCAACTAGCACGCGAGCAACCAACGGGCGAGAGCTAGTTGATGTCGCGTTATCACATCAAAGGGGACGACCAAAAAAAGAGCCTAGGCCATGCAAAATTAGGGGAGCAAAGAGATGGGGATGAAGGCTAGGAAACGAAACCCAAATGGGGTGATGGGATATTCCTTCTAAATGTTGAAATCTAGTGATCATTTCGTTAATTTGATGAAACAATTATTCACAAAATATGAATGGTGAGCAAAGACTCTACAATAATTCAAATCATTGATAAGTTTGATTAACTTGTGCTTAGCATTAGGAAAAGTTACTGAAAAATCATTAGTAAGTTTAAGGGGCTGTTTGGTAGCATCTTGGATTTGATTTAAGTAGGATTTCGTAAATCCTCTAAATCCGGATTTCGAAAATCCTGAGAGGCTTAAATCCTGAAAACTGTTTGGTAACATTCATGATAAATCTTCTTAAATCTCATGTAACTGTTTGGCTATAGAGCAGGATTTACTGAGGGATTCTTTCTCTAGCATCATGGATTTCGTAAATCCAGCAAAATACAGGATTTCGAAATCCGGGATTTAGAGCGAATCGGCGGAATTTTCCGTCCAAGGAGGATTTCATTTGCCGTGAGATTTGGATTTGCATTTTAGGCCGTTTGGCTGGATTTCGCCCAAATCCGGCCATAAATCCGCCTAAATCCGCATACCAAACAGCCCCTAAGTTTGAAAAAGAATTTTCTAATAAAATCTAACGGAGGCGTGTGATTAGGAAATTTACCAACTAAAGAGAAGGTAAATGGAGAAGCAATCACTGAAATTTCCTCCTCAGAGATCCATAATGAAGACAAACCACTAAAAAGTAGTAATTTTAAGGTCCGAAAAAGCTACAAAAAGAGCCTGGCCCCGAAAGGGCATAAGGAAAAGACTTAGGATTATAATTACCACCCAAAAGACCAAGGTCGAACAATTTAACTTGATAAGCTGCCATCCAAAGAGGCGAAGGAGGGGAGATCAAGCAAAAACTAAAAACCAACACGAAAAAAATGAAAAGAAAGTCATTAAAAGAGAGAAAACACTTCCATAGATGAAGCCAGGCGACGAGCCAATGCACCGGTGCCGGGGAAGATTGGAAACCCTAGTAGAGCTGAAAAAATTGATTGAGTTTAGTCACTAAGTAGTGGTTTTTTCTTTCTTGTTTTCCATTTTTTAATTCTTGTATTCCTTACACCAAGAATAAATAAGCCAGTTTAGTTTTCTGAAGGCTGTAAGGTTCTTTTTCGGCTTCAGCAAGAAACAGGTCTTGCTCAATTAAATATTCAGTGTTCAATTGCCTACAAATAGAATATAGGCAAAATTTTTAAGAAGTTCAGATTATGTATAAAGTTAAGAAAAATTGATGCAATTAACATAAAATTTATGAAGGATCCAAAATAGAAAATGGAATCGGAATTTTAGCAGAAATTTAGGCTTTGATCAGGAAGCTTCTAAAAATAATTTTTTAGAGCAAAAATTTTTTAAATTAGAAAACTACTTTTTTAAAACAGTAAGAAATTTGTCCCGCCTTAGATTCTCAAGAATAAACACAAATTCGAATTCGGATTTCTCAGAAAACCAAAGAAAACATTTTTTCCCATTTTCTTAGAAGACCAAATTTGATTTTGGATTTTCTATGTAAATGAGCTCTTTTATTTTTGCACTTAGGCTTCATTTGTAACTACTTTTTTCTATTTTCTAAAGCTTCTATCTAGTGCATAAATTTCTAGTTTAATTTTTTTTTTTTAACAAAAAACTGCTTAAAAATATAATAAGAAAACTATCTTAAACGAAGCCTTAGTGCCCGAAAATTTTAGACTATTCTTTTTGAGGTGAGAGAGCATAAGGTGCGGAGAAATATTGGCAAAGAGGTTCTAATGCCAATTAGTTCATAAGATTAAGAAGATGAGTTTTTTTTTTATAGTAAATATAATTATATCGAATGCAAGTTTATAGAAAAAAAATCTCAAATATGAAAATCTCAAAACTTCACTCCCCCATGCCCTAACACGCCAACTCAGGCAATTTTAGGGTTCCTCTTTTCCCTCCATCGTTTCTCACCTCATCTTTCCCTTTTTTTTTTTTTTTTCGCATGTGTTCATTCAGATCTCCTTCCAAATCCTGTTTCGGTGTTTCTTCTATGTTGTTGCCCTGCTAGGGCTATTTTTTGATGTCGGGTGCCTTATCTTCCACTCAAAGGGGGAAGGCATCCAGCCCGGTTCAGGGTAATAACAAGGATTTTTGTTGGCTTGGAGGGTGACGAGAAATCTCCATCTCGTTCTCGCTCCTTCAAAAATGTTCTATCTGGAAATACTTTGACGAGTGATACTCTTCTAACTTTACCTAATAAGTTTTCAGTAGTGTGCCGGTTGTGCTTTTGTCTGATGAAGAGGTTCTTAAACTTGCTTCTCCATGTAAATTTTTTATGTTAGCTGATAAATTTGGCTTGCGTTGCCCGAACCTTGATATGATTCACCATTTTTTCGGTAGCCTAAAATTGTCTATTTTTTACTATGTGGGTTTGTTAGATTCTTGACATGTTGCGATTTAGCTTTCTAAAGATTTGGATTACAATAGGTTTTTGCGAGAAGAGCTTACTTTATCAACAACTACCAAATGTGTATTCTTAAATGGACTCCATTTTTTGACATTAGAGAGGAATCTCCCATAGTGTCGATTTGGATTTTGTTTCCTAATTTATGTTTACACTTTTTTCATATAAAGGTTTTACATGCTCTCGACTCAATTTTTTGTCATCCGTTGAAGACTGACCAGACGACTGCTTGTAGGACCTGACCTTCTATGGCTAGGGCTCTAGTTGAAGTCGATATTATAAAAAAACATGCGAAGGGGATTTGGATTGGAACCAAAGGGTTTGGTTATTTACAAAAAAAATGGAATTTGAAAAAGTGTCTTGTTTTTTTTTGTTCTCATTGTAAGGTTCATGTTCATGCTTTATCTGAGTGCTTTAAAATTATATCCGGATTTGAAAAAAAAAACATTAGCCCATCTGTGGGGAAGGATGATTCTAATTTTAGAGATATTTTGCCCAAGGGGAATGATAACGATCTGGCCATTTTGGATCATGTAGATCTTCCTTCCCCTAATGAAATTCATGAGAATGATGTTAATTTCAAATCAGACCTTCCGGAAAACATAGAAATTTTTCTAGCTAAGAAGTGTTCCTATAGCGCGCTTAATAGAAGAAAATAGGTTTTATTTGGGACAGCTTTTTTATTACTTCTTAAAGCAGATTTTAGTATAAAATTTTTAATTTTTGTATAAAAAACTACTTTAAGAAGCAGAAAGAAAGTTGTCCAAAATAAAGCCTAAATAAATTTTTAACTAAAATTAATCAGATAATCCATGCATGATGAGCCGAGTTAAAGACCAATGTTGCAAGCAAACACATTAAAGTTCAAAGTTTGACTAAGGAAGTTGTTAGGTTTATATTTAAAATAGTGTAACAAATGATATCAAAGGACATACCAATCTCAGCATTAAATGAATATTATCTAAATCTAACTTTCTTTATGGTAGCTTTTAGCTACTGCATTTTCATTGTTTTTTTTTTTTTAAAAATTATGCTAGAAAATTATTTTAAAAAGTAATAAGAAATTTGAAATTATATTTTTTTAAAAACAAATTTTTAATAATTTTTTTTTTAAAATAACAAAAAATAAAAGTGATCCCAAACGAATGAACATTTTTCAGAAGGCTTACAATCTGATCTTCTGAATGGACTTTTCTGAGTTTTCTTGCTAATGTTTACAAAAAAAAAAAAAAATAAAAAATCCTTTTCACAGCATACTTTGTTGTTTTCTTTTGGATTGTGCCGATTTGACTTAACTTATTGTCATATATATCCACTGGATGTTGAGAAAGTCTCAGCTTAAATATGTCCAAATGTAAAGTTGTGGCTGATTTGCAAGTCCTTGTAGATAGGGAAAAAAATGCATTAGAGTATTCTCACAGTTTGTTTATAAAAATGAACTAAATTGGCTTTAGATTATAGAATGGTATCACCTCCTTCATCATCCTTGAATCCCACATGTAGAGGTTGGTGGATATACCCAACAAAATATGAAAAGAATATTAGGTATTCACTTATTTCTACTTCTTTTTTGGATTAAGGGTGTAATTATTAATGGTCTGAAACATAACTAGTAATTGCTTTTTGTGTCAATCTACTATTATAATAAAGTTTTAGACTCACTGATCATTGTAATTTTGAAGCTCTTTCACTTAAAATTAAGAATTATATAACTATGTAGAATTAAATAATAATGATAATAATAATTGATATGTCATTAAAAAATTATCTTAATCGGGCACGGATCTCGAGGCAAAATTATGTTGGAAACTTCCAAAATTAAAAATGGAACCATCCGAACTCCATTTTTATCAAACTTGTAGTCGAACTGAGCGTCTCGAAAATACAAACCCAACGACACCAAAATCGACTTAATCCGAGCCCAAATGGGTCCAAATCAAGGGTCCAAAGCACTGATGGAGGGTTCGAACCACAATTTTGATTATCAAACGATTTTCAAACATGACGTGCTTATAGTCAAATCAAGAGGCTCGATAAGACGAATCCAACGAGCCCAATATCACACAATTTCGACATCACTAAACATTCAAATGTCCATCAAACGGTCCTTGATCAAGGGATTCAACATCGGCCGTCCATCTAACCACTCTCCATTTACTCTTAATCTCTCACCTATTTATGAGCCATGCCACTCCAGAAATCTATAAATAGACCCCTCATTTCTCTTGGAAAGGGTGGCTCGAAGCAAGAGAGCAAAAGAGAAACCAGAGATCGCTCTTGTCTCCTCGCTCCTCCTCGACCACCATCAGAGTTTTGCTGGACCACCGCCTGACTTCCGCCGGACCACCACCTAAGGCCTGGACTTCCGTCAAACCACCACCTGAGGCCCGAATTTTCACTGGACCACCACCTGAGGCCCAGACTTCCGTCGGACCACCACCTGAGGTCCGAACTTCCGTCGGACCACCACCTAACGCCCGAACTTCTGCCGGACCACCACCTGAGGTCCAGACTTCTGTCGGACCACCACCTGAGGTCCAGACTTCTACCGGACCACCATCTGATGCTCAGACTTCTGCCGGACCACCACTTGAGGCCCAAACTTCTACCGGACGAGCACTTGAGGCCTGAACTTCTACTGGACCACCACCTGTCGCCCGGACTTCTCTCAGACCACCACCTGATGCCCGGACTTCTACTGGACCATCACTTGACGCCCGGACTTCTACCGGAGTACTGCCCTACTACTACGGTCTTTTCGACCCAAAACTTCTACAAACTACGGTCTTTCGGACTCCTATATCCTACCGATTATGGTCTTTTCGACCTCCATCGCCTACTGTAGTCCTTCCGACCTCCATCACCAGACAACGATCTTTTTGACCCCGGTCTCATGCCATCTACGGTCTTTCGGACCCCGATCTCGTGGTGAATATGGCCCTTCCAACCAAACAAATATATCTATATTTATTATTGTAATTCCCACCATGTAATACACTCCATATGAGGTACATTTGTGACATCAGGCCAAGGCCTTCTCCCTAGGAAGGGCCTCATTTGTAATCGACTATAAATACTAGTGGATTCATTCAAACTAGGCATGACCCCGTGGTTTTTTCTCATTTTCAGGGGTTTCCATGTAAAAACTCTGGTGTCTCTTATGAATGCTTCACTCTCTCTCTTATCTGTTTATGTGCTGAATCTTCATACAATGCTAAGACGTTAAACTATATATTTCTCTACCGTCATTGTGCTTTTACATCATATTTTGGTACTCTGCTTTCAACATGAACAATCATTCAACCCTTCTTTTCATAGAAATATAGATATGTAGTGTAGAATTTCATATCAATCATATGCATTAAGTACAAGACAAGTCTATATAAAAGAGTCTTCTATGCATAGCTTACTATCAAATAATGAAAAATTTAATATGCATGAGAACATTAATTATGCATTGCTTTAAATAATGAGGACATTTAATATACATGAGAACATTGAATATGCAATGAGAATAATAATATAACATTTCAAAACATAAAGGAATATTAGTTTATAGAATAAAGTGTTCATACCTTAAATATTGCTTCTTAAAAGTATCATTTCACTGATCTCTCCTTAATACCTCCTCTTTTCAAGTCCTAAGGAAAAGGGAAAATGATTTTCTTTCCAAATTTTCATTTTCTCTCTTATTTAGAGACTTCTCAAGTCTTCTAGGAAATTTGTTAACATGCAAGCTTAAAATCACAAAATTAGGAAAAGCCCTAATTTTAAAACTCCAAAAATATTTAGAAAAAAATCAATTTCATTGCTTAATCATGCTTCTAAATATTTCCTAACAATATTCCTAAACAATATCTAATTTTAAAAGAAATCCTAATTTTGGAACCTAAAGTTTTTCTTAAGAAAAATTTATTTTTATGATATAGAAACATGCTTATAAATAAGCCCTATCATTTTCTAAGAAAGCCCCAACAAAAAGCAAAACCCTAATTATCTTTCTCCAAGAAATCTAAAAAAAAAGAGATGTTTCTTGCATGAGAAACTCACATTCTTCTTCCCTAAGCCTTTCCCTTTCACTTTCTTCCAAAAGCACGCCGAAAACCGCCGCCGGCCGACGGATTTCGCGAGTTCCATTTGAGGTATTAAGGAGAGATCGGTGAAACGATACTTTCAAGAAGCAACATTTGAGATATGAACACTTTATTCTACAAACTCATATTCCTTTATGTTTTGAAATGTTATATTAAATATTCTCATTACATATTCAATGTTCTCATCATCAGAGCGAACCCTAAGCCCGCCACTCTGGCGATTTAGGGTTTCCATTTTCCCCTTCTTTCTCTTCCAATTCTGAGTGGTTTTTTCTTTTAGTTAGCGGTGAGATTTTGTTCAGCGGTGTGTTGGTTACTTCTTGGCTCTAAGCCCTGTGGGGGCTTGGTGTCTTATGGCGGCTTCGAAGCCCCTAAATCCTTGGGGGACGATGTCTGGCGACAAGCCGATTTCCAACAAAGGTTTTTTTAATCTTGAGGCGGGGGAGACTTCTCCTTCTAAAACGCGCTCGTTTAAGGATGTTCTCGCTGGCTCAGGTGATTCCATTCCTACTTTATCTCAATCGACTTTCAATGGTGTTCATGTTATTCTTTTATCTGAGGAAGATGTGCTTATGCTGGCTTCTCCTTTCCAGTACACTTTGGTTGGTAAATTTGGTCTTAACAAACCTAATCTCGATTCGATTCGCAGTTTCTTCACTAACTTAAAACTGTCGGGATTTTTTTCTATCGGTCTGTTGGATTCGAGGCATGTTGCTATACAACTCTCTATGATCTTAATTACAGTAGGATTTTTGCTCGTAGATCTTACTTTATTTTCAACTGTCAAATGCGTATTTTAAAATGGATTCCTTTCTTTGATATCAAGGAAGAATCACCCATAGTTCCTATCTGGATTTCATTCCCTAACCTTCGTCTGCATTTTTTCAATCAAAAAGTTTTACATGCATTGGGTTCTATTTTTGGAAGACCCCTTCAAACGGATCAAGCAACTGCCTCACGTGCTAGACCTTTTGTGGCTAGAATTTTAGTTGAAGTTGACATTACTAAAAAACATTCAAAGGATATTTGGGTTGGATCGAAAGCTTACGGTTATATACAAAAAGTTGAATTCGAAAAAGTTCCTGATTTCTGTTCACATTGTAAAATGCATGGTCATGCCCCCTCAGATTGCTTTAAACTTCATCCTGAACTTAAAAAATCTAATTTGCAGGTGGATGGAAAGCTTGGATCCTCCGATCAAATTTATGTGCCTATAGGGAAGCGAATACAGAATGATCGGCAGGAACCTCTTCTATCATCTGTCAATACGAAAGTTGAAATTGTTGTTTCTCAAGAAAACAAGCAAATTCCTAATGTTAATACTTCTTTGGAGGAGGAGAATCATGCGATCGTTGAAAACATAAATAAGGATGCTGATCCTAAATTATTTATTTCTGTGGAATCTATACTTAAAGAGATTGGCACCACTGATATTGATCATTCTGATTTGATTCATAAGGTTATTGTATGAAAAAATTCAATATCCATTCCCAAAGATACCTACAGAGAAGGTGAAATGACTGGTGAAGGTAGTGATGAAGCTTGTGAAGATGGGGAATTTCTTCATCCTTCTAACGATGAGAAAATTAACGAGCAAATGGTTCAAAATATAAAAAATTCTGTGAGTAATAAATTGGCCCTTTCTACTGCTTCTAATATGGATAATACTTCAAAAAAAAATTTTGATGTGGCCTCTTCTTCTAATCCTAATACTACTTTTCTTCAAAATAATGATGATGGTGGCTATTCGAAAGTGGTCAAAAAGAAAGGTAAAAATGCTAAAAATTCTCAACCTTCTACCCCACGGTCTACCCATGCCCAAAATTCTTCCAAATATCTTAATGATTAAAGCTCTCATTTGAATTGTTAGGGGTATTGGGGGAAAAGACCTATTACTAGAGTTAAAAATCTGTCTAGAATTCATGGTATCTTGTTTTTAGTTTTAATTGAGCCTCTTATTGCCAATGTTAAAATTGGTTATACTGCTTCTAAATTAGGTTTTTCTAAATTTGCTGCTAACTGCTCTAACAAAATTTGGATCATGTGGAATAGTAATATCAATGTCAATATTATTTCAGATCACCCTCAAATTATCAACTGTGAAATTGAATTATTCAATCATAAGTGTTTTGCCTCTTTCGTCTACGCTGCTTGTTCTAGATGGAATCGTCTTCCTCTTTGGGATCAAATTCGACAATTTGCAAGTAATGTTAGTGGTCCTTGTTGCATTGGTGGAGATTTTAATATTATCTCTAACGCTTCGGAAAGGAGAGGAGGTAATTTGCCTAATTCTATTGCTATGGAAGATTTCAATTCTGTTATTTATGATTGCTTTTTGACTGATATTGGCTTTAGTGGTAGTCCTTTTACTTGGAATCGTTCTACTATTTGGCAGCGTCTTGTTAGAATTCTCTTTAATAATGAGTGGCTGCCTACCTTTTCTATGTCTTCTGTTGACCATCTTAGTAAAACGTTGTCTGATCATTGTCCTTTATTGCTTAATATCAATGCTAATAGTAGGGTTGGCAATGCCTCTTTCAGATTCCAAAATATGTGGCTCACTCATGAAGATTTCAAAAATGTTATTAGCATAAATTGGAACGTGCCTTTATTTCCTAACAACGATATCAAGGGCATGCTTAGACTTTGGTCTAAACTTAGTAGATTAAAACATGTATTAAACTGGTGAAAAAAAAAAAAAGTTTTCAAGAATGTTTTTACTAATATTAAGGAAGCTGAATTGAAAGTGCAAGAGCTCGAGAATTATTACATGAGTAATCCTTCCAATAATAATTTGTCTACTCTTAACAGTGCTAAAGATTATCTTGTTATTCTTCAGGATCAAGAGGAAATATTCTGGAAACAAAAAAGCGAATTTTAAATTTACTGTTGAAGGTGACATGAACACTAAATTTTTCCACGCCATGGCTAACCGTAATAGAACTAGGAATTATATTCATAAAATTGTTAATAGTGATGGATCTATTATTGAAACTAAGGAGCTTATTTTCAAATCTGGGGTGGATCAATTTAAAAATAATTTCCAGGATCACTTTAATAACATTCCTTTAACTAATCCTCATATCATTCCTAAAATTGTTGATGATAGGAATAATGAGTTGCTTTGTTTGATTCCTTCTAAAGAGGAAATTTTCAATGCTGTTAATGATTTGAATGGGGATTCCATTGCGGGTCCTGATGGTTACACCACTAAATTTTTTTCAAAATTGTTGGGAAATTATTAAACAAGATATTATTGAAGCTGCTATTGATTTTTTCAAGGGTTCTCCCTACCCGAAATTCTTTACTTCTATTAATATCGTGCTCATTCCTAAAATTATGGGGGCTAATACGTGGAATGTTTTCAGACCTATAAGTCTTTGCTCTTTCTTTAATAAACTTATTTCTAAGATTATTTCCAAAAGGTTGGAGAATATTCCTCCGAGAATTATTTCGAGTAATCAAACTGGTTTTGTTAAAGGTAAAAGTATTTTTGATAATGTGTTACTTACCCAAGAGCTGGCACATGAAATTAACATGAAGGTGAAAGGTGGCAATATCATTTTGAAATTGGATATTTATAAAGCCTATGATAATCTTAACTGGAACTTCTTGTTTAAGATTCTGTTATTATTTGGTTTTTGTGATTTTTTCATTAAGCTTATTCAGAACAGTATTGATAATTGTTATTTTTTTGTGTTGATTAATGGTAGGAATCATGGCTACTTTAAGTCTACCAAAGGGCTAAGACAAGGGGATAATATTTCCCCGACACTTTTCATTATTGCTATGGAATATTTGTCTAGGGGTATGGAAGATCTTTACTCCCGTAATCCTAATCTTTATTTTAGAACTATTAGAGGCCTTCATATTTCTCACCTTAGTTTTGCTGATGATTTCATTTTGTTCTCTAATGGTTCTATCAATAATATTTCTACTTTAAGTAATTTTTTTATTAAAGTTTCATTATGTTACTGGTTTGGCCATTTTAACAAGGAGAAAAGTAGTTTTGTTGCCAGTAAGTCTATTAATAGAAATATAGTATTAGCTATTCAAAGAAGTTGTGGGGTTCAGTCTAAAAAACTTTCCCATTAAGTATTTGGGCACTCCGATTTATAAAGGTAAAAAAAAGAAGAATCATCTGTTCGAAGATATTATTACTTGTATAAAAAAAAAAAAAATTACATCATTGGTCTTCTAATTTTTTTATCTTATGGGGGTAGACTAATTCTTATTAAGTCGGTCCTTAACTCTTTACCTATTTACTTATTTCATACACTGCATCCTACTGCTACTATTTGCCTTAGAATTGAAAGAATGATAAATAATTTTTTTTGGAGCTCTTAATATAATAGTAATGATATTCGTTGGGCTTCTTGGAACAGTATTTGTGGCATTTACAATGAAGGAGGCTTGGGTTATAAAAATATTCCTGATATGGCTGAAGCTTTTTCTCATAAACTTTGGTTTTCTTTTAGAACTAATGAGAGTTTAGGGGCTCGTTTTATGAATACTAAGTATTGCAAAGATTCTCATCCTCTGTTTGGTGTTTATAAACCTACTGATTCTCCCACTTGGAAAAGACTTTGTAAAATTAAGTGGTCGACGGAACAGTATATTCAGTGGGGTATTGGTAAAGGTAATGTTTTCTTTTGGCAAGACAACTGGATGGGTCCTTCTTCTATTGATAATTATTTTAACACTATTTCTGTTGAGAATGTCAAGGTTTCTGATTTTTTAATGAATGGTTCTTGGAATGTCTTTAAACTTTTGTAGAATTTACCTTCCTTTTTTGTTGATTTAATTCGGCTGATTCCTTTAGATTTGACTAGTAAGGATAAAATATTGTTTTCCTTATCTTCTTCGGGTCTTTTTCAAATGAAAAATGTTTGGGAAGCCTTCAGGATTAAGCATAATAATTCTATTATTTTTCCTTCCTTATGGCTTAATAGTATACCTGTTTCTTACTCTATTTTAGCCTGGAGATGTATTAAGGGGTTTATTCCTGTTGACACTATTATTCAAAGAAAAGGCTTTATCTTCCCTTCTAAATGTCAATGTTGTGCGAATATTGAAAGTATTAATCACCTTTTTGTTAATGGTAATATTTCAAAGAAGATTTGGCAACACTACTTTGATTTGGCTAATGTGAGCCAGGGGATTATCAATAATGATCTTACTTCTGTTTTAAATCAATAGATGAACAATTCTAAAGGTCATATTTTAAATCTTATCCCTATTCTTATTTTATGGTTCATTTGGAAATCGAGAAATGAATCCAAGCATGCTGACATTAAAATGGATGCTTCCATTATCATTTCTAATATTAATCAAAAAATTCTGCACCTCTCTTCTTGCAATTTGATTTCGTTTAAGAGTTGTAGAAATGCTAAGAAGTTAGCTGAACTTCTGGGTATTAAAATGAATTTCAATGCTACCAAAAGAGTTAGCAGGCTGGTTATTTGGAGGAAGCCGGCTGTTCCCTATGTTAAATTGAATACTGATGGGTCGGTTAGGAATTATTTAGCTGGCACTGGGGGCATCATTCAGGATCATGAAGGTAAGGTGCTTTCTGCTTTTGCTACCCCCTTGCAATTTTGCTCTGTTCTTACTGTTGAACTCTCTGGTCTTGCTTTGGGCATTGAAAAGTGCATTATTTTGGGGTTCTATAATGTTTGGATTGAGGTGGATGCTGATCTTGTGGTTCAAATTATTTAAAATAAGGTTCAGGGTAACCCTCAAAATTTTTACCTGATTAGGAGAATAAAAAAGTCTCTAGCTACTATTAATTATAATATTTCTCATATTTATCGTGAAGCTAACGTCTGTGCTAACTGGTTGGCTAACTTTGGTTGTCAGCTAGAGAGTTATCAAGATCTTACTGTTTCTAATTTAAATCCTATTTTGAAAGGTATGATAACTTTGGATAAAACTTATCTCCCTTACATTAGACATGGTTAATATTCCTGGTTTCTACTCCGGCTTTGTATTATTTTTGGTTTTGATTTGCTCTTGGGTTGCTGCTGTTAAGTGCTGGAAGTGCATTTTGATCATGGATGGAAAATTTCTAAGCGATGTATATGATGGGTTGATCAATAACTATATCTTATATCACAGCTCCAGTTAATGCTTCATCTCTTTTGTGATTTATTGTGGCTTCTACCATTGCAGTATTGCTGAAATTAAATTTAAATTTTGCTGATACTAATCAGATTCTGATTCATTTGATTACTAGTAGTGTTGTTCCGAGCAGTTTAATTGTGTCTGCTGGGCGCTGTCTTTCTAATACTTGGAATAGGATGCATTCTTTTTTGGTGACTATCCTGGATGGTGATGAGTGTCTTTCTCATTTGGAGGGAAATCTGACTATTTTGGTTGTTCCTTGGATCATCTATCTTTTAATTTACTGTATTAACACCCATGAGTCAATCACAAAACATTTTTTATACCAAACTATTACTGAATTTTGGAAGTTCATTCTGGGGATTGAGATTCATTTGTGCTTGAGCTGTTTTTCAAATTTTTCTGGCATTCTAAGACTATCAATTTTTTCTATGGTATAATGGTTATTTAAGATGGCTGTGTACTATCAGTATTTCCATTTTTCTAGCAGTTGTTTTCTTCCCGTATTGGATGGGAATTGTAGTTTGAAAGTTGTTTCCAATCTTGTTAATCTTAGTGATTCTAATCTTAGTGATTCTAAAATTTTTTTTGGAGTAGTTCTTGCAGGCACATCAGTTCATGCTGTTCTGGAAGCTTAAATGATTGCAAGGTACTTCTCTTTCCTGTCTTTCTTTACTTTCTCTATTTACTTTTGAATTTTTGCAGGAAGTTCGTGCTGAATGGTATATATTGGATCTTCTTTTTTTGGGTGTTGTTGTCTCACAGCCCGTTCATTATTTATTATCCTTTTTGTAAGCATAGGATAAGGACCGACCGGCTTCTAGGTTTTTTTTATCTCTTTTTTGGATTGTAGCTCTTCGAAGCAGTAGTGAGCTGGTTGGTCCTTTTAAGGACTCTATAACCAATTTTTGAAATTAACACGTAGGCCCCTCCGTGGGTTTAAATAAAAAAAAAACATTAATGTTCTCATGTATATTCAATGTCCTCATTATTTAAAGCAATGCATATTAAAATTTTTATTATTTGATAGTACGTAAGCAATGCATAGAAGTCTCTTTCATATAGACTTGTCTTATACTCAATGCATATGATTGATATGAAAATGCTACACTACATATCTATGTTTCTATGAAAACATGGGTTGAATGATTGTGCATGTTGAAGGTGCAGAAGCACAATACAGCTCTTTTGAGCAATATGGCTCTTCGGAGCAAAAGAGGAAAGGAAAATAAATTGCCAAAAATATGTTTGTGTACCGGATCAGTACACTTCTGGTACTCTGGTACAATTATATTAGATAAAGAATAAGCAAGTATATTAGAACATTTATGAGACATAGGACATATGACATAGTTGAAAACACATATATACATATGAACTAGCATATGTCACTTAACATATACATATGAATTAGCATGTGACACTTAGCAAAACAATCATTATATTTCATAAATATATAGAAGAGTTAACTAGCTTTTAACATACATGTTGATTTTCTTTTAATGAATTTATGAATTTGTTAGAGTTAGTGTTAGCTAGTGAGTTCTAGCTCATTCCCTCGTTTCGAGATATTTTCAGTAAAATCCGCTGATAGGAATGTTGACCGTCCTTGGTACACTTATAGTCGTAGAAGACCGGATGACAGGTTCCACTTAAGTTCTTTTAGTTGTAGTTTAATTTTTTTGGGTGGTTGGCATGAATGAAAAAGATTTTTATAACTACCTTTGTATACCTGAAACTTGTTTTGCAATGATATGAAATTCTTATTATATTTGGAATGTTGTTAAGAGGCGCTTTTAGTTTCCTTTTGAAGTATTTTAGATTATTCAATGCATATTCTATAAAAATTTCATGTTCTGAACGTCCGACATCCGTTCCCGCTTCGTCTATACGAATTTACTGGCCCGAATCGTGATAAGAGTGAGAAGATAAGTGGCAGGTAGCAGTATTCCAACCATTAAAAACAAGGTGCACATTAGCATTCCAACAAAAAACTGATTGGAACATGCCATTACTATTTATCAATAATAAACCAAAAGACAACTCATATGAATATTATATTCATAAACCATTATACTTTTAACATGACATATAATCTGTCTTTAAAAATTATGCTAAAACCATAATTTTATTATTTACTGATTACATTACCTTTTGATTCATTGTAAGAAGTTACGATGACAGCTTCTTTAATCACATATTCTATATTTTTGATAAAAACTAATTATATCTAAATAGGTAAATTTCAAAGCACTTGACTTCATAAATTTTGTATAATAATATCACGCACCAAAAAAAGTTTATCATACTAATATTTCTTTTTTATTTTATTGAATAATTTGACAGTTTATCAATGTAAGGATTTCGGAAAAGAAATTAAAAAAATATTGTTTAAAATTTATTAATTAACATCAATTACCTACCATCATGAAGTGTTTTTAGGATATAATTGTAATTATGTTTAACATCAATCATTCACACTCATCATCCAACGGCTCTTTGATTTTAAAATATTTATAAGAATTGCTTTATGAAAAATAATTAGAAAATTAATTAACGACACAGCTATTCTTCCTCCTCCTGCATCCCCAAATGAAATGGCAAAATAAATCCAAAATTTCACTAGCATTCCGCGGCTCAAACGCGTCTCTATTTCCCTCTTCATTTGCTCTCTCGCACTTTCCTCTTAAGTACCAGGAAAATAACCAAGAATTACCAAGACAGAAGAAAAAATAATCTTAGAAGAGGCAGACATGCCCGCTTAGCTGCTTATAAACCTCGGTATCCTTCTCGGAAATAGAGCATAGAGGGCTTATTCTTCAAGTACTTCGTATAACTAAGTGAAAGCTTGAAAGCTCGGAGTGCAGAAAAGATCGGACCTTCCTTCTAATGGCGGAGACTCAGCGCCGGCGCAACATCCCCAAGCGCGGAGAAATCCTCAAACGAATAGTAAGGTCTATCATCCTCCTACTCTTCCCTCGCGTCAATCGTTCTCCGGCGGATGGAAACTAAGAAGGATTCGAGAAAAGGCCTTGCCTTTATTTCTGTTTCCTTTTCTTCTGTTTCTATAGATCTTTGGAATATAAGCGAGCATGGCTTCTTTGTGTGCTGAATATGACTATATAATCGACACCACAACATATCCACCCTCAGTGACGCATAATTTCCTCTTTGAAGAAGTTGAAGAAGTGAATTTGTGAAAGCTAGGAGAAGGCAGTTTATCTCGATCGTTACTGATCGATTGGCCTTTATTTATGTAAAGCATGCATTTTTTTTTTTGCCGCTTGTGTGATTATTAATGATATATATTGGAAGCCTTAGCTCTTTGTTCTTGCACGCTTACTCCAAAGTTTAAAGCTTGATATTCTAGTTCTGGAAACTGCAAATAAGGTTTCATTTGTGATGATTTTGTGATCATTTTTTAAAACAGTTTTAATTTTTATACTAAAAAGTTATTTTAAGAAACAATAAAAAAGTTATCCCAAATAATGAAATTTAAATATCAGATTAGTTATCAAAGAATCACACATGTGCATGAATCTCTTGTTAGGATATATGATAAGCTATGGACATTTTGCTAAAATTATTGTGGGGTAATCTTTTAAGTATGAATGATTAGTAATGATTTAATTTCCTTGCGTTTTTTTTAATGATCTCCTTGTGTTGAATCTTCTTCTGTCTAATGATAATTAGAACGGTCTTTTTTTAATTGTGTTTTAGGCTTCGTTTGGGACGACTTTTTTATTGCTTTTTAAAACAGAGTTTTAGTACAAAAATAAAAAAAATTGTATTAAAACTCTGTTTTAGAAAACAATAAAAAGCCGTCCCAAACGAAACCTAAATTTTTTGCATGGTGGTTATTAAAAAGTAATTATAAGCATAAAATAAATATATTATCATGTTTCTTTTTAACAATAATATTTTATGCATAACAGGACTTCTATGAAGTTCAGTTTGACTAAATCAGTCTAACCATGAAATAGAATATTTCATATTTGACTTAAGTTTGTCTATAGTTAATGTGCTCTATTTAAAGTTTAATTTTAAGCTCAATTTATTAAAGTTATTAATATGCTTGAATTTTTAATAAAAAATAATTAATTAATTTCTTGATTGATCAGTTTATATATATATGGGTTTGTGTAAATAATTATTAAATCAGTTTAAAATATAATTATCAGCTCTTGCATAAAATAATGCAAAATCCAAATTCACCTTACTCTCCATTAATATTGTGCATTACAAGGGCCGAGTAACAACCTCATATAAATTTCAATGCAGACCTTCCTACCAAAGATTCTTACAATCTTGTAATCTTGGCCAGATCTGTTTATGCTATTTTTTATTTTTTTTTATTTTTTTTGGCGTATATATATGGAGTTATAAGCTTCTATTTTAAGGAAGAAATATATCATATTGCCAGCACAAGAGGCTAGGTTCCACTGTACTATGATTCGTGTGGTAGGTAAGCTGTGTGTATTTAATATATATGATTCTAAGTTATTGCACAATCACTAGCTAGAAGAACTCATTAGTAGTTTTAAATTGAGGCCAAGCTACTTGCAACCAATAAATGAATTGTCGAACATAGATTGCAGAAAATAAGAAACTATTTAGTGGAAACTAAAAACTTCTTATTTATTTTCTCCCAAAAGTCAGCAGAGAGAGAGAGAGAGAGAGAGAGAGAGAGAGAGAGAGAGTTCATATTTGATAGAAGATATCCAAATTGTTCTATTAGAAAATCCTATAAGCAGCTTTTTCAGTGCATGTCATACATACATTTAGTATATTTTGAAGCATATCAAAATATTCGTTTGGCAAACCACAATTTTTTTTTTAGGGGAAACTCACTAACGGGTCAACGCGTTGATTAAAAGAAAATTACATATTCTTAGAAGGGATCTAAAGCACGCTATCGCTTATAAGAGCAAACATACAAAATTAAAAAAAAACTTATAGGCCGAAGATCCCAACTATTACAATCAAAATAAAACCTATAAAAAAGAAAACTACGGATGCCAAGAGCCATCACCTAAAAAAGGATTGCAAAGAGTTGAACTTCGAATAGGCCAGCGAATCCTGCAAAATAAAATAGAAACTGCAAAAAAGAAGGCTTGGACATAGCAATAGAGGCTACATAGAATGAGATGATGTTCATAAATTTTTTTTAATGGATGCTGTTTACGAATTATTTCTCACAGGAGAATCTTCTTTCAATCTCTTCATTAATTTATTCTTTTAGTCGATAATTAATTAGTTTTCTCATATCGCATGGAGATATATAGAATTACAGATTGATCATTTTTTTTAATTAAAATCTTTTTGATCATTACTCCTATTCTTCAAATCCATGACCTCAACAGTGAGGTCAAATATATTTTTGAATCAATATTGAATCTTATCGAGATTGAGATAAAATCATTGGCATCACATACTTATCAAGGATTTACAAAAATACCACGACAAAAATTATGGCACTGTCAATTATTATTCTAATGGAGTATATGTTCATCAACAAATCAACTTTCAGCACGGAAGGCGTAGAGAAGTCTTTGTTCTTAGAGCTGCGAGCCAAAAGACTTGTTTTGATTGCTTCTTTTTTTTCTCTCTTATCAATACATATTAAAACAAACAAGAATTCATATGTTAATATACATAGAAAGTGTTGACCGACGAAAAAATCCTCTTGAGTTCAGCAAGAAAAAAAAGGAAAGAAAAGGAAGCAAGAAGGTTACAAGTGTTGAACGACAAAAAATGTTGACGAGGCTGGCGTATAATATCAGTTAAGTATGACTGGCAAACAGATAGTAAATTAAGGTCTCTCTAAAGCCATGTCCCCACTGAAACCATAGGAAGCTTGACTTGTGCCACCGAATGTTTTCATGTTCTAGAATCTTCTTTTTAATAAATTTAATTTGAGTAGAGAAAGTTTCTGTGATAATTATTTTAAATCTACTTAAATATGTTTAATTTTCTATTACAAGTGTATCTAAGGGCCGGGGGAAGGAAAAAAATAACTTCTCAAGAGCTCCTAAAAAAGATATTAGAGTGCAAAACATTATACAAGAAGAGTTTTGAAGATCTTTGTTTGAATATTTGGGTGCTTAGATTTCTAGATATTAGGCTAAGATCTGTGCTTAGTTAAAAGAATTTTTTATGTGATATTCAAACATCATAATTAGTAGGCTCAATAATTACTTGGATTAATGTTAGAACATTTAATAATAATTTCAGGGAAACTTAAGAAGTGCAATCACTTAATAGGCATCAATATTGCTCCCATTCATCATAATTTGACCATTAAGTGAAGTTGGCACAGCTATCAGTACATAGATTTAATAAACAAATGCAGCAAAATTGCTCAAATTTACTTGAAATGCTTTGTGGAGCCCAAATATGCCAAAATTGAGACTAGAGTATCAGAAAAAAGATCTCAAGGGTTCAAAGATTTTGAAAAAGGTTTATTCAAGCTGAAACACCCTTGTTGAGCTCGAGCGACAAGCCAATCAAACCGGCTATCTTGGATGTGATCATATGTTCGTGCTGAACACTCTTCAACCACACTATATATTTTTTTATATTCATTTTTTTTTTATTTTCTTATTTTTATTTTAAAAATATAATTTTTTTAAAGAAAAAAACTCCAAATAAAAAAACTAATTTTTTCCCCAAGCAACTTTGGAGAGATCAAAGTTTTCCTCTCTTGATCTCAATTATTCTCTATAGAAGGAATAAAAATTTATCAATAACAGTTAGAAGTATGAGCAAAATACAAGATTCAAAATATATGTGCTGAGCTACCAATATTCCTATAAGAAAGTGTTAACTATTCTCATTTGGATAGAATAGATTTGACTTTTAGGTTTATAATCCTTGCGCAGTGACTGTATAGTCCTCTTCTAAGAGAAATGGGTTGATCTTCCATATATTGACGAATAAGGCCAGAGAAAAAATATTTGAAGTTTATTCGTCAAATAAAAAACATTTTACATTTTAAGTTTTTAGGATTGAAAATTTAAGAACTGAAAGCTTTATATGAATATATATCCATTTACTATTTAAACACTTGAAAAAATAAACTATGGCATATATGCTGATTGCGCTGATTATAATCAGCTGAAATAAGTCCCTCTTTATGTCAAGAGTCTATTGATTAATTTTTATATATATTTTTTTTCATGAAGTAGTTCTACACAAAATTTTCAAGTGGCTATATGGATGCAATTCCTACACTACTTTATTATCATAAGAAAATCCTTTAATCAAATAAGTGATTTTTTTTATATTCTTAATATTATTGGGAAGATATGCTCTTTTATCTGTAAGTTTTTAATTATAGTTTATTAAGATTTTAATTTCTTCATGAATCATTCACATAATAATTACAGTAGTTGCGTTATACCTTTCTAACAACATTTTTAAAGTTATCATAGTGAAGTCTAAGCTTCTAAAGTTTTCATTATTACTCTTATTTCAAATGGCTTATATTGATTATCGCCATTAATTAAACACTTAAATAAATCCTTTTCAACAATATCTCACATCAACTACAACATTAATTTGAATAGCATTTAAGGCTTGCCAAAAAGTACAACTAAGGAGAATTTTGAATTATTTAACAATACTAATGATCTCCATTTGTTGAAATTGTATGATGCGGCTTGATGTTTTGGGCTTACCTTACATCACGAAAGCTAGGTGATTTATTTTGGGTTTGCCATCTGTTTGTGGTATCTACTGTGACTTCTTTGATCTTTAATTCTGATGCTTCCTTTTTATATATGTAAGAATCTCAGTTTGTGCTTTTTTGTTGGGTTATGTTCTGTTGGTTCTCAACTCTATTGTAGGGTGGATTTTTTTTTATTATTCGGTCATTATGTTGTTGGGGTATCTCTTGGTGATTAGGCTATTATGGTGTGGTTAGTCTTGGCTGGTGGATATGTTTGTTTTGTTTGGGCGTGGGGTTTTTTTTTTCTCACTACAGGTCTTATTCTAATAGATGATCACTGTAATGCTTATAGATATTTTTCCTTTGATTGCTCTGTTTAGTATTTTCTCTGTTTATTAATTGTCCTTTTTTTTCAGCTTTATGGGTATTAGTGGGCTATGATGTACCTGGCTTTAAATAGCCTAGTTGTGTTTGTTTTAGAAGCATGAATTCTTTTCATAAACAATAATAAAGAACCTTCATTGATAAAGGAGCTGGTGAGCTCTAAACTTCGGAATATATTTTCTGTATTCCTCTTACAAGCTTTTCGTTTCTACGGTGAAGAGATTGCAGATAAGAACGAGCGCTTCTTGGAGTAAGAATCTCAGTTTCATAAGTGGTATCAGAGCCAATCGAAAAGGGAAGAGGAATGTCGATACATAAATTCGATATTGACAAGTTTAACATAGAAAATGACTTCAGTTTATGGCGAATCAAGATAAAAGCCTTGCTGGTGCATCAAGGCTTGGCAGAAGCCATTTCTACGGAAGATCTTGCGGCTATCACAGACAGGGTGAGGGCGAGGGAGGTGCAGCTGAAAGCACATAGTGCGATTCTCCTCTCTCTTGGTGATGAAGTTCTCGGGGAGGTTGCCGAAGAAAGATCAGCATTGGAGGTATGGTTGAAACTTGAATCAATTTATTTGAAGATGTCACTTGCCAACCGATTGTTTCTAAAGAAACAACTATATACACTCCAAATGGAAGAATTAAAAGATTTGAGAAAGCATTTAGATGATTTCAATAAACTGATTCTTGACCTCAAGAATGTTGATTTGAGAATCGAAGAAGAAGACCAAGGAATCATCCTTCTCGGTTCACTGCCGTAGACTTATGAACATATAGTGGATACAATGCTATATGAAAAAGAAACTCTCACAATGACTGAATTAAAATCGGTTTTCATATCAAAAGAAATACAAAGAAGATCAAAATTAAAAGAAGACAAGAATGTAGAAATTCTGTATGCAAGAAGTCGAAACAAGTTCAAGAATAATAAGAACATGAAAGAAAATTGAAATCAGTCAAGGTCAAAATCAAAGGTGGCAAGGAAATGCTTCTATTGTCATAAAGAAGGCAATATTAGAAGGGATTGTCCAGAACAACAGAAGTGGCAATCAAACAAATCCAATGATGAAGGCAATACATGAGTTATAGTGAATTATGATGGATATGAATCATCAGATGTTCTAGTTGCTTCAGTGAAGCACTCAGATCAAGATTGGATTATAAATTCGAGCTGCCCATTTCATATGACACAAAACAAAGATTGGTTTGAAGATATTGAAATGGGTGATGGAGGCAATGTTCTCCTAGGCAATAATAAATCTTGCAGAATCTTGGGATAGGGATCGAATTCGATTCAGATGTATGATGGCTGCATCAGAAAACTTAATAATATGAGGTATGTTCATGAACTCAAATGTAACCTCATTTCAGTTGGAATGTTTGATACATATGGATGCTCGGTCAAAAAATTTAAATGTGCCATAAGGGTATCGAAGGGAGCCATGGTGATAATGAAAGGTGTGTTGGTGAATAATCTGTATGTGCTTGAAGGGCATACAATGAAGAAATCAGCCACAAATATCACCTCTGTACCTGTAGATAGCACAAAGTTATGGCATCTGAGGCTTGGACATGTGAGCCAAAAAGGTTTGGAAGAATTGAGCAAACAAGGTCTGTTACGTGGAGACACAGTTCACAATCTAGAATTTTATGAAGAATGTATCTATAGAAGGACCACCAGGGTGCGGTTCACTCCTGCGACACACATCAGCAAAGGCATTCTTGATTACGTGCATAGTGATCTTTGGGGACCTTCAAGAACACCAATGATGGGAGGAAATAGATATTTTATATCTATAATTAATGATTACTCATGGCATGTTTGGGTTTACTATCTTAAGAGCAAGGATCAGGCATTTATGGAGTTTCAAGAATGGAAGGGGTTGGTGGAAAATCAAGTTGGAAGAAGGATAAAGAAGTTAAGAACAGACAACAGTCTAGAATTCTGTTCAAAAGAATTTAATAAATTTTGCACATAACATGGTCTAGCTAGGCACATAACTGTTGTTGGCACTCCACAATAGAATGGAGTAGCAGAACGAATGAATCGAATGCTTCTTGAAAAGGGTTGATGTATGTTATCAACTATAGGGATGAAGAAGGAATTCTATGGAGAAGCACTTAAAACAACAAGTTACCTGGTAAATAGGTGTCCATCAACTGCAATTAATTTTAAAACACCTATGGAAGCCTGAACTGGACACAAGTGTGAAACCCGGTTTTCCTTCCAGGTTCGTCCGGACGAAGTTGAGATCGTCCGGACGAAGCCATAACTGTTGTTGTCAGGGTGTCGGGAAGAGTTTCAAGAGGCATAAGGGGCCAGAATCTTTTGAGATTCTATCTGTGTCATAGAAGGGAGGCATAAGGGGCTAGAATCCATTGAGATTCTGTCAGAGTTCGAGAATCTGATCTGATATATGATATGTGATATGATCTGTTTTGACAATGTGCTTTATGATTTGTATGATTCTGCCTGTTATGTGATTTGAAGATAATTCTGATTTGAAATCTGATTTGAATATTCTGTATGAATTCTTCTGTATCAGTGATTTAAATTTTCTGTTAATCAAGTATCTGTATCCTATCTGATTATACAATTTTATGTACGATTATCTGAATTCTATATAGCTACTTTTTTGATGTATTTTGAATGTGAGTTTCTAGAGATTTTGATTGGATGGTACGTAGTCTTGCTGAGCTGTTAGCTCATTCTTATCTTCTGCGTGGTTTTCAGGTTTTGGGAAAGGGAAGGAGGTCTTCGACTAGCAGTTCAGTGTTTGATCTGAGATTAGGTATTTTGTACTTTTGATTTTTGTACAGTCATGACTTTTCTGTTATGTTCTTTTTGTTGGTAATCATGCATTATAATGTACATGATTATTTTGATGAAAGAAAGAAGAAAATTTCAGATGAATTTCTGGTTATTTGTATATTTATAGTAGCTCTGTGTTTTATGTGTTTCTGTTTATTGGAAGAAAGTCTAAAATTAAATTTCAAAGCTAGATCCTAGATTAATTCGTTGCGACCTGACGCGAAGGAATTCGTTTCGATCGGGTTGGGTCGTGACAACAAGATAGATTGTAACAATCTGAAGACTTTTGGATGCACAACATATGCTCATGTTAGGCAAGAAAAGCTTGAGCTGAAAGCTGTAAAGTGTGTGTTCTTAGGATATCCTGATTGCATAAAGGGATACAGACTATGGAGCATGGAGCCTAGCAATGAGAAATGTATCACAAGTCGAGATATCACCTGTAATGAACCTGAATTTCCTATGAAGGCCTGTAAGCCGTTAAAAGATTATAACAATACATATCTCATTGTAGGAGTTAAGGTGGACTCTTGATACAAATATCCTGCAGGAAGAAGATGCATGAAACTATGATCAAAGAGCAGAAAATCAGTTGCAATCGCAACAAAACTCACATCCGAATGATTCTAGCAACAACTCACTAGAGACAAGTCAGTATATGTTGAGTAGAAATAGAGAAAGAAGGGAAACAAGGTTACCAAAGAGATATGGGTATGAAAATATAAGTGCTTTTACATTCAACATATCATATATAAATACCAATGAAGAACCGACATCATATAAAGAAGCCATAAGTAATTAAGATGCAGCTCACTGGATAAATGCAATGAATGAAGATATAAATTCATTGCATAAAAATTGTACATGGGTCGTGGTGCCAAGACCATGTCAGCATAAAATAGTTGGTTCAAAATGGGTATTTAGAATAAAAGATGATTCACAATATCAGAAGAAACCAAGATTCAAAGACAGATTGGTTGCGAAAGGTTTTACTCAAACCGAAGGACTTGATTTTGATGAAAATTTTCCCCTGTAGTCAAGCAAACATCTGTTTGTGTAATGCTTTCTGTTGTGGCAAGATTTGATCTAGAGCTAGATCAAATGGATGTAAGAACCACATTCTTACATGGAAAGTTGGAAGAAGAGATATACATGCAGCAACCTAAGGGGTATGAGGATGGCAATCTTAATAATGTATGCAGACTAAATAAACCCATATACGGGTTGAAATAGTTGTCTAGGAAAAGGTATAAAAGATTCAATGAGTTCATTCAAAGCATTGGTTTTCAAAGAAGCATACTTGACAATTGTGTATAAGTGAAGAAGGCTGAAGATCAAAGCATTGCGGCTTACCTGTTACTATATGTAGATGACATATTGATAGCATGTAATAGAAGAATAGATGTTGATGATATAAAATTACGGTTTTCCATGGAATTTGAGGTGAAGGATTTTGGAAAGGTAAAGACCCATTCTAGGCATCAACATATCAAGAAATAGGATATGTAGAAATCTATTTTTATCTCAATCTGAGTATGTAAACAAATTCCTGAAGAAGTTAGGTATGCAAGACTCAAAGCCTGTTAGCGAGTATTGCAGGCCATTTTAAACTCTCAAGTTCAGAATCCTCAACATCAGAAGAAGAAATTCATTGTATGAAGGAGATACCATATGCAAATGTTGTAGGGTATTTGATGTATGGCATGGTGGCGACTCGACCCAACTTAGCATATGCTATAAGTCTTATGAGCAGATTCATGTCAAATCCAAATAAAAACCATTGGAATGCTTTAAAATGGTTGATGAGATATGTAAAAGGATCTCATGATACAGGGATTATGTATGCTGAACGACATGAAGGCACTAAAATTCTAACTGGATACACAGATTCTGATTTTGCTGTATGTTTGGATACTAGATGATCTACTTCAGGTTATGTTTTTACTGTTTATGGATGTATTGTTAGCTGGAAATCTTCACTTCAGTGTATTGTAGCTCTATCGTCAACCGAAGCAAAATTTATTGCTGCAACCGAAGCAATAAAAGAAGTAATCTGGTTACAAGGTTTGCTTAAAGAGTTAGGCTTCTTATAAGGTTCATTTACTATTTACTATGATAATCAAAGTGCAATTCATCTTCTGAAAAAAATCCTATTTTTTATGAGAGATTGAAACACATTGACGTTAAACTCCATTTCATTCGAGATACCATAGCTCGTGGTAATATCATTGTTTAAAAAAATTGCAACTGAAGACAATCCTACATATATATATTGACGAAGCTGTTAACATTAGGAAAGTTCAATCACTGTTTGAACTTAATAAATTGCTGCACTTGAAAGAATAATCAATGCAGTGATCATGGTGGAGATTCTTATTCTAATAGAAGATCAATGTATTGCTTAAAGATATTTTTCCTTTGATTCCTCTGTTTAGTATTTTATCTATTTCTTAGTTGTCCTTTATTTTCAGCTTTATGGGTAATATGATGTACCTGGCTATAAATAGCCTAGTTGTGTTTGTTTTTAGTAGCATGAATTCTTTCCATAAACAAGAATAAAGAACCTTTGTTGGTAATGGAGCTGGTGAGCTCTAAACTTTGAAATATATTTTATGTATTCCTCTTACAAGCTTTTCGTTTCCACGGTGAAGAGATTGCAGACAATAACGAGCGCTTCGTGGAGTAAGAATCTAAGTTTAACAACAGGAAAATATTTTATTACTGGCAACCAAAATCCCTCAAAAATAGTAAAATTTCGAGGAAAATATACATTTCTGATAGATTTCTGGCTGAAACTCAGTCAATGATAAAATGTGCGTCGGAAACCTTCTTCTACAAAAAACTTCATCCTGAAAGATTTCCTGAGGATTTACCATTGGAATTTTGCGGCAATATTCATAATTTACGAGTCACTATTACCAGCAGTTTAGCCACCGAAAATTTCGCCAGACATGGACTTCCATCGGGTTTTTCGCCAAAAAGTTGATATATTTTTGTCGTATCTCTATTTCCAGTAGATATTTCATCAAAAATTCATCAAAAATCTGTAGCAAAATTAAAAAAATAGCACCCCTCTTATATTTTCTACAACACAATAAGCCTGCATAAAAACATACATATATCATATTCATTTATACGTTGAACATAATGACATGCTACATGCATGTAATAACAGATTTGATCATTCTAAATTCCTTGAACATTCATCAAATAATTTAAAATTAAACATAAAGTTCATTCATTACACAATTAAAAGCTGACAATTAAATAAACAAACATACAAATCAAATGTCCAACATACAAATGAAAATTTTAGTAATAACAAAAATATATAATTAGAATAAGTCTCCTCCTGTGATGATGCTTCGTGCTTTTCACTGAGCCGCTCCTTTAATTTCTGCAGCTCATCCAATAATTGAGTTTGCTGCACTTGCATATGCATATGTATATGTATATGCATCTTAGCTTGTGATTTCCTGACTTGCGCTAGCTCGGTTGTAATAGCAGCTATATGTTAGCTGTATAATGACTCCTAGTCACTTGTTGAGAAGTACGAGCCACCAGATGTGTTCCCCTCATATGCATATATAGGCTTACGAGCCTAAATTATAAATCTAGCAATTATGTATTTCTCCTACTACTTGCAACCAAGTGTGATAGTAAGAATAATCTGTTACTTCTGGTTGGTTCTCTTGAAGCCGTGTATGCTCATCATATAAAAGTTAATACAAGATTAAATAATTTACACATAACACCTAAAATATTAAACTTAAGTATTTACTTAGGCTCTCCCTTGCTCGCTCATCAACCTATTATTGGTCCTCCTACCGCTTGTGGGTATATATATGTAACACAACAATGGCTGGTTATCTACTCAACACTTTTTCTATAATATTCTTACATTAGTATTCATATATAAATAAATTTATTAAAATATTTTAAAATTTCTAACCAAACATCGCATGTGCTCAATATGTGGAATTGATCCTCCATTAAAGAGGGAACTACCCATGCCCCAAACATCAGAAGTTCGAATATGTTTATTCTGGTCCCTCATCCTGGTATAATCTGGGCTACCCCAGGCACAAGTCATCTCGCCCCATACACTCTCACCAATCCTGAGTGGTCGCTCACCTGACTTTCTAATATCTGTAAATATATCTCGCATGTGAGTCGACTCGATCTTCTTAAAATTCTTTTTGATTTTATCATTGTACTCAGGCAACCAATAAAAATTTTAATGCATTAAAAAACATACAACATATAATATTTGTGTTAGCTTAATTAAAAAAGATATAATATAAAATATATTTTTATAATAACTATATCAAACTATCTAAACCATATATTATGCACTTCTTTAGGGATTTTCTTCCAAGTAATATAAGGAGCATCATATTTGTTCCGTATGATGTCTCGTATTTTATGCATTAGATGCTTTGACAGATAAAACCTACACAAAATGTGTTAGGTGAAAGAATATTTATCAAATTTTAGTAGCATGATAAGAATATAGTAATTACGTATGTGTCATCCTCAAATGCAATTAACATATGCCCCTCTAACATCTGCTCTGCTACAACTAGGGTGGAAGGTCCACCTGCACAGGGTTGAGGGGACAACGTACGAGGAAAGCCGAAAAGCCGTCGGAAAGCCGTCGGAAAGCCGCCGGAAAGCCGCCGGAAAATACCGCGGGAAAATTTTGCGGGAAATTAGCCGTCGCAAAATTTTGCGGGGAAATTAGCCGTCGGAAAACCGCCGGAAAGCCGCCGGAAAGCCGTCGGAAAGCTGCCGGAATTTTTTGTTGGAAATAAGACGTCATAAACCGCCGGAAAGCCGCCGGAAAGCTGCCGGAAAATTGACCGCCGGAAAGCCGCCGGAAAATTCCGCCGGTAATAAGTGATTTTCCTGTAGTGAACGAGGGATATAATGGAGGGACAAATGGTAGATATGGATAAGTGGGAGAGCCTCCATGAGAAGGTTGGTGGGTGGGGTAGTAAGGGTAGAAGGGAGCACTGTGTGTAGCATTTGGCGAAGGAAAAGTGGGGTTCGGGTGAGTGCATAGAACTACGGGCTACTGGATGGAGGAATAGGTAAAGGAAATCTAGGCTGACTCTGAGTGGCATGCAGAGAAGAAGATGACCCCTCAATATGTACAAACTTACAAATTGAGCCACTAGTTTCAAATACCTAAACATGATGTTACTATACAGTAGATACTTCATATTTGTTTGACGACTAGCCTTAATCAAAATTTCTCTCTCATTACTAAGAGGGGTAATTAACTATAGGGGCTTACGCCTATAAGAAACATGAACTTATATTACAAAGTCCTCACAAAATGAGGGCAAAATCTCTTGGTGATGTTGTATTCACCACCCAATCTACCTTCTAAAAATTTGCCTCGAAACATACTCGTCAAAACTCTCCTCAATAACTCAAAAAGAAAGAAATTAAGGGGACATGGAGAGGCTGGGGTGTGAATTTTTGAAGCCCACAAATTCTTTTACTGATACTGCCGAGGCATGTTCATAAGTGCTATGTATTTACATAAAGTTTTTTATTTCAGCTATTATTGTAGCATGCTTAATTAAAATGGATATTGATATTTGTGACGGATAGGACACAATAAGAATTTGAGAAAAAAGGATTCTTGCATGTGGCTGACACCACATAATGGGTTAAAGGCTTGATGTTGTTGTTTATTAATATTTTGTCACAGAAATGGGAAAGAAGTCTCTTG
Source organism: Dendrobium officinale (assembly GCA_019514585.1). Classification (NCBI taxonomy): domain Eukaryota; kingdom Viridiplantae; phylum Streptophyta; class Magnoliopsida; order Asparagales; family Orchidaceae; genus Dendrobium; species Dendrobium officinale. The sequence goes on from CM033686.1 coordinate 13,511,319, forward strand.
AGCTTATTGTTCTCACTCTATGAAATTTCTCTAATATTTTAGGAAAAGAAATGGGTCGCACATAGTAAAGTTGATAGAGATACAGAGACAGCCACCCCCAATTCAACCAAACCTGCAACACCCTCTCCAAAAACCAACAGCGAGCATGCCACACAATTATGGAGGCAACCACGGCTTCCCCAGCCAAGAAACCACAACCAACAAACTCCAAACCTTTAGAATACCCAGCGGAATATACCATAATAACCACAGTACAAAAACAATAGGAATCCAAAGAGAAGCAGAAATCATGAAAAAAGAGCAGCCAAGGAAAAAAAAAACAAAAACCCCAACCAACACATGAAAAATTGAGAGAGGAGTCAAGCATGCCGTAGGTAAGGAAGAGCACTTTTCTCCATTGTAATCAGACCTCTAAGGAAAAGAGGAATATTATTAACATTAAATTCCTGATACATATCACTATAAGAACCATGTTTGGCTAACCAATCCACACACGCATTGCCTTCACGATAAATATGAGAGATAGAGAAATTAAGATTTGGCAGAGACATCCTAATCTTACGAATAATGTAAAAATCATGAGGATTACCAGCATTACCATCTTTAATAATATGAAGTAAAAGTTTAGCATCCACCTTAATCATCACATGCTCAAGACCAAGCCTCACACAAATATTAAAGCCATGAGAAAGCCTCATAAGCTCAGCATAAATAATAGAGCACCGGTTTAAAGGGCCGGAAAAAGCAGCAATAGGAATACCCATAGAGTTCCTAATAATAACACCCATACCAGCATTATTAGAACCAACAGAGCCATCCGAATTCAGCTTAACATAAGGTAAAGAGGGTTTAAGCCATGTCACAACACGATCATCCTTAATAATGTCAGGACTGTTGTTTTGAATGCCAAAGTAATTAGCCAAAATAGTACAATTTCTAAAGTTTTTTGCAGAAATAAGATTAAAAGAAAAAAGCTGAAGGATTTTGTTCCTAACATTATCAATAATATGATTAGCATCCATCTTAATTTCATTGTGCTTAGAATCGTTTTTGGCCTTCCAAAGATACCACAAGATCAATATAGGAAGTAGATTAAGAATATGGCCTCTAGGTTTGGTAAACCAAACTTTAAGAATATCAACAACATTGCAATTAGCATTAAGCAACATAATATCGGCAAGATTACAGTAGTGAAGCCAAACCTTATGCTCAATCTCACTGTTGACAAAAACATGCTTGATACTTTCAATATTGAAACATCACTGGCATTTAGAAGGAAAGTAAAAACCTTTTTTCCACAAATTATCATCCACATGAAGATAGCCTTTAAGGCATCTCCAAGCAAGAATAGAATATGATAGAGGAATGGTGTTGTGCCAGAGAGAATCAAAATTATGAGCAATAACATCTTTAATCCTAATATCCTCCCACACATTTTTAAAGCTAAAATTACCAGAGGGAGAGAGCTTAAAAAGTATCTTGTCCTTGATTTGAAGTTGTAAAGGTATTTGCACAGTCATGTTAACAATGTCAAGAGGAACCATTTCCAAAAGTTTACTAATGTTCCAATTACCATCTTGAATAAAATGATTAACTCTAATATTATCAATAGTATGGGTATTAAGAAAATAATCGATAGAAAACATACCCAGCCAATTGTCTTGGCAGAAGGAAACATCCCCTTTACCAAGCCCCCATTGAATGTACTGTTCTGCCTCCCATTTGATCTTACAAAGCCTTTTCCACACAAAGGAGTTAGAAGATTTATAGTGACACACCAAAGGATTGCATATTTTACAATATTTCACATTCATAAACTGCGCCCACAAACTATCATTAGAACAAAAAGCATACCATAATTTATGAGAAAAAGCATGAACAGTATCAAGAATATTCTTGCAACTGAATCCTCGTTCATGCCTTTAATGGTGTCCCAATTCTCAATCTTAGAAGGAGACTGAGTAAGAAACCAATTATCCTCCTCCCCAATCAAGGAAGGAATCAAATTAGAATTTGCAATTGGAATAATCAAAGTAGTACTATTAAAAGCCTCTTTAAAATACTTAACACCAGAATTAACAATTAAATCATTCGTATCGTAGACATCACCATTATGATCAACCAAGGTATGAATATAACTTTTAATCCTATTTTGTTGGCCAAAGCATGAAAAAAGGAGGTATTCCTGTCCCCTTCTAAAATGATCTTAGAGGAAGCCTTTTGTCTCCAATAAATTTCTTCCTGATTCTACAATTGGAAAAAGTGAACTTTAGCATTGTCAAGATTGGCAAGATTAACATCATTAGAATTATCAAAAAGTAACTTGTCCAGATCCAAAACCATTTGTTCAGATTCCTTAATATTGGCAAAAACATTTTTGTAAACACGTTTATTCTACCATCTAAGAACTTGTTTCAACCTACTCAACTTAGCCCACAGACGAAGCATGCCTTTAATGTTATTATCAGAAGAGATAACGTCATTCCAATTAGTAGAGATAACACTTAAAAAACTAGAATGAGCAATCCACATGTTTTGAAATCTAAAAGCCAAAGAACCACTGACTTTATTATTAGAAATATTCATAAGGGAGCATGATCGGATAAGGTTCTACTCAAGTGATGGACTTGAGTCATAGGGAAATCTTTAATCCAATCATTATTAAAAAACAATCTATCAAGTCTTTTCCATATCGAACCTCTACTCCAAGTGAAAGCACTACCAGAAAAACCAATATAAAAAAGATTACAATTGGAAATCATGTGATTAAAATCATCCATGGCATTAAAGTTTGGAGGGTTGCCCCCTATCCTTTCAGTGGCACTAGAAATGATATTAAAATCTCCCCCAATGCACCACGGACCATTAGAATTAAAAGCAAAATCATATAAGAGGTCCCAAAGAGGGGCCCTACCCAATCTTAATACAATCAGCATATACAAAAGATGCATTAAAAATAAAATTCAAATAAACAATTTGGACATGAACAACCTGCTGAAAATCAGAAATAATGGTGATGTTAAGATCACTCTTCCACATAATCCAAATTTTATTCGAGCAATTACCAAACAACATATTAAAGCCCAAACGAGAAGCAGTAGAGGAAAGTTTATCAGCAGAAATAAAAGGCTCAAGTAAGACTAATATTTGAATGTTATGCACACGACATAAATTTCTAACACGGGTCTTATAATCTGACCCCCAGATCCCCCTCACATTCCAGATAAGCGTTCTAATCATTGGAGTGTTTAGTAGAAGCTTGAGCTCTAGTAGAACGGGGTGTATCGGGAAAAGGAGCTTTACCATTTTTCTTTTTCTTTTTTTGCACCTTAAAAGCTTCTTCCTCTTCATTAGTTAAAGTGTTAGTACCAGGAGAAGCCGATGAGGAGTTGTTGTTCGAACAAATCTCATTCTCCTTAAACACCCCATTCTCGTTATTACCAATAAGAACCTTAGAGTTATAAGCATGATTTTTAGGAGGGATAAATTCCCCTTCCTCACTATCATCAACCTTATCATTATCCACATCATTAATAACTATATTGTGAAGAGAAGTAAGATTTTTATCAGTTCTAAGCATAGAATCTACTGAAATAAATATGTTAGGAATAGTATCACCTTCTTCACTAGATTTCTCTTTTGAAGCAACTTCCAAGGGAGTAATAGTGGTAGTTTTTTCCACAGCCATCCCATTATCCAAACCAAAAAGATTTTCATTACCAACCGTCTCAACTGGGTTAAGGATCTCATTCTGATTCAAAATTTTTGGGACAGCCTCTTCCTTCGAGATTTCCTTACCCAATGAGTTGTTGGAAAGTATTTTAAGCTCCGGATGTCCATGGGTTTGAAAGCATGTCCATGGGTTTTGCAGTGGTTACAATCAGAAATAGCATGTCCATGGGTTTTGCAGTGGTTACAAAAATCATGAACTTTTTCAAAATCAACTTTTTGTAAATAGCCAAAGGCTTTAGATCTAACCCAAACTTCTTTCGCATGCTTTTTAATGATATCTACTTCAACTAGAAACCTAGCAACGGATGGTCAGGTTCTAGATGCTGTAGCTTGATCGGTTTGTAAGGGACGGCCGAAAATCGAACCCAAAGCATGAAGAACTTTTGCATTGAAAAAATGAAGTCTCAGATTAGGAAATGATATCTAGATTGGAACTATCGGGCTTTCTTATTTAACATCGAAAAACGACGTCCACTTTAAAATTCGCATTTGACAGTTTAAAATTAAATAAGATCTACGGGCAAAAACATGACTATAATCTATGTCATTTGATAATTGAACCGCGACATGCTTAGAATCTAAAAGCCCAACCGAATAAAAACCAGACAACTTTAAGTTACCGAAAAAAGCACGGATCGAGTCCAGATTTGGGCGACGGAGGACAAATTTTCCAACAAGAGTGAAACGAAAAGGCGAAGCCAGTTTCAAAACTTCATCGTCAGAGAGAAGAATAGCCGGAATACCATTGAAAGTAGTTTGAGTTAGAGATGGAAGGGTATCACCTGCCGAAGCTCCAGCCATGACATCTTTAAAAGATCGCGATTTAGGACGAGAGGGACTATCAGGATCCAAGCTAAAAAAGCCCTTACTTGAGTCTTTGCTTTCGGGCGCAACATCACCCCAAGGCGTCAAGGAGGAACCCCCGCCATAGCGATCCTGCCCAAAAAGGGCAAGAACAAACAAAGAGAACACCAGCGACCGAGAGTAGAAGGAAACCACGAGATCTTGCCGGAGAGAGATCGAGAACTGGATGGCCAGGAGAAGGAAACCCTAAATCGCTCAGAGCGGCGCTAGGGCGAGCGAAAAAAGGTTAGTAGTCTAGAGCCTGGTGATCAAACTTCTTATTTAAGATAAAGTGCCAAATTAATTGTCTGTGCAACGTCCTCTAAAGTTGGTTATGAAGTTGTAGGAAAAATAATTTTACTATTTTGTTTGTTAAAAACAGCTTTCTACCTCATAAAGTTTAGAAAAAAAAAATTATAGTCAAATAAAATTATGACTATTATCTAAAAAGTAAAACAATGTAAAAATTATTCTAAATAGATCCTGAGTTCATTATTTTCTTGTATTAAAGCAAGTCTGTCAGCTTTCGAGTTAATAATATGTTAGATGAGGACAACTGTTATTAAAATGCCGTAAAAAGCTTTTGATTTTTCGGATGCTATATATGCTATCTAAAGAGCTACTTATATTCAATTAGTTCAGTGTTACTTAAGGTCATGTCATATACCATTGACTGAATAGTTGTCAACAGACAATATGATTTAACCAAACCTTTTGCTCTATCAGAAAGATAAAAAAAGCTACTTTGCAGAAATACTTTGAACTGAAAGAAGCAGCTTTAAGAATTTGTAGCATGCCCCATGAAAGCGAAGACAAAAAGAAATGCAAAGGCAGGGTTTTTATTATTTTAATTATCCTATCATAGCATACTTTATAGAAATCTCGCTTTGTTGGTCAAAAGATTATTCTGTGCGGATATTAGACACAGCTTATCGTCCAGAGGCCAATCAAGTGCAGCCACATCATCCAGTAACAAGCTCAGTACTGAGCTCGGTATCGAGCAACACCGAGCCACAATACCACGTAGGGGTGACGTGATGCATTTTCATTGGGCTCTAGACGGCGTTCGACATGCACACACCGTTGGTCAATCTTTCTAGGAAGGGTTGTAGGCTTGTAGGTGCACGTTCTAAAGATATGCACTCAGTAAAGTTTTGATTGTAAGAATGAAGGCCACGGTATTAAATAATTTGGAGCTCTCAATCAGCACCGATGCTAATAGCTTTAAGCGAGATTCTTAACCAAGTTGATCTCTAAAGATATGCACTCATAAAGGTTTGTATTCTTATAGAATGAAAACCAGGGTATTAAAATATTTGGAGAACTCAGTCAACATTAATCAAGTCAATAGCTTTTAACTTTGATTATGTTTGATAGTGTTTACCAGTGATAGTTATGGGCTATGATGGATCCATATTAATTACTACTATTAAAATATATAACATATGATACATGTAGGGTATTACATGATCAAAAGGTATTAATTTGATGTGTGGGGTATATTTATACTAGTATATAAAAGCTGATTGTGATTTTGCTTTTAAGCTATCCTCATCCTTGCTTTTTTGATTTAATTAAAATTAATATGCATGCTCTGTCTAATTTTGTACCACTTCAAATTCCGCTCCGCTCCACTCCATTTATTTTTTTTTTGGTTTGACTTCTTTTCTCCTGTCTTGGTTTCACATGGAACTTTTGAAAGAGTCGCTAAAAGGAGGTTCTTCGTCTTCTTCTCGGTTTCTTCTCTTGTCGGATTGAAAGTCATGAGGGAGCTCGGGCTTCGTGTAAAGAAGAGTTTTGAATGAGTCACGACTTCCACTCCTATCTCGGCGCCTTTGCATGAGCTTCATAGAGTCGCTAAAAGGAGCTTCTTCGGCGTCTTCTCCACCTCTTCGGATCCCGCTTCACTTGCTTAGTGCAAATAAAGGTTTTGAAAGAGTTGTTAAAGAAACTTCTTTGCCATCTTCTTTGTCTCTTCAAACCCCGCTCACAACGTGTGCTTCACATGAAGAAGTGTTTTGGAAGAGTCGATAAAGAAGCTATTTTCATGTCAGACTGGAGGGAAATTATTGGGTCCGTACAGCATATGTCGTTCAGAGCCCAATGAAAATGCGTTACATTACCTCCTATTTGGTACTGAGCTCGATACTGAGCAATACCTTTCTCAGTATCGAGCTCAGTACTGCTCAGTACTGGATAACGTGGCTGCATCTTATTGGTCTTTGGATGATAAGATGTGTACGCTATCCGGACCCAATAATTTTCTCAGATTGAAAGCCATGGTGGGAGTTTGCCCCGAAACACTAGGTTCGATGTTTTTTATTTCTTGTATCCGCTATTAATAGCTTTCTGGAGTCAAATTAGTTTGAGTAATTTCTACTACGGATAAGATGGTCCAAAAAGACAGCCAACTCCCCAGCATTCTAAATTTAAAAGCATTGATCTGTAACGCAAATTAGATTATAATTATTAGAAAGTTTTTTTTTAAAAAAAATTTATAAGTTTTTGTGTAGTTATAGGGTTTAGGAAATATATAACAAGGTTTGTTAAGTGTTTTAGATTAAAAGATACTTACTATTATGTTTGCTACAAAATTATATTATTTGCTCAAGAAAGATAGCATTCTCCATATTATGGTCTAATATGCTGTAGTTCTATTTTTGTTGCCAGATCTCTTGAAGATTGTAGTTCTAATTTCTTTTAAATTGGAATAATTTTTTATTTGTTTTAGTTCATTACACAAGAAGCAAATTTCTCAAAGTGTTTCGAGCTAATGCTGAGCTTTTATATATAAATACATGTGTGTTCATACTAGATTTATTTAATTTTCTATATAATCAAAATTTTCTTGCCAAAATTACTTAATCAAGTATTTAAATGTGTTAGTGTAAAAGGCTTTATCTCCACGAAATTTTGCTCAAACAAAGAAAGGAAAAAAATTATTCAAAATTGGATAATTAAGAATTAAATTTAACATTAGAAAAATGAGACAAAAATAAACAAATTTATAAAATATAATCATCATTTTAATTAATTACTCTTTCTTGTGCTTTGACTGTGTTTTACATGCGCTTTTGGTGCGCTTGATTTAAAATTTTGCGGACATATATACATTCCACGTGTCAATATTTTATTGGTGTCCGGACGTATCTCTACGTCCATTGTCCGGAGCTAATAATTTCCCCATGCTACGAGGCCATGTCCGAAGTCATTTATTGCTTCCTACTTCGAAAAGATAAAGCTCTACAAATAAAGAGCAATTAAACAACTTAGTGGGCTACTTCTCTCTTTTTATGTATGAAAAAAAAAAAATTCTTTTACTTATTCTAATAATATGTTTTCATTAAAGCTATTTAAATGGGGTGAGGACATTTGGTGATTTTATATCATTCATTTTCTATGATATTTAAAAGCATGGATCAACTTGCAGAATATTTTTGAATGAAATAGTGACAAAAGTTGGTGGTGCCTCAAGAGTCATAAGAGTTAGGAAGGGACTTGGGTGGTTCTGATTAGGGGTGTCAATTTCGGGTCACGGGTCGGGTTCGGATCGAACCCGGAATTGACTCGGGTTCAAACGGGTCGACCCTAACCCGACCCGGTTAGGCAAACGGGTCGAAAATCCTAACCGAACCCGACCCGGCGGGTTGTCGGGTTGACCCGACACGGAACCGATTGCGGAGCAGCGCGCGAATTGCACGAGCGCGGGTGGAGCGGCAGCAGCGCGGGGCGACCGCGCGCGAGCGCGACAGCGCGGGCGGAGCACGGCATCGCGGGCGGAGCGGTCGCTGCGCAGACCCGACCGCGCGAGCTCGGCAGCTCGGGCGTAGCGAGGTATCGCGGGATCCCGGGCTGGCTCGGACTCGGGCTCGGCTCGGACTGCATGTTTCGGGTCAAACGGGTTGACCCGGCAACCCGTCGGGTCAACCCGAACCCGACCCGTTTTTCAAACGGGTCGATTTCTGGAACCCGAACCCGACCTGTTTTGCATTCGGGTAGGGTCCAACCCGGATTTTTCGGGTCGGGCCCGGGTCGGGTTTTCGTGTCGTGTCAAATATTGACACCCCTAGTTCTGATCCTTCTAAATTTAAGAAAAATCTTATATAGTCATATATTTATTATCTCTCTATTTAATAATGATTTGCTCTCCGCTTTTCCCATTTTTTTCTATGGAGCGTTAAAGTAGAAGGGCTTTTAATTATGACCCTTTACTTGTTAAGATTCATTATATAAATTCTACTGGGTTTTATCCCTTTCAATTTAGGAACATGTTGCTCCTTGCTCCAAAATCTATTAATGTTGTTCATGGTAACTGGGATGTCCCCATTTTATTTTATGACCGGGATAATGTTATGATTATTTTATCCATTAAACTTAAGAGATTGAAATAAGTTTTGAAAGTTATTTTCAAGCATTTAAGTGGTGGAGAGAGGAAATCAAATATTTTCATGCTTTGGTTAATAAAAATAGGAATTGAAACTTCTTCAGTGAGAATAAATTAATCTCGGGTGATTGGTGTGACAATCAAGAAACATTTTCAGGATTCTCTTGACTGAAATTGCTCTGATACCAATTGAAATTACTAGATGCGCCAAGAGGGGGTGAATTGGATGATTAAAAACTTCTTTAATAAAAAAATATCTTTTTATAACGCTATGCGGAAGCGAATTTCATTCACAATAAAAAGATAGATAATCAATTTCATTCACGCAATTAATCACAATAAAAATAAATGCGAAAATAAAGTGCAGAAAAATTAAAGGAAAGAACACACCAGTTTATAGTGGTTCGATCAAACCATGACCTACGTCCACTCTCCGGAGGCACCCTCCGAGTATTACACTAAACCTTTAGTGATTCTCCTTTAGCCCCACAGCTAGGCAGACAAGCCCTTACACAATCACTTCCACCTTCCCTGGTGCGGCGGAGGAGCCGGGTCCTTTGACACCAACGAGATCTTCTTCTTCCCAAAACTTCCTTCAAGACGAACCTTGAATCCGATGGTACTGAGCTGCAAGCTCGCCGGAGCAACCGTGTGAAATCTCCTTCACACTCCCTTGAAACCCCCTCCAAGGATCTTCTCCCTCTCTCAAACTTCACCCTTTCCTCTCTCCCTTTCAAGTCATCTCTTTAAGTTTTCTCCAAAAGAATGAAGACACAATGGCTACCAAAGACTCTTACAAAGTCTAATGAGAGTGCTTAAATAGAGGGCTCAAAAAACCCTAAAAAAACTCAATTCGGTCGTCAAATATCATACCGTATGATCGCAAGATCGTCCAGTATGATGTGCAGAAATTAACCTGTTAGTACTGTACGATGTCATGTACGATGTGCTGTACGATCCAGTTCAATAAACAAGCAGTTTGCCAATATTGTCTCAGTTGATCGTACAGCACGATCTCGTTAGTATCGTACGATCCAAATATTAAAATTAAGCCATTTTGATTGAATAATCACAGGATTAAATTAGGAAATATTTTAAACATCGTATAGTACGATTAGAACAACTTTTCAAATTTAAATCTTTGCCTAATTTAATGGACGACGAGCTTTCTAATTATAACAGGTCGTACAATATGATGTGGTCATCGAACAGTACGATTAGTTATATTCAAAAATAATTTTTCCAGGAAAAATAAAATATTTTAATTTATTTCTGTTACATCAGATCGTACAGTACGAAATAAATTCGTGCAGTACGATGAATAGAAAAGTTAAAATATTTATAATCATTTTTTGCTCCCTCTATGTGTGTGCATGATCAACAAACTAACATACATCATTATAAGACTTGACTCAATAAATGAAAATTACAGACTCATTTAATACGACCAATTCTATGCAATCTTGAGCCTTGAATCTTCAAAGAACGGTGCATGATGTACTTGAAATATTAGTCAATATAGAAAGAAATATGCACTACAAATTCTAGGAGAAATAAGAGATTAATAAATATTATTTGTTATTATCAAAATCATAAACTCGGATGCCCGAGTTGCAACATTGACTGCAATTTCAAAGATTTTCTTGGGGGTGAATATTTAGTTGATGATATCTCCTTTCCTCAAATCATCCCTAATCTTATCTCTTATAATAATAATGTCTCTTTATCTAATATTCCCGAGGATCTTGAGATTTTTAATACTATTTTGGATATGAACTCTGATTTTGTGGTTGGCCCTAATGGCTACACAGCCTTATTTTTTCAAAAATATTGGCACATTATAAAATCTATCAGTATGTGTGAAGCTATTAATTCATTTTTCAATAATTACAGTGTTCCCAAACATTTTTTTAGCACTTCAATAGTGTTGATTCCTAAGAAAAGCAACCCTAGATATTGAAACGATTTCAGACCCATCGGTCTTTGTTCTACTTTTCATAAGATTATTTCTAAAATTTTAGCTAAAAGATTATCTTCTATTCTTGTTAAAATTATTTATCATAATCAGACTAGCTTTGTGAAAGGTAGAAATATTGTTGATGATGTTCTATTAAACTAAGAACTCATTCATGATATTCACATAAAGATCTCGGGTCATAAAGTTATTTTAAAATTGGATATCACTAAAGCTTATGACAACATCAATTGTAAGTTCATCTTTAATATTTTTGGCTAATTTGGCTTTGACAAAAAAAGTTATTGCCCTTTTAAATAATATTATTGAGAATGTTTGATTTTTCATCATTATAAATGACACTTCTAATGGGTATTTTAAAGCCGGTAACGACATTTGACAATGAAATCCTTTATCTTCTACCTTATATATTATTGCTACTAAATATTTATCCAAAGGTTTGTCGCATTACTTTAATTACTTTAAAAGTCTTGCCTATAGAATTTCTATTGGTTATAATATTACTCATCTTTCTTTTGTGGATGACATCATTTTATTTTGTAATGGGTCTTTAAGAAGTATCAAAAAGACTTAAAATATTCTTTGCTTATTTTTTTTTTTTTTAAAAAGTGGATTTATTTTTAACATCACTACAGGAAAACCTGTTATTACCGGCGGACGTAATCCGCCGGAAACAATGCACAATCCGACGGAACCGTTAGTTTCCGGCGCATGTTCCGGCGCAAATATCTCCGCCGGTTTATGGTGCGTCGATAATTTGTTTCCGACGTATAATTTGCGCCGGAAACATTTTCGGCGCCGTTTCCGACGCATTACCGGCGCATTACCCGGTTTGTTTGCCGACGTGAAGAATATGAGAATTCCGGCGCCCAATGCGCCGGTATTTACCGTCGTATAATGCGACGGTAATTAACGATGGATAGGTCGCCGGAGTTGCGCCATCGAAATTCCACGGTTATTTTACGACGCAATTCTTGCGCCGGTAATTACCGGCGGAATATCCGCCGGACTTGCGACGGTAGTGGCCGACGGATCATATTCGCCGATACGTACAATACACTTCGTTGTATCGTCTTTTCCGACGGATTACCGGCGCATAATCCGCCGGAAACCTGTAGCATTGACAAAAAAAAATTGCCTTCCCAGCCAACAATCTCATTTCCACACCTGCAAACCTATCAATTCTAACACATACAAGTTCCACAACAGGTTCACAACAGTTCCACAACTTCACAATAATTTATAACAGTTTCACAACAGTATTAATATTAAAAATCAACTGATAACATCATATTAAAAGTAATTGTCCAATAACATAAGTTCACATAAAAATACAAGTTCATTTCAACTAAATTACACTACTCTGACTCCGTCGACTCCTCCTCAGGTGGAGCTACGTCTTTTCCACTCAGTTGCTCCCTCATCTTGCGCATTTCATCCAGCAACTGATTGTGTTGCTCCGTACTTGTTTGCACCTGTGCTTGCAGCTGAGCTTGAATCTGTGCTTGCAGCTGAGCTTGCCAATCAACTTGTGATTTCCTTACTTGTTCTAGCTCAGCTTGAAGGGCAATTATTTGTTGAGCTTGTAAGGACTCATGCGAACTGGATGCGAAGCTGGATGCAGTAGAGGAGGTCATCCCCTCGTATGCTTGAGCTTGCGCACCTAAGCCATATACTCTACCATGCTGCATTTCCTCCGACGGCCTGCGACCACATGCGATACTCAGAATACTCCACAGAGCCGCCAGAAGAGCCCTCACCTGATGCGGCATGAGTCTCTCGAATCCGTGTATATTCCTCCTGTGAAAATCGAATATAAGTATATATATAATTAAACTAAAACTTATAAAATATCAAATATTTATAAAAAATATACTTACATGGGCCTTCCTTGCTGCTCTCTCTCATCAATCCATTGTTGATCCTCCTGTCGCTTATGAGTGCGACTATGCAATTCCACAGGAGTTGGTTCTCTACCAAGTGACGCTTTCTGTTACAATTAAGAGAGTTTTATCAATACTAATTATTAAAAAACAATTTTAAAAAATAATTAAAATTCATTACCAAACGACGCCTGTACTCAGTATGTGGAACGGAGCCTCCTGTATGAAGTGCACTACCTAAGCCCCCCAACATCAGAAGCTCTGTTCTGTCGATTTTGATCCCTCCTCCCTAGTGTACTCTTCGCTGCCCCAAGCTGCATTCAACTCAGCCCATATCTCCTCTCCAATCCACAATGGTCGCTTCCCAACCTTTCTAACATCTGTGAACATGTCGCGCATCCGAGTAGAGCCACGCTTCTCAAAATTCTTTCTAATCTTGTCATTGTGTTGGGGCAGCCAACAATACTCTTTCTGCAATAAAAAACAATCAATTTACCTTAAGTAAGAAAGAATAAATCATTTAACATAAAAACAAAAACACAGAAATACCTCAAACTCTCTAAACCACATCTCCCGGACTTCTTTTGGGACTTTCTTCCAAGAAACATAAGGAGCGTCAAACCTGCTCCGTATGATGTCCCGTATTTTATGTGTTGGTTGTTTTGATGGATAGAACCTACAAAAATAAAGTTATGTAAAACAAATATAAAATATAAAATAAAACAATTAGTTAGTTTAAAAAAAGTTACTATACGTACGTGTCACCCTCAGGTGCTATCAACATTCTACCATCTGTCTGTTGCTCTGCTGCAGCTGCTGTCGAAGGTCCAGCTGCTGTCGAAGGTCCAGTTGTAGCAGGCTGATGGGGTGGTGGGGGATAGTATGGTGGAGCATATGGTGGAAATGGATAAGTAGGAGGGGCACCAGCATAAGGTGGGGGTGTGAAGTATGGGTAGAAAGGAGTAGCCTGCCCGAGATCTGGTGAAGGAAATCGAAGGTCCGGTGAGTAGAACTGCGGGCTACTGGCTCCAAGAGTGGGTAAAGGCTGTGTAGCAGGCTGAGGCTGTGTAGCAGGCTGAGGCTGTGTAGCAGGCTGAGGCTGTGTAGCAGGCTGAGGCTGTGTAGCAGGCTGAGCCGAGGTGGTCTCCTCTGTACGTAGTGACCTATGTGGTCCAATTATAGTCTTCTTAGTGCGCCTGTTAAAAATATTTTTTATCAACCCTCTATTAGGCTGCTCCTCACCTGAAGCCATCTGCACATAAATAAAAAAGAAATATTAGAAATATGAGTTATAACAAAAACGGAGTGCAGTAGTTATAAAAAACAGTGAAGTAAAATACAGGGAAGTAAAATAATTTACCTTATGTTGTTAACTCATCATTTGTTGATTCACTTTCATCAGATGATACACTCCTAGCACAATCAGATTCATCATCACTTTCCTCTATGTTTAGATCTACCTCCTCTAACTGCAACTCGCTCTCATTAAATCTGATTTGGTCATCTACATTGATTGGGAGATCTTTTAAATTAGACATAAACTCTTCTTGGTGTGCTGTTGGTATCGTACTGGTTTTCTCAATTACTCCCCTTGGTTTAGTCTTCATAACTACCAGCCAATCCTGTTTACCTTGTATTCCGCTTGGATAGTTAGCAAAATAGACTTGAGTTTCCTGACTAGCAATGATGAAAGGATCAAACTTTGCATATCTCCTAGCCCGCTTTACTTCTGTTATACCGTAAATTGGATGAACTTTCGTGCCTCTATTTGGTACTGGATCAAACCATTCACAATTGAAGAGATACACAATATTCCTCATACCGGGATATTCAACCTCTAATATTTCTTGTAATACCCCGTAGTATTCAGAATCATCGCCTGTATGGGTGTTCCCTCTTACACATACGCCTGAATTTTCTGTCTTCCTACCTTCACACAAATTTTTTGTTTGAAATTTATAACCATTTACCTCAAATATTTGATAGCATTTTACTAATCTATTTGGTCCCCAAGCTAACTCAGATAACCTTGAAAACTGGGAACTATCTTCAGCGTGTACCTTTAAATGTGACCTTGTGTCATTGTTACTAATATTAATTGCAGAAATAATTAACTCATTAAGTAAGAATAATTATTCAAAATATACCGTATTTTTGAATCAAGCAGTGAATTCTTTTTCCACTATCTTCTGGACTTCTCCTTCTTCTAATATACTAAGACCATCAATGAACCTCCTACAAATTCATATCTTGAGTTTAGAAGAAAGTATAAAAGAGAACTAAAAATATAACAAAATGAAATCATACTTACTCGAGATACGGCTCAACTTCATCACAATTAAGCAAGATGTACAATGTGATAACTGTCATCTCTTTATCAGTCAAATAACGCACGGTGCTAGCGCCTAAAGGATCCCCAATTCCACTAAATACAAATATATTAGAGGATTTACCAACATTCTGAGATGTTGAACTTTCACCTGGTTGAGATATTGTTTCAAAATAATACGAGCAAAACTGAGTAGTCTCGTATGTTAAATATGCTTCACAGATAGAGCCTTCGGGTCGTGCTTTGTTCTTAGCGGTCTTCTTAAGTTTATTTAAATATCTCTCAAAAGGATACATCCACCTATATTGAACAGGTCCACCAACCATAGCCTCATATGGTAAATGAATAGGTAGATGCTCCATAGAGTCAAAAAAGCCTGGAGGAAATATTTTCTCAAGTTGACACAAAATGAATGGAATTTGCTGCTCCATATGAATCAAATTCTCCACATTTAATTTAGAAGAGCATAAATCTTTGAAAAAGACACTTAACTCGACCAAGGGCTTCAAAATCTGATCTGGCAGATAACTGAAAGCAGTGGATAGTAGACATTGCATGAAGATGTGACAATCATGACTTTTCAATCCAAATAATCTCCCAGATCTTATGTCAACTCACCGGCTTAGATTGGAAGAATATCCATCAGGTACTCGTAGAGTCTTCACCCATTCACAAACTGCTCGTTTTTGCTCTAAAGTTAATGTGTATGGAGCTTTTGGTTTGAGGAATTTTCCCGCTCCACCATCCTTCAATTCCAAAGCTTTCCTTCTACAAATCTCCTTTAAGTCCATCCTTGCTTTTATATTATCTTTTGATTTCTCTTTGATGTCCATAACTGTATAGAAAATATTATCAAAAACATTTTTTCTCTATATGCATAACATCCAAGTTATGTCTAATCAAGTTTGTTCTCCAATATGGCAACGACCAAAAAAATACTTTTCTTGGTCCAATTATGGTAGACACCATATTCCGGCAATATGAACTCAGCTAATCTTGGAGATTCCATTATGGTGGGCAAGAACTCTACTCTTTCAAAAATTTCTTCACTACTGAATCTTGGTGGAGGAGGAATCATCACCATTTTATTTTTAGTAAAAGCTTCTTTATTTCGCCTGAAAGGATGACTTTGAGGCAAAAACATTTGATGACAATCGAACCAACTGTTCTTCCTGCCATACTTTAAAGTGAATGATTTTGTATTTTCCAAACAATATGGACAAGCTAACTTGCCTGAAGTGTTCCAACCTGAGAGCATACCATATGCAGGAAAGTCACCAATTGTCCAAAGTAATGCTGCTCTTAGTGTAAAATTCTGTTTGGTGGAGATATCATATGTACTTACTCCTTCTTCCCATAATAAACTTAAATCATCAATCAGAGGTTGTAAGAATACGTCAATTTTAATTTTGGATTATGTGGCCCTGGAATTATAAGTGACAAAAACATATAAGGAGTAGTCATACATAACTCTGGAGGAAGATTGTAAGGAGTGAGTATCACAGGCCAACATGAGTACGGTGTAGCCGACTGACTGAATGGAGTAAAACCATCTGCGCATAAACCTAATCTGACATTTCTTAGTTCTACCGCAAATGTGGGATGTGTACGATCAAAGTGCTTCCAAGCCTCTGCTTCTGATGGATGTGTGATAACACCTTCTTGTGGAATGTGATCATTATGCCATCTCATATGTGCAGCAGATCTCATGGATGCATATAGCCGTTGTAGTCTTGGAATTATTGGAAAGTAGAACATCTTACTAACAGACACATCCTTCTGCTTTCTTCTATTTCTAGATTTGGGTTTAAATCTTGGTGCATTGCAATGACGGCATACAGTTTCTGCAATATCTTCTTTAAAGTATAGCATGCATCCATTGACACAACAATCTATCTTTGTGTATGTCAAACCAAGTTTCGAAACTAACTTCTTTGTCCGATATAGATCTGTAGGAATTAAATTATCTGTCGGATTGGTTTCCTTAAGCAGCCCAATGAATTGATTAAAACATTCACGAGCAACATTATATTCAGCCTTGATGCTTAACATCTTCACAGCAACAGATAATTCTGAGTGAGTCGTGCACCCTTTTCAGATTGGTTGCTGTGCAGCATGCAATAAATCATAAAAATTTTGTGCCTCCGTATTCGGTAACTCTTCATAAATTCCAGTTGCATCATGAACTAATTCCTCAAGATTTGGACGGATATTTTCAGCCTCAGCAACATTACTACTTGTAGAAGGACCGCATTGATAATCAAATTGTGGCTCATACTCACCATGACAAGTCCAATACCAATACCGTGGCATAAATCCTCTGCGATACAGATCAACAGTTACGTCATCTGGTTCTAGGATCACTAGATTTTTGTGTTTAGAACATGGACATCGAAACTTTCCTTCAGATATAAAGATCGGCAGCTGTTTTGCTTGCTGAATGAAAAAGTTCACCCCATTGATGAATTCATCTGTTAATGTCTTCCGACTTTGAGATAATCGGTTATACATCCAACTTCGTTGATTTCTAATATCCATAACCTATAAATAAGAGTAAAAAATTAATGGATTTATATATTTCTAATATCCATAACCTAAAATTATGTTACACTTATTAATGAATTGATTGCTCAAAGTCACAATCCCCTCACTAAGTCTACTAACCACTAAAGCAAAAAGATATAGAGTAATGCTGATTTCCATAATCCAACTTTACCTTCAACTCCCTCTCTAGTCTTATCAACAAGAAGAATATCATTAACCAAAAGCATGCACCAAGATATATCCTAAAGCAAATGTCTAGTGATAACATCCATGACTAAAGCAAAAAGATATGGACTTAAGTTTACCTTCAACTCCCTCTCTAGTCTTATCAACAAGAAGAATACCATCAACAAAAAGCATGCACCAAGGTATATCCTATAGCAAATGTCTAGTGATAACATCCATGACTAAAGCAAAAAGATTTTTCAAATTTACCTTCAACTCCCTTTCTAGTCTTATCAAAAAAGAAGAATATCATTAACCAAAAGCATGCACCAAGGTATATCCTCTAGCAAATGTCTAGTGATAACATCCATGACTAAAGCAAAAAGATATGGACTTAAGCTTACCTTCAACTCCCCTCTCTAGTCTTATCAACAAGAAGAATATCATCAACAAAAAGCATGCACCAAGGTATATATCCTATAGCAAATGTCTAGTGATAACATCCATGACTAAAACAAAAAGATTTTTCAAATTTACCTTCAACTCCCTCTCTAATCTTATCAACAAGAAGAATATCATCAACAAAAAGCATGCACCAAGGTATGTCCTCTAGCAAATGTCTAGTGATAACATCCATGACTAAAGCAAAAAGATAGCAAAAAAAAAAAAAATGCAATACCGATTGAGAGAGGGAGATGCTCGGCGGCGCGCGACCAGGAGAGAGGGAGATGCTCGGCGAAGTCCGGTGACCGTCAGCGGTGAAGTTCGGTGACCGTCGGCGACGTCAATCCACGGCGAGCGACGAACGGCGACGGGCGAGGAGGCGAGGTGAGAGAGAGTAGCGAAAAGAATGACGACCCAGAGGGCTCCGATTCGCATTTTAGGGCTTTTAGCGGCGGAATTTTCGGCAGAACGTCCGCCGGTAATGTTACCGTCGGACAATGCGCCGGAACGTTTTCATTGAGTTTAAATAAGCCGGCGCACAATCCGCCGGTAACGTGCGCCGGAACGTTTCCGCCGTAATCTGCGCCGGAAATAATCCAGAGCCCTTTTCACCGGCGTAATTTCCGGCGCAATGGACGCCGGTAAATTTCCGGCGTCAGTTCCGCCGAAAATAACGCCGTAAACTTTACGTCGCATCATTCCGCCGGAACCTGCGCCGTCAATGCCGGCGCAAAAATATCCGCCGGAAATTCCGACGGTAATCGCGTGTTTTCCCGTAGTGCATGGCTAAATGTACTTTCATTGTTGGAAAAGGCATGTCTATGGTGCAATGCAATAATGTAAGCAGGATCACTAGTTTTAGTAAGCAGTCTCTTCCTTTTAACTATTTGGGAACTCCTATACACAAAGGCCATACAAAATATTATCTTTTTAATAAGATGTTTCTACTATCTTTAATAAATTTTTTGCGTGAGAATTTAAATTTTTTTTCCATGGGTGCTAGACTTATTCTTATTAAAAGTGTGCTTTGTTTTATGCATATTTACTTAATTCAGACTATGAACCCTACTATGAAAGTGTGCAACATATTATACAAAATTTTTAATAGCTTTTTTTTTTTTTTTTGTTCTTCAAATTCTAAGAAAATTCATTAGTTTAATTGGGCCTCTTGCAGTTGTCCTTTTAATGCAGGGGACCTGGATTATAAATCAATTTCTGATTAGTCAAAGGTTTCTCTTATAAATTGTGGTAGAAGTTTAGAAATAATTAATACATGTGGGCCAAGTTTATTAATTTGAAATATTGTAATAACAAGCATCCATCTTTAAGTTATTTTAAAAATGGCTAATTTGTGGTTTGGAACATGTTGTGTAAAATTAAATGGTTGGGTGAAGCTAACCTCCAATAGGGATTACGAAATGGTTTTTCCCATTTTTGGGAGGATGATTGGATTGGAAAAGAGTTCCTTGACTCTCTTTTCAATACTCATTCTACCTCCTTATTGAATTAAAGGTTGTACCTTTTATTTCTAATTGTCAATTGAGTTTTAACTTGCTTTTGAATCATCTTCCTTATAATATTGTTGAGTATATTTATGATACTTCTCTTGATCCTTATGTTAATGATATTACTATTTTTAAACTCTCTCAAGATGGTGAATTCAATCTCAAAAAAGCTTGGCATAATTTTAGAAGTAAAAAAGATATTAGTACCATTTAACAAAAATCTTTTATTCGCTTCTATTCTTACTTGGAGAATATTAAAAGGGTACATTCCGATTGATTCCAGGCTGCTAAATAATGCCATTCAATTGGTGTCTAGATGCCAATGTTATTCTCAAATTGTGACTTTAAACCATGTCTTTCTGTTTAGTCCCTTGGCCATCATTATTTGTTATGATTTGGAGAATGGTTTAGACATTCATGTGCTTCAGAATAATGACAATTTTCTCTTTTTTGGCTACATGTTTTCTTAACAAAGCTAAAGAGCATCTCTACACTTTCATTCATTTGCTTGTTTTCTGGTTTATTTGGTAGTAAGGAAGTAATAGTATACATTAAGGCATCAAAATGAGTCATGAGAGAATTATTATTTCCCTTAAAGCTAAAATTCAACATTTCTTTATGTCTTAGGTGTTGAAGCTCCATCATTTGGTAATAATAACATATTTCTTTATTACTTTAACATTAATAGCTACTACTCTCATTCGAGCAGGTGTTCTATTATCATCAAATGAATTAAGCCTTTTTCTCATGAGTTCAAATTGAATATTGATGGGGCTATTAACAAGGATGGAGTGGATTATGGTGGTCTTATCATAGATCACCTTGGTAACTTTATTTTTGGTTTTGCTTCGAATATTTGCAAGGTAAATGCTATCTTTGTTGAAATATACGCTTTATATAAAGGATTACTCCTTTGTATTGATAATATAAACACAAAGGTTTGGATTGAGACCGGTTCTAGTTTACTTTTGTCTTAAGTAAATGCCCATAAAATTCATCATGCTAATTTATTTTATTTGTTTAGCAAAGTTATGGTGTTACTGAATAGGGTGAATTTTAGATTTGCGCATATTTGGCATAAAGGCAATTGTTGTGCTGATAGGCTTGTGAAGTTTTGATATAAAATTGCTATTTTGCTCTATTTTGACAATAGCTCTACTCTTGTGTTGCTCAGAGGCATGATTAGAATGGATAGTATGAGAATTCCTTCTATTAGGTTTTGATGTCCTTCGGCTTTTGTTTATTCCTTGGCTACCTTGTGATTTTTCCTAGGGTTGATGGTGGTGACATCTAGTTTTCTTTGTTGTTTTTTTCCCACTATATTCCTTCTGTAGGGTTTTTGGGAGTTCGTTGATTTTCTTTTCTTCAAGTTGGTGGGATTGTTATGTTGTCGCTGCTGGTCTCTTTGCGGATGTCGGTGTTTGGGGCTTTTGGATTACTATTATATTTACGCGCTGAGTGTGTTCTTCTTTGGGGGTTTGTTTTTGTTGGTTTGTGCTTGAGCTACGTTGTGTTAGTGGGTTATTTTCTAGCAAGTTGGTTTTTTGTGTTTTTGGGGGCTCTTATGCCTCTCATATATGTTTAGTTTTGTTATCTTCTGGGGTCTTTAGGGTTGATGATTTGTTCCCTCTAGGCCTTGGTTGTGGTATTTTGGTCTAGGTTAATCGATTGGTGTTTTTTCTGCCATTGATTTTTGGCTCGTCAAATCTTTCTATTTTTGTCTTCTTTTGCAGTCTAAGGGTTGATCTCACTTGGTTTTGTCATCTGCTACTGACTGTTGTTCTATGCCTTGGTGATTGTACTTCTTATTTTCCTTTTGTTCATCTTGTTGGTTACAGATGTTTTTTTGCCTATGTCCTGGCGTGTTCTTCTACCCTTTGGCTTTCTTTGATCTTCCAGCCAGTGGTTGCATTGTTGATGATGGTTCCTACCGAGCTTTTGATTATTATGATCGCGGTCTCTTTTGTGCTCTCTATATTTTATGTTTCAATGTTTTTCCTTTTTTGTTTTTGCTTTCTTTGTTTTTAAACCTTTTATTTTTGGGTGATGGCTTCTTGCCTTCGTAGAATTTTCCTAGGTTTTTATTCCATCTACTTAGATAGATGGGATCTTTAGCTCCTAGGATTTATTTTATTTTATTTTATTGTAGCTCTTGTGAGCAGTAGCGAGCATTAGATCCCTTTTAAAGACTTATAATTTTATTTTATCCAAAACGGGCAAGTTAAACAGGAACTTCACACTCCTAACCAGGCCTGAGGTAATAGATCGAACGTCCATGCATCCTTTCCTCTTCCATTAAAATTCACTCTCACCCCTTAATTCATCTAAAACTCTCCACCAAAATATATTTTAAGAACATGCAATTAGCAATCCTTCATTATTAATCCGATCATGCATTATAGCCTCGAACTAATATCTCCTCACCTGCGAGATCATATCGGAATTACCATCACGAATGTAACATGGGCCATAAAATTAAACCTGCTTTCATGTTTAGCTATTTGTCACACTGAAAGCAAGTACAACAGCCACCATTTTGTTTAGAGATCGAGGTGCACGTGTGATCCCTGCCGGAAATTTAAATTCTTCGGTGCTGAACGTGTGATCTTAGCCTACCTTAAATTTTATTAATTTTTGCTTATCATGCAAGTCTCGAGCTTCTACATATTCAAATTTTTTCTGTTCCTCGTTGCGAGGCTCTGTCAATTAGCATCTCATGGGAAAAATCCATATCAATCTGGGGAGTTTGAAGAAGAGAAAGAGGGGGGAGAGGATTTTCCAGTTCGAGTCATTTTGCAAGCCTGGTCACCCGGCTCATTTTGATTGCTCTTTTCAAGAGAATATCAGAGTTCTTCTAAGATTTGGACATCATGAAGTTATTGAGCAGGAGGGATTGAAATGCTGGTCTTTTCTTCTCGAGCTCAGTCACAGTTCTGCTAAGAAATTGAAGCTGTTCGTCGTGGAAGAAATAGTTGGGATCTCGCCGCATCGACAATGTTACTATTGTCGTTCTGTTGGTATTGCATGCAAACCAAGTATTTTGCATTGGATGATTGCGACTAATTATAGGCATCATTATTTATTTTTAATTAAGATTATTGTTTTTTTTTTTTTTTTTCATCAGCTATAATTGAATCCCTTGGCATTGGATGAACTTTTGGCAAGATGGTAGTCCTGATTTGCTTAGTTGGAGAAAAATATAGCACTTGTGATGATGTTGGTCAATAATAGTTTTAGGCCGGTTTCGTTTGAGACGGTTTTCTTAATGTTTCTTTAAACTGGATTTTATTATAAAATTTTTTAATTTTTGTATAAAAAAGCTATTTTAAGAAATAATAAAAAAGCTGTCCCAAAGGAAGCCAGCCTTAGGCTTCATTTGAATCAGCTTTCTTACTATTTTGTTTTTAAAAATGATCATTATTTTTTCGTTCTCTTAAAAATAAAAATTGTGTTAGAAAACTGCTTTTTACAATAATTAAAAAAAAAAGTTAATTTTCACCTCATCTTTATAAAACAGTAAGAAAATTGTCTCAAATAAAGCCTCAGTTGTTTGGAAGCAACTCACATACATGTTGGAAACCTGATTGGAAGACATAATAGAGAGAGTAGATTTAAGAATGAATCTACCATTTACATTAATTTTAATAAACAAATTAATTTATATGATCAGAGCTAACTTTGCTTAGAATTTTATATGAAAAACAAAGGCATATTATTTTATGTGAAAAACATATAATGAAAGCTGTTATGATCTTTGTTTTTGCATATTTTGGGGATCAAATTTCTGTCCCTATGAGATTAATTTTGCAGGTTGGGGAAATCATATGATCTGCAACAAGCGATTCCACTTTGTGTTACCTTCTAAGGAATTAGCATTTGAAGAAGCAGAGAGCTTCATCATTGAGGTTAATGGCATAGACTCCCAAAATTCTACAATGAGTACAAAGCAACGAATGAAGATAGAAAATCATCTAATGCATAGCGTCCTGCACCTGAATGGATTCGGCCACTTGATCTGTATCAATGGCTTTGAAGGTGGTTCAGAGTTCGTTTCTGGACATCAAATCATGGACTTATGGGATCGAATATGCTCCTCATTACAAGTCAGGTAAGAAAACGATAAAGATCTGATATTTTTATTTCTTACATCAATAATAAATTGCTTATTCAGAAATTATATGAGCATCAACAAAACCGATTCTTGAGAGAGAAAAAGATCCATGGCTGCTTATTGAATTTGGGAGGAAGAAACAAGTTTTTTGGGGGTTTTTTTATGCCTTTATTCAGGGAAATTCTCTTGAAAAAAGGAAAACAAACTGTAAATATTTAAAAATCTCACCCTTCCCATGGACCGACCACCTTAAGGCGAGGAGGGCAATTGCCAAACACAATAAAAATCTTCTTTATCATATGATTCTTTAGGTAATTTATCCCTGTTTATATATTTGTTAGTCTTTATTACAAGATTTTTAGGCAATTGCTCTACTTAAAAGTTTTAAAATACTATGATCTTCAGGAAATTGTCTCAACATAATTAAATACATTGTGTAGAGATGTTATTGTTAGGGAACGATGAACCAAATCAAAGAGAATCCAAAAATACCTTACAACCAAAATTTGTTGACCGAGCGACCTAACCCCGCCAAGGGGTGCTGCCCTATTGGACCCCCACATATCTGCGAAACATACAACGATTAACAAATAGGGGTCAACATGAAGCGCCCTCGGAACAAATTTTGATTGTAAGGATATTTATGAAATAAAAAACTCTACACTTTTACTTATAAATTTACCCCCTTTAAAAATTACGGCTTGATCCGCCCCTGCTTTTACCCAAACTTTTCTGCTAAAATTTACTACTGCTCTCACTAAGTTTGTAAGAATATAATGAGATGAATGTATGTGATCGCTTGGGCAGGCAGGTCAGCTTAATAGATGTGGCGACGAAGGGAGGAATGGAACTGAGAATTATTAACGGGCTAGCTTACGGCGAGCCCTGGTTCGAGCGTTGGGGCTACAAATTTGGCCATGGAAGCTATGGAATCACTGAACAAATGTACCAAAGGTCCCTCCAAGCTCTCAGAGCCTTTCCGCTCGCTCTGCTAATTCCTCCTCTCTACCACACCATTTTAGATGCTGATATTTTGATGATTGCCACCAAGTATCAATCAACAACCAGTAAAGCCTTGAAAAGCTTGGGTGATCTCTTCCACTGCATGATGGAGCTGAAGGCCAAACTTTCTCATGAGATCTCTCCCACAACCACAGCAATGGAGTTTCATTCGATTATGAAGGTGGCTTCGTGTCGTTGGTCGGTGAAGCGGGTGGAGATGGCGGCTCAAGTGATTGTTCAAGAGCTCAGGAGGTCGGAAAACCGCTGGGTCAGTAGACAGGAGGTCAGGGATGCCGCAAGGGCCTATATTGGTGACACTGGCTTACTGGATTACGTGCTCAAGCATTTGGGGAATCACATTATAGGTAAACTCAATTATGTTTTACCTAAAGTACAAGAAAAAAAAAATTAAAATTGCATGACTCACTTTGATATTTTGGTTAAAATTTTTGGCTATCAATTAAGAATTTTTTTAAGTTTAAATTTTACATATATGATATTGTTGACCCCTATACCTCAAACCACGCGATAAAGAACACCAATTGGTGAATAAAACATTACGCGCCTTAGCGCCACATGTCACTTAAAGAATCAAATGACCTCCGAATGCTAAACGGACGACATCGTTTTGATCAGGACATCGAACTCAGCTGGGTCGAGGCCCCTCGCAATTGAATCGGATGAGATCGGTCAAAAGGGTCGACCGACACCCGAAATTAAAGCACGAGGCTGATCAAAGGATGTCGGATCAATAAACGGACTTCATCATTGTGTTCAGAACATTGCAAATACTCAAAAAAACTGTATTTTACTTGTTCAATTTGGATCATCCTAATGAGTGACATGAATTTTGAGACAACACGCATTTCAAGGAAATCAGGCCTCGAAGACGCACGGATGACATCCGATCGATAAACGGACAGCTCCATTACGTCCGGAACATCATCGACATTCAGAAAATATACTTTATTTGATAAATTTGGATCATCTGAGATGGTGGTGGATTTTTATGTGATGCAAATATGATATAAAGACCTGCGTTACGACGGAAACAAGGCCTTGAAGATGCTCGGACGACATCCGATCGACAAGAGGACAGCGCCATTGCGTCCGGAATGTCGTTGACATTCAGAAAATATATTTTATTTAATGAATTTGGATCATCCGAGTTGGTGGCGAATTTCTATGCAATTCAAATATGATATAAAGGCCTGCATTACGAAGGAAATAAGGCCTCGAAAATGCTTGAATGACATCTAATCGACAAATGGATAGCCTCATTGCGTCCGGAACGTCGTCGACATTCAGAATACACATTTCATTTAATAAATTTGTATCATCTGAGATGGTGGCAAATTTCCAAGCAATTCAAATATGATATAAAGGCCTGCGTTTCGACGGAAACAAGGCCTCGAAGATGCTCGGACGACGTCCGATCGACAAACGGACAACGCCATTACGTTCGGAACGACGTCGACATTCAGGATATACATTTTATTTAATAATTTTGGATCATCCGAGATGGTGGTGAATTTTTAGGCGATGCAAATATGATATAAAGGCCTGCGTTACGACGGAAACGAGGTCTCGAAGACACTCGGACGACGTCCTATCGACAAACGGACAATGCCATTGCGTCCGGAACATCATCTCCATTAAGAATCTATATTTTATTCGATCAAATTGGATTGTTTGAGGTGGTGTCGCAAATTTCAAAGGTGATCCAAATTTGATGCGAATGCACGCACTACGAGGGAAATTAGCCTCGTCGGTGACGAAACGACGTTGGATCGACAAACGGATAGTGCCATTGCGTCCGGAACGTCGTCGGCATTGAGAATCTACATTTTATTTGATCAAATTGGATCATTTTAAGTGGTGTCGCAAGTTTCAAAAGCGATTCAAATATGATGTGAAGGTGCGCATTACGAGAGAAATTAGCCTCATCGGTGGCAAAATAACGTCTGATCACAAAACGGACAGTGCCATTATGTCCGAAACATCGTTGACATTAAGAAAATATATTTTTTATCAACTTGGATTGTTCGAGGTGGTGGCACAAATTTCGAAATTATTCAAATGCGAAAATACGTATTTCAATAAAGATCAAGCCTCGACGATGTTTAGACAATGTCCGATCGTGAAATGGACTACGTCATTGTGACCGGGACATCGGCAATACCCTAAATGCACTATCAATTTATCCAATTTTGACTATTCGGCGAACTCGACACATGTTACGAGGAGAAAATACACGAAAATCGAGAAAAGTAAGCCTATTAAGGCATTTTCAACCAATTGCCTCATTTCTGCTATTTTAGATCTCACTGAGAGTGATAATTAATGGCCATTTCTATATTAAGATATTTAGAAAAAGAAATCACAGGTTAAAGAAATTTTATGGAGCTATTTTCATGCAAAATCAAATCTAAATTGATGTATTATCTTGGCTCTTTCAAACCTCGTATCTCTTCAAATATCTCTGCTCTTAGCTCCCGAAATTCCGCTGATTTGGCCATTAAATCCCGTGAATCCCTCGCCTCAGACATCGCTTCAGGATCGAATAGGGACAAGGCATCGTTGTTAAAACAGAAGAGAACTGGTCTCCTCCGTCTCTCTTCGAGAGAAGAAACTCCAATTGCAGCCATTTGAAGCCTCCAAGCCAATATGGGCTGAGCTTCACGCCTACATCCAAATCTGCATGCAAGATCTCTCCACGCCAAGATCTCTCTCTGTCCATGTGAAGCCCAAGTGGTATTGACCCTTCTCTCCACTACCTAACCCTTCATGATAAGGCTCCAGCAGCTATCTCACCCGCCTCTTGCTGCCGAACCAGTCTCCTCCCCATTTTTCTTCACCTCACGTTGTACCACAACAGCAAAAGACACATTATCTCATGTCAGAGTCATGCAGTCAAAGCACCACTCTCACATGCAAGTTCAGGCATGACTTCTTCCCTCTTCTACTCTCATAAAGCCGAACAAATCCAAGCCAAACAGCAGTCGCGAATCTCCTATCACCTTCTCCACTACAAACCGTTTTATCGAGAGCTTCTTCATTTTATTAACTCTTCCTTTTGTCCTACACTCCCACCCGTGAGCTTATTTGCATGTTCAAAGGGAGAGAGGAAAAGCTGCTGTGAGATTCCTTTACCTTTATTAACTTCTGTAGTTAAATAAATTATTATCATTAATTGTTTACATTAATAATGATATTTGTTGCGTCCAGGAGTATTCGCGGCGGTAGAGAAATATCATATTTAACGTCTTAGCATTGTACGAAAATCCGGCACGCAATCAGAAAAGGAGAGAGGGTCTAGCATTTATGAGACACCAAGATTTTTACGTGGAAAACCCCTGTAAAAGGGGGGAAAAACCACGGGGCCTAGCCCAGTTTGAACGAATCCACTAGTATTGCAGTCGATTACAAATGAGGCCCTTCCTTGGTGGAAAGGGTTAGCTTGATGTACATCTTATGGAGTACATTACATGATGTAAATACAAAGAATCACTATTGACATGTTCGCTTTGTTAGAAGGACTGCAGTCGGCGGGCAACGTAGGTCAGGAGGACCGTAGTCAGCTGGCGACGGAAGACTGTAGTCGGCGGGCGACGTAAGTCAGGAGGACCGTATTCAACGGGCGGCGGATGTCGGAAAGACTGTAGTCGGCGAGCGACGTAAGTCAGGAGGACCGTAGTCGGCTGGCGACGGGGGTCGGAAGGACTGTAGTCTGACGACGAAGATCAGTATGACAGCGTCAGGCAGAAGTCCAGCAATAGAAACAAATGCATCTTCGCATAGACGTCCAACGAAGTCCGATAACCGGTAGAAGTCCGGCGTCGGTTAGAAACTTAGCGAAGAGTGAAGATCCGACGTCGGGTAGAAGTCTGACGTCTTTGGTGGCAGAGGAGAACTTCGGCTTCACTTGGGCGGAGTTTCGGCGTCAGGAGGGAACTCTGTTCTTAATTGGGAAGGATTTCAGCATCATGTGGATGTTGTGCATAATTCCTGCATTTCCTGAAAATCCGGCAGAGTTCCGGCGTCTTCAGGCGGCAGGAAGAGCTCCGGCGGTGGTCGAGGAGGTGAGGAATCTCCTTTTTTTTCCCCTTTCTCCTCTTCTTCTTCTCTCTCTTCACTTCCTCCCCCCCTTGGTGTAGAATGAGGGCTCTATTTATAGTTTTTCTGGAGTGGCATAGCCCGTAAATAGGCGTGAGATCAAGGGCGAACAGGGAGTGGTTTGAATGGACGGTCGATATCGAATCTTTTGATCATGCACCATTCGTTGGACATTTGATGGCCTTAATGATGTCGGAATTCGATGATCTTAGGCTCGTTGGATTCGTCTCGTCGAGCCGCTCGATTCGAGTATAAGCTCGTCAAAATCGGAGACCGTTTGGTAACTCAAATTGCGGTTTGAACCTTCCAACAGCGCTTCGAACCTTTGATTCGGACTCATTTGTGCTCGGATTGGGTTGATCTTGGTGTCGTTGGGTTTGTATTTCCGAGACGCTCAGTTTGACTGTAAGCTCGCTGAAATCGGAGTTCATATGCTCCCGAAATTAATTTTTGAAGTTTCCAACTAGGTTTTGCCTTGAGATTCGTGCCCGATCAAGATGATTTTGTGATGCCGTATCAGTTGCCCCCCTATTTTCGGACGTCGTAGCTCCAGGAGTCCGAAAATATATGTTCCGAAATTTTACATTTGCCAAATCGCAAAAAATTGCGTTCCGAAAGTTGAACACTCACACAAACTTGATTGTAGAGGCCCCGTTAAGCGCCGAAAGGGTCGAAATCGAGTCCGGAACGTTGAAAAACATGTCCAGGGATCCCAAAAATGTCTAAATCGGACTTTTCGGGACGAAATTTGGGCCCGGAATGGTCCGGGTGGCAAACCAGCCGGACCGGCCGGCCGGCCGCCACCGCGCGACCGGCGGCGCGGGAACATTGGCCGCGCCCGCGCACTGCGGCAGCGCGCGCCTGCGGCCGAACCTAAGCCGCACCTGCGGCTACGCCTGGGCCGCACCTAGGCCGCACCCGCGGCCACGCTTGGGCCGCACCCAGGGCTGCTCCAGAGCCCCCCGCGCCTGGGGCTGAACCGCACTGACAGGCCGGACCGCACCCGCGCCTGGCTTCGCGCGCGTGAGTCGAACCGCGCGGCAATGCCGCGGCGGCTGCTGCTACCGCCGGTGGTGGTCGGCTGCTGGCCAACGCGAGCCAGCCGCGATCCGCATGCCACGCCCGCGGATTGATGCGCTGGCCGCGTCGCTTCGCGTGGTCGGTTGGCTGCACCGACTTAAGCGGGCCCCATATGCACGAAAATAGCTATTTTTTGCTATTTTTGGGTCCAAAAAATTCCGAAAAAATCCCAAAAAATTCCAAAAAATTCGAAAAAAATTTAGAAAATTTTGGATTTTTGAAAATTGCTATAACTCCCTCGTGTCTTCTCCAAAACCTATAAATAGGCCCCCTAGGCCTTTAGAAAACTTGCACATTCTCTTTCTTTCTCCCTCCGGTTTACTGGCGATAGAAACCTACGGGATTTCTTCTTCTCCGTCCGGTTTTCTGGCGATAGAAACCAACGGGATTTCTTTCTCCCCCTCCGGTTTTCTGGCGATAGAAACCTACGGGATTTTCATCTTCTCCCTCCGGTTTTTCTGGCGATAGAAACCAACGGGATTTCATCTTCTCCCTCCGGTTTACTGGCGATAGAAACCTACGGGATTTCATCTTCTCCCTCCGGTTTACTGGCGATAGAAACCTACGGGATTTTTCATCTTCTCCCTCTCCGGTTTTCTGGCGATAGAAACCAACGGGGATTTCTTTCTCCCCCTCCGGTTTTCTGGCGATAGAAACCTACGGGATTTCATCTTCTCCCTCCGGTTTTCTGGCTGGCGATAGAAACCAACGGGATTTCTTCCTCCCCCTCCGGCTTACTGGTGGTTGAGGCTTCCGCTATTTGCGAGTTGGAATTTTTTCCTGCTCGACTTAGTGCCCCTCCTCGTGCTCAGAAGCCTACGGGATCTCTTTTCCATCTGAGCGGAGGTTTGTTGGCGATGGACGATCGAGTTGAAGCCCGTTAGTAGTCAACGATCGAGTGTGGAGTCAAAGGGGAGAGTTCGAGAATGCGTTGCGAGAAGCCGATGACGCGTAGTAGTCTGCCGACGAGCAGAAGTCCGACAACAGGAAGAAGTCTTACTTCGGGTAGAAGACCGACGAAAATTCGTCGACGAGCAGAAGTCCGACGTCGGGTAGAAATCCGCTGACGAGCAGAAGTCCGACGTCGGGTAGGAGTCCGCTGACGAGCAGAAGTCCGACGTCGGGTAGGAGTCCGCTGACGAGCAGAAGTCCGACGTCGCGTAGGAGTCCGCTGACGAGCAGAAGTCCGACGTCGGGTAGGAGTCTGCTGACGAGCAGAAGTCCGACGTCGGGTAGGAGTCCGCTGACGAGCAAAAGTCCGACGTCGAGTAGGAGTCCGCTGACGAGCAGAAGTCCGACGTCGGGTAGGAGTCCACTGACGAGCAGAAGTCCGACGACGAGTAGGAGTCCGCTGACCAGCAGAAGTCCGACGTCGGATAGGAGTCCGCTGACGAGCAGAAGTCCGACGTCGGGTAGAAGTTTAACGTCGGGTAGAAGATCGAAGAGAATTCATCGACGAGCAGGAGTCTGGCGACGAGTAGAAGTCTGTTGGCGAGCAGAAGTCTGACGATGCGTAGGAGTCTTCCTACGAGTAGGAGTCTGACGACAGGGAGGAGTCCATCACCGGGTAGAAGACCGACGAAAGTTCGTCGACGAGCAGAAGTCCGACGACGAGTAGGAGTCCGCTGATGAGCAGAAGTCCGACGACAGGAGAAAGTCCGACGTCGGGTAGAAGTCCGCTGACGAGCAGAAGTCCGACGACAGGGAGAAGTCCGTCGTCGGGTAGAAGACCGACGAAAGTTCGTCGACGAGCAGAAGTCCGACGACGAGTAGGAGTCCGCTGATGAGTAGAAGTCCGACGGCGAGTAGGAGTCTTCTGACGAGCAGAAGTCTGATGACGAGTAGAAGTCCGACATCGGGTAGAACTACGGCCTTGGGCAGAAGACTGATGAAAGTTCGTTAACGAGAAGAAGTCTGACGTCGGATAGAAGTTCAAGGTCGGGTAGAAGACCGACGAAGATTCGTCGACAAGTAGAAGTCCGACGACGGGTAGAAGTTCAACGTCGAGTAGAAGTCTGCTGGCGAGCAGAAGTCCGACGATGCGTAGGAGTCTTCCTACGAGCAGGAGTCTGACGACAAGGAGGAGTCCGACGACGAGTAGAAGTCTGCTGGCGAGCAGAAGTCTGACGTCGGGTAGGAGTCCGCTGACGAGCAGAAGTCCGACGTCGGGTAGGAGTCCGCTGACGAGCAGAAGTCCGACGTCGGGTAGGAGTCCGCTGACGAGCAGAAGTCCGACGTCGGGTAGGAGTCCGCTGACGAGCAGAAGTCCGACGTCGGGTAGGAGTCCGCTGACGAGCAGAAGTCCGACGTCGGGTAGGAGTCCGCTGACTAGCAGAAGTCCGACGACAGGGAGAAGTCCGACGTCGTGTAGAAGTATGGCCTATGGCAGAAGATCGATGAAAGTTCGTCGACAGGCAGAAGTCTGACGACGAGTAGAAGTCCGCTGATGAGTAGAAGTTCGACGACAAGGAGAAGTCCGACGTCGAGTAAAAGTATGGCCTCGGGCAGAAGTCCGATGAAAGTTCATCGACGGGCAGAAGTCCGACGACGGGTATTAGTCCGATGAAAGGAAGAATTTTGGCGTCGTGTAATAGTCCGTCGAAAGTCCTGCAAGGCAAAAGTTTAGCGCAGGAGGAAATTCAAAATCGGGAAGAATTTTAACATTATGGAGAAGCCAGATAGAAGTCTATTGACGAAATTATAGCGACGTTAACCAAGGATGTATAATCTATCCAAGGTTGTTTGTCAGAGCCTTTGCTCGATGATGTTAACCGATATTGGATCTACTAATGATGTAAAACCTATCCGAGGTTGTATGTCGGAGACTTTGCTCGACGACGTTAACCTGTGTGGAAGAGATCGAGAGAATCCCCCAAGGATGTAGGACCTTTCCGAGGTTGTATGTCGGAGCCTTTGCTCGACGACGTTAACCTGTGTGGAAGAGGCCGGGAGAATCCACCAAGGATGTAGGACCTTTCCGAGGTTGTATGCCGGAGCCTTTGCTCGACGACGTTAACCTGTGTGGAAGAGGCCGAGAGAATCCACCAAGGATGTAGGACCTTTCCGATGTTGTATGTCGGAGCCTTTGCTCGACGATGTTAACCTGTGTGGAAGAGGCCGAGAGAATCCACCAAGGATGTAGGACCTTTCCGAGGTTGTATGCCGGAGCCTTTGCTCGACGACGTTAACCTGTGTGGAAGAGGCCGGGAGAATCCACCAAGGATGTAGGACCTTTCCGAGGTTGTATGTCGGAGCCTTTGCTCGACGACGTTAACCTGTGTGGAAGAGGCCGGGAGAATCCACCAAGGATGTAGGACCTTTCCGAGGTTGTATGCCGGAGCCTTTGCTCGACGACGTTAACCTGTATGGAAGAGGCCGGGAGAATCCACCAAGGATGTAGGACCTTTCCGAGGTTGTATGTCGGAGCCTTTGCTCGACGATGTTAACCTGTGTGGAAGAGGCCGGGAGAATCCACCAAGGATGTAGGACCTTTCTGAGGTTGTATGCCGGAGCCTTTGCTCGACGATGTTAACCTGTGTGGAAGAGGCCGAGAAAATCCACCAAGGATGTAGGACCTTTCCGAGGTTGTATACCGGAGCCTTTGCTCGACGATGTTAACCTGTGTGGAAGAGGCCGTGAGAATCCACCAAGGATGTAGGACCTTTCCGAGGTTGTATGTCGGAGCCTTTGCTCGACGACGTTAACATGTGTGGAAGAGGCCGGGAGAATCCACCAAGGATGTAGGACCTTTCTGAGGTTGTATGCCGGAGCCTTTGCTCGACGACGTTAACCTGTGTGGAAGAGGCCGAAAAAATCCACCAAGGATGTAGGACCTTTCCGAGGTTGTATGCCGGAGCCTTTGCTCGACGACGTTAACCTGTGTGGAAGAGGCCGGGAGAATCCACCAAGGATGTAGGACCTTTCCGAGGTTGTATGCCGGAGCCTTTGCTCGACGACGTTAACCTGTGTGGAAGAGGTCGAATCGGATCCCCCTGGGATCGATTTTGCCTTGATTGGGAGAGGGCGGATGCCACGTGTATCCTGAATCAAAGGTTAAGAAGGGTCTATCTTTAGACCATTACTGTCTTTTTGAGGTTGAAATCAATACCTTGTCCAACGAGTAAAAGCTCAGCAGGGGACTGTATAAGGCTTGTAATTGATTGGAAGTATCCTTGCATGTCGCTGAGATTTTCCCAAAATATCATCTTGATATATAAAGCATAAGATGATCTTTTTAACCAGAATTTGGGTCAAAGTTGCCCCCCAGTCCGCATCTGATGCAATAATGACTGATGTCAGGAAGTTGATAAGAGCAATCTTTTGGGATTGGAGCAGAAGTTGCCCCCCAGTCGGGAATCACTTTCCCACAGACGGCGCCAAACTGTTGCGTCCAGGAGTATTCGCGGCGGTAGAGAAATATCATATTTAACGTCTTAGCATTGTACGAAAATCCGGCACGCAATCAGAAAAGGAGAGAGGGTCTAGCATTTATGAGACACCAAGATTTTTACGTGGAAAACCCCTGTAAAAGGGGGGAAAAACCACGGGGCCTAGCCCAGTTTGAACAAATCCACTAGTATTGCAGTCGATTACAAATGAGGCCCTTCCTTGGTGGAAAGGGTTAGCTTGATGTACATCTTATGGAGTACATTACATGATGTAAATACAAAGAATCACTATTGACATGTTCGCTTTGTTAGAAGGACTGCAGTCGGCGGGCAACGTAGGTCAGGAGGACCGTAGTCAGCTGGCGACGGAAGACTGTAGTCGGCGGGCGACGTAAGTCAGGAGGACCGTATTCAACGGGCGGCGGATGTCGGAAAGACTGTAGTCGGCGAGCGACGTAAGTCAGGAGGACCGTAGTCGGCTGGCGACGGGGGTCGGAAGGACTGTAGTCTGACGACGAAGATCAGTATGACAGCGTCAGGCAGAAGTCCAGCAATAGAAACAAATGCATCTTCGCATAGACGTCCAACGAAGTCCGATAACCTGTAGAAGTCCGGCGTCGGTTAGAAACTTAGCGAAGAGTGAAGATCTGACGTCGGGTAGAAGTCTGACGTCTTTGGTGGCAGAGGAGAACTTCGGCTTCACTTGGGCGGAGTTTCGGCGTCAGGAGGGAACTCTGTTCTTAATTGGGAAGGATTTCAGCATCATGTGGATGTTGTGCATAATTCCTGCATTTCCTGAAAATCCGGCAGAGTTCCGGCGTCTTCAGGCGGCAGGAAGAGCTCCGGCGGTGGTCGAGGAGGTGAGGAATCTCCTTTTCCCCTTTCTCCTCTTCTTCTTCTCTCTCTTCACTTCCTCCCCCCCTTGGTGTAGAATGAGGGCTCTATTTATAGTTTTTCTGGAGTGGCATAGCCCGTAAATAGGCGTGAGATCAAGGGCGAACAGGGAGTGGTTTGAATGGACGGTCGATATCGAATCTTTTGATCATGCACCATTCGTTGGACATTTGTGAAATCGGATTTCATATGCTCCCGAAATTAATTTTTGAAGTTTCCAATAGGTTTTGCCTTGAATTCATGCCCGATCTGTTTGATGCGTATCAATATTAAATGCATGTACTTGTGTCCACTCCCTGTTTTAGTGGTGTGATTATGAAGATCACCAATTCTTTAGATAAGCCTACCTCTTGCATGCTGCAGCTAACAAAGTTTCTCACCTCATATATCTATTATCCAAAAGACATTAATCCCTCCCTTCGTTTGCTGTACCACCCCACTATCTCATTTCACCCAAGGTTATCTTTCACATTCCCTCACAAAACTTCAAACAGCAAACTTTCATTTCAACCTTATCATTATTGTTTGCTTTTGATTTTCTTGTCATGTATGCATATTAATTAATGTTGCTATTTGGTGAAGTTAATGTTATGAGTATTTCTGTTAGTCAATATTGTTGGACATATATATGTGTACATGCATGTGTGTGCAAATGTAAAAAAGAGGGAGAGAGAGAAAAAAAGAGAGGTTTCAAAAAAAAAAAGAGAGGGAGAAAAGCTTGCAAAAAAAAAAAGAGAGAGAGAGAGAGTGATTTCTCAAAAAAAAAAAAAAAAAAAAGAGAAAAAAAAAGAAGAGCAGAGAAAATTTTGTCTCGATTTTCGAACCCTTGTTTGATCTCTTACCTCGGCATGCGTGTCGAGTCGGTGGTCTGCCTATACACGCTTTTCTTAGCGTGGTGGGAGGGGCAACCGGCACGACACCCACGACAAGGTAGGCGAGCGATCATCGGTTCCAAATCTCTTCTTCGGAGTTCGTAGCGCACCGGAAAACCGCCTATACACGCTTTTCTTAGCGTGGTGGGATGGGAACCCGGTGCGACGCGTACGATGAAGGAGGGATACCCATAAGTACCCGCTTGCGGGGAAATAACTGCTTTTCTTGTAAAATATTTTAAAAATATATATACTTTTTTTTGCAAAATACCCATACACGATTTTCTTAGCGTGGTGGGGGATCGAAAAATACACGGCCGCGGTGTCCTCGAAAGAGGGCATCTACCATACACGCTTTTCTTAGCGTGGTGGGAAAGGCCCAGTTTTCCGTAGTTTTCCCCTAAACGGGGGAGACGCCGGAAGGCTGCCGAAATTTCGGGTGAATATAATGCTGTATTTCGACTTAAGTGAACTCAAACTCAAGTCATAATTTGAACAATTTGGACATTAATTTGCATTTGCAAGGACTACAGGGGACTCGAATGACGGGAAGAGGCTCATCTTAAGCCTGAACTGAACTTGAACTCAGACTAGAACTTGCACTTGGACCTGGACTTGAAATTGGACTTGAACTTGTGACAAAAAAAAAGAGACTAATTTTGAATTTAATAAAATAAAATTGAAATAAGAACTTAACTTGCAAAATTTGGACAATCGTAAAGGATTTTTTTTTTTATTATTGGACTTGATTGAGCAAATTTTATTCAAAACTTGAACTTATAATTTGAATCTCATTTGATTCAAAATCAAGTAGAACTTGGACCTAAATGTGACATAGTGCATATGCACTAGACTTGCAAATGAAATTGAAGGGAACTCATACTTTAATTTGACTTGAACCATTTGAATAATCGACTAAGCTTTTGCTACAAAGAATTGAATTTTGGGATCACTAAACATATGATTGAAAAGGAAAAATATCAAAATCAAGTGATACATTTGATCAATCAAATGTATATCTACAAACAAATGTGAATTGTGAACCAAGGGACTTAAGCATCATTCATTTATAAATATGAATTTGTAAAGAATACCATGATGCTCTCAATGACCATGATAATTAACTAGTGGCCATATGTAAGAAATGCAATTTATTTGCAAGTGATGGTGGAAGAGTTGTAATGAATACAAGCATAGTGGTGCAAGAAAATTCATAAGGTGCACAACACTTCTTTCACAAATAAAGTAGCATACAATTGATGTGACGAATATCTTGCGGATACTGAAATTTCGATACATGATAAATGTAATGGCATGCTTGTAATTTGCTATGCAAGACTTCCAATTGATATTAAGAGATTATTATTTCAATTGGAAGGCAAATGCCATTAAGCAAACTTATCACACATGATTTAAATCATCTTCATATGGTAGCAAAGGACTTGTCACATTCAATATGGTTCACCTATGAGTGGAAATCAAATAAGAAAGGACAATCCTAATTGTTCAATTAAGCATCAATGAATGATGGATTGTTGAATGAAAATATATTTTCAAAAGGCATCGACAAGGAAAGATAACATTAAGTTTTTCCACAGTACTTAAAGCATTCAGTGTACTCAAACAAATATTGACGAACAAATAAATTCGTGATACAGCTTGCTTGCAAGCAAAGACTAAATTGAAGAAACAACTACAATTGGTCATGATATTTATGTCAATCATATGAAAGAGATGGTGACCCAATAGCATAGCACACTAAGAAAAGCCATGAAGAATGTGATTGTTATTGATGATGTATAGTTCATAATTAATAGAAGATCTGCAACACATACGATCTTTCTACAAAGACGGATGTATGTGTCACATGCCACTGATGGGTAGATGCAGAAAGACTTCAGTAAATGCAGTATCCTGAAGTCAATTTCAGTCTGTGAAGGAATATATCTACCTGTCCACTCATAACAATGACGGATGTACTACATGAGCCAAACAACTACAACGAATACAAGCTCCTACGACCCAAGGCAGGAGACTCGTTAGTGCACTATGACCCGACTACGAAAATCAACAAATAGTGCACGACAGTCTACCTGTACAAAGCAGCGAACAATCCTATCCAGAAGCTGCTACGCCACTCCACCGGATCTGCAACATTCGTACAAGCAGACAGAAGGCGTATATTCCAAGAATACCTCCGCACGTGCACCGTAGTTTGTATACACATAGGTACACTAAGGGGAAAAATATAATCACAAAGAGCCAAATGCCTAGTCGAAAATATCACTAGGATCCATTCTCAAACAATATATTGCTAGTAAGGACGTGGTACGAGTCCTCTAACCGGCAGTTTCGCCGCCAAATGGCACTGCAGGTAAACGGTTATGACCCGGGGCCCTCTGAACCGAGTGGTTTTGCCGCCAAATGGCACCACAGATAGCGGTTATGGCCAGAGCCAATATGCTCCTTAATGGCGTTAAATCCTTGAGATATGAATCAATAGGATATGATCGATAGGGCACAAAGCCCTCTGTCAGCTAAGGTGGATTTAAATTTGTCCCCTTAGACAAACACCAACCCCGGTCTACAAGGTCCCCTTGGACGAAGCAACCCATGGCTGCCGACAAGGATCCTTCTATCAGGTTGGGTCGACTACCTCCTCTGACTAAGTAGACCAGGGACCACGATGGCCCGGGACGACGGAACCATGGGATCTTGATCGGGTCTATCATCCATTCCCCCACCATCCGCTTTAAGTTCAAGATGGTGCAATTTCTGCTTTAAATATCAATTTTTCCAAATCTTCAAAACCTTCAAATTCCCAAATATCCAAACTTCCCAAATTCATAAATCCAAATCCAGTTCTCAACTATCCAAACATATTGCTGCTACTATATGCCAGATAACGCGTATTCTATACTTATCTGATTGACGACTAGCCTTAATCGAAAGTTCTCTCTCATGATCGGGAGAGGTAATTAACTATAGGGGCTTGCGCCTATAGGAAACCAGAACTCAGATCATAAAGTCCTCGCAAATGAGGGCGAAATCTCTGGGTAGTGTCTTATCTACAAACCCATCTGCCTTCCAAAATTTACCTCGGAACTTAGCTCGTTAAAACTCCCTCGCCGAATAAGAAGAGCGAGCGGAGGCCGGAGCCGAATTTTCGGAGCCCACAGATATTTGTGTTAATTTATTTTTAATAGGCTTAAAAGTAAAAAAAAAATCTAAATCTAAATTTATATATATTAAGCGTCAATTGAAAGCTTATTTTGGCAGTGGGTAAGCACATTATATATATATATATATATATATATATATATATATATATATATATATATATATATATATATATATATATATATATATATATATATATATATATATATATATATATATATATATATATATATGATTGTAGGGGTGTCAATTTCGAGTCACATATTGGGTTTGGGTATAATCTAGAGTTGACCCAACATTATTCGGGTCAACTCAAACGCGATTCATTTTTGCAAAAGGGATTTGGTTTTTTCGACCTGAACCTGACCTGCTTCTGGTTCAGGTCAACCCGACCCGACCCGCTTCGGGTTCGGGTCAGGACAGGCACAACAGAGGAGTGGCGGCGGTGACGTCAGTGACAGCTGGCATAGAAAGGCGATGCGACATGGCATCGCAGGCAATGGCGACGCGTGACAGACAATTGGACGTGGGCAATGGCTTGATATGACACGGGTAGGCGACGAGGGAAGAGATGGCAGAGCGGACAGTTGGGTCATTCCGGATCATTTTCAGGTTTCCATGTCAACCCGAAACAGACCCGATTTTTAAAACAAGTCGAAAATCCTAACCTGTACCCAACTCGATTTGGGTTTGGGTCAACCCAAACTTGAAATTTTCGAGTCGGGCCCTGATCATATTTTTTGGCCATGTTAAATATTGACAACTGTGAATGCTTTAACCTTAGTTCATGAAAAGTTTTTGACTAATTTATATCTATATATTTGAATTATTTATATTTATATTAAAAATAATAAAAATGATTGAATTACTATAAAATAATAACTAGATTTAATGAGCTATGAATTTAATGAAGTATGTTCACCTCATAACTCCCACACACTTCATTGATGAGAAAAGATAATAGAGTCAATGGATTTATCCAAAAATAAATAAAATTGGAATTGGTAAGATGTAATATTCAAATCTAAAAGGAATCGTTTGAAAAGAACTAGGATTACGCAGCTTATCTCCTCTGCTTTATTTCTTGCAAAGAAAAGACTAGAAGTCTACTGAGATTTACCCAAAAACAAAAATAGTCTACCGAGGGGCCACACCATGCTTTGAACTTCCTCTTGGTCAAGATTTGATTTTTTGAAAGTTGAATCGGATATCAAATCAGAAAAAAAAAAAATCTTTAATCCGAATATGATAAGAAGTTGAATTAACAGGATATAATAATAATAATAAATTTATTTTATAATCACTGAGAAAAAAATAGCTTTGAGCATTCTCAATCAACTGAAAAGAAAATAGAACTTGCAAGAATATGACTAGATTTTCGCGGGATGGGCAAGCGGAATTGGGGGTTGTCAATAACGAACTCGAGTCGAAACCGATCCGAATCCAATCCAAAAATTTATGATTTGGGTTGACCTGAACCTAAAACGGGTCGGGTTCGAGTTCAATAATTCAAACCGTTTCAAAAATTGGGTTGGGTTCGAGTTGACCCTTTGACCCAAAATTGACCCTTTTTGACCTGAAACCCATTTTGACCCGGCAACCCGAGATTGACCCGTTTTTGTCCCATTTTTTGACCCGAAAAGCAGATATTGACCTTTTTTTTGCCGTAAAACTAGTAGTTTTTTATTGGCACCAGGCCATTCGGGTCGGGTCAGGTTGACCCAGACCCGAAACGGGTCGGTCATGAAAACCGACCCTTGCAAAAATGGGTGGGGTTTGGGTTGACCCGAATAGTATCGATCAGTTTCGTGTTCGACCCGAACCCGGCCCGTGACCCGAAAGTGACCCCCCTAACGGAACAATATGTTTTATTTGTTTTACAAGGTTCTTAAAAATTCATTTACCCTTTCATATATATATATATATATATATATATATATATATAATGGGATATCTACCGTTGTCATCTCTGCTTTCCCTTAATTGGTCTAGAATAGGCATCTCAACTTATGAGGCACTTGGCGTCATAACTAATCCGCACTTATTCTAATTTTTTTTTCAACATACTAAATTATTCTTATTTGCTAAATTTATGCCTATAATTTTTATAATGATATTTGCATTCATATTTGCAGTTTTATCTGAAAATTTTAAAAAATACTGATATTATTCTAATCTTCGATCCAGGCAACTACATCGTGCGACGAACGGTGAATCCGATAACCAAAGTCCTCGAGTACTGCCTGCAAGACATTTCCTCCCCTTTCCCCTACATCCTCACCGCCTCCGCTTCAAATACCCACCAAAATAACCCAACCAGATTCCAAATTACAAGACTTCAGCTCAACGAAGACATTCTCTATCTCTAC
Organism: Dendrobium officinale; assembly: GCA_019514585.1. NCBI lineage: Eukaryota > Viridiplantae > Streptophyta > Magnoliopsida > Asparagales > Orchidaceae > Dendrobium > Dendrobium officinale. The sequence goes on from CM033686.1 coordinate 13,553,135, forward strand.
AAACATATCCTCATCATGGCCGAGCAGCCCCATCCCATATCTACCAGACCAGTTTCCTCTGCCATTCCTGTAGCCGTAAACATACTCCTCGACACCAAACACCTCATCAAAGACTACAATACGAACTTCTCCCAACCCCCCAATATCGATCCAGAACACATCAAGCTAACCTGCGTTGCTCGGTTGCGCGACCACCTTCACTCAGAACTGCAGCCGAAGGAGATACTGAGAATTCCGACCAACTCAACCATCGGCGATTTGAAGAGGGTGGCGGAGAGATACTACAAGAGCACGTATTTTGGTTTGAGAAATTTCGTCGCTGATGCGGTGGTGTTGGAGAATGCGAATGCGAGTGGAGGAGAGGATTGTGAGGGTGATTTGGTTGCTGGGTTGGTGGAGATCACTAATGGTGGTGTGGTGGTTGTTGAAGGGAGTGGGAATTGTGTGGATGGGGAGATTATGTTTGAGTGTGGGAATGGAGAAGAGGTTGTGGATTGCTTGTGTGGAGCGAAGGAGGAGGATGGGGAGAGGATGGTGAGCTGTGATATATGCGAGGTTTGGCAGCACAGGAGGTGCGTTAGGATTCAAAATGGAGATGAGGTTCCCTATGTTTTCCTCTGTGGGCGGTGCGAGAGCCAGATTGTGAAGCTGCCGTTGATGCAGTATTAGTTAATTAGTTTGATAGTTTTGTCTTTGAAAGAGTAATAATGTGGGTTTGTTTAGCTTAAATGAAGTTATGATTATGGATGCTTAATAAGTCTACCTTAGTTTTTTTTTTTTGGACTTCAGATGCTGGATTATTCTGTAATATCATATGTGTATCTTTCTTAATTACATGAGAAATTCATCGTTTGGTTTTTTTAGTTCATAGTTGTATAAATCATTTTTGAAAAATACGTATTTGCTGATTTTATATTAGATATTTGTGGCAAGTACAAGGAAAAATTTATTACAAAACATTAAAAAAACACAAATTTATATGAAAAATCTTAAATGGATATAAGATAGAAGGGATGAATTCACTTTATTGAGAAAATAATAATAATAATAAGCAGAGGGGAACGGCTCAAATAATATCTTAGCAAAATCTTAATTATGTGTATAAACCAGCGCGTGAAAACAGTAATAAAGACCGTGTGTTTTTGCTGGAGAAGGCGATTTTGGCGATTTTGGCGGATCTTTGGCGATTGGAGGTTCTTCGTTGGCCCGGTGTGGCCGATGGAGTTCATTGGTGGGAATTTTCTTATGAGTCTAGATTTGAATTCCGATTGGCTGAAGGCGATTTTTGCGGATAATCGAATTTTCTTCTGAGTCTAGATTTGACTAATTGCATTGTTGAGCGTGCTTAATTACTTATTTAATCATATTTTGCATGTATTTGACGCAAGAGCGCCTGTTGAGTCCCTCCTAGATCTAATGAAATTATGTGTTATGTGTGCTATTGCATTTCCCCTTATGTTACCCCAAGGGTTAGTCTAAAACCTGATTTAAATCTGCTTAACGTTGCGACAATCTAAGGACAATTATTAATGACCCGTCTAGCGAATTTAAAAAAATTCTAGTTGCTAGGATAGAACCCCGATTGACATGAAACTTTAAATACTTAAGCTTAGTGAAATTATAAACCTCCCAGAATTTTATAAAAATTTTTAGGACCCTTTAAACCCCTTAATTAATGAACCATAATTTACTCTTTAATTAAGCCCCGATAACTTTCAAAAATTCTAATAAATCTATATTAATGCAAAAAATTACCCATAATATATCAAACTCTTTAGAATTTAATTATTAATCATAGAAAATCAAAACCCTTTTAATTGGACCTCAATATGAACCTTAATTTAATTTTAATTAAAAATTAACTTTTCATTTAAATTAAATAATTAAAAATTATAAAAATCCCAAATTTTTCCAAACACTTGGAAACATCTTTTGAGGTCATTCCTGACCTTTGGGGGTGATTTCAAGTAGTTTGAAGCTGATTTGAATCAAAACCCCTAAAGCACCTTTTAATTAAATAATTTTTAATAATTTATTAAATTGCCCAAACTTGAAAAATTCATAACTAATTATAAAAAAAAATCAAATTAGGAAAACCAAAAGGAATTAAACTCCAATTAAGATCTAGTATTTATTAAAAATGTTAGGTTTCAAGAAACTATACAAAATCAAAAAGTCAACTTTTAGGTCAATCATAGTTCATTAACTAAGGTTTGAAACTTCTAAAATTCATTACTTCGCGTAGAAAACTCCAAATCCAGCAAATTAATAGGCCAATTACTCATGGTAAGGTCTAATATTTAATTAAAATATTGGAATCCTAAAACCTAACCTATTTCTAAAAGTGACTTTTTTGACCCCTCTAACTTAGCGGGTAGAGTGATCTTGGACCTTCTAAAACTCGCTAATACAACTTAGGCTTTAAAGAACACTACCCTAAGCATTAAAATAGATTCACAAACTAAATTTTACTAAAATAGATCCCAATCAATTAATACTTAAAACTCTAACTAAACTTCCTTTTTTGACCTACACTAAATTTGAACACAAAATAACTTGAACCAACTACTTGATATAGGACCTATCCAAAGCCTCATAGTCTATTTCACATAAATAGAATTGTTTGATAAGGCACCACTTCTAGCTCTAGGTTAGGTTGGTTCTTCCTTTTTTCTATGATGTTTTCTATGATGTGGTGCTCTTGTATGTAACATCTGTGCTGATTGATTTGAAATGATGTGAGCATTTATTTTATTATTGTAATGCACTTTATCTATGATTGATCGTGCGTTAGATTTACCCCTAGGTTAGGGATGACTTATAATAACTCAATCTTATACAGGTGGTCACACTCATGAAGTACTAAAATAAATAGGGCTAAAATAATTAATAATCATATATAAATGCTTGCTACAGGTGGTCCAGAGTGCTTAGCCTCCAAAATAAATAAGAGAGTGATCAAGTGTGTTTATTTTTTTACATACATATAAACTTCTTGGGATATTATAATTGCTTGAGATTCTTTTATTAAGATAAGAATACACGAGCGTCTAAATTTTTTTTACAAGATGTAATTTATAATTTGTAACTTATATAGAGTTGTGAAAGTGTTCTAAAAGTGAGAAATTTCAAATGCTAGGTACTCAAAGAGAAAAAGAAAGGCTCTTTATAGAGAATTTCTTATTCATTTAGGTATCCTTTTAGAGGATGACTAGTACGAAGCCCTAAGGAGATAATTCGGAGGAAGATGATCTGAAGGAGGATGACCCGATGATTGAAAGACGAAGACTTGAAGATGAAATTTTTTTCTTTTAAGACTTATGTCATTCAGTAGGATTATAATCCAGGTTGTTGTCGATAAGGCCTGACCACCATTACTTTTTTGTATAATCTGAGTTGTATTATATGTGGCACTTGCCACAGACTTTGGACTTTCCTTTTTTTACTCTATCTGATTTTATTTATATTGATGTGTTACTTTATGTATGCATTAGAACTTGCCTATTTTTCCTAGGCTTTTTTCTTACATATGTGTGACTTGATTTTGTTAGGCTCTCTAAGGATTAAAACTTTTTATACTCGTACTTAAATTCTAAAATTTTAAGAATTAAATAACATAGAAACTTAATAATCGAGGGAATAGCCGGAATCATCTGGGGTCACATGCATATTAATGCATATATTTCCCTCCTTTAAGAAATTTCTCAGTCTGCGGATAGAGTCCGGATAATCTGGCCTCTGAGGATGAGGTGCAGAACCTGAAGAAATTTAGTCTTTTCTAAGATATTATTTTTATAAGACTTTTTAAAATTCTATGCATATTTGATTTGGAGACTTCAACCAGCATGCATTGTATTAGAAACCAACTAATTAAAACTTTAATTACATTAGTTATAGGAGAATTCAACCTACATAAGTCTAAGGCCAATTAGGAAACCTTCTAGACGTCCACTACAGGAAAATCACCCATTTCCGGTGGCTTTTTCCGACGGAATTTGAGCATTTTCCGGCGGTTTTTTCATTTTCCGGCGGTATTTGTGCCGCCGGAAAAAACGGCGTAGGAAAATAATTTCCGACGGCTTTTTCCGGCGGCGAATAATTCCAGCGGCTTGCCGGCGGACATAAACCACCGGTTGCTGGTTGAATTAAAAAAAAAATTCTCCCGCCACCCCCTACAGCCACTCCCGCCAGCCCATCGGCGGCACGCCAGGTACCGCGCTCCGGCGGTCACGCCGGACCGTTTCCGCCAAACCCAGGGACGCGCCTCGAGTGAGCCTGACCTAGCCCGAGTGCTCCAACTAGCCAGCTCCGCCTGTCGCCCCTGAGAATCGAACCCTAGACCTCCCCTTCCCCGCGCCCACGCCTGACCACTGCGCCGATCCTGCAAAATGTATATACTCAAGTATTATTTTATTTATATTACAATCTGCTGAATATTGTGATTAAAACATTATTCATTTAAGATTTTTTTTAATTGATAATTAAAATAAACTAGTTAATTAATAATTAATTAAAATATGTTATTAAATTATTAATTAAATAATTAATTAAAATATACTATAAAATGATTAATAAATTAAATGTGTTATTAATTAAATAAACAAACTAAATTAATTAAAAAAATTAAATAACAATGTAAATAATAATTTTAAATTTAAATCCTTATACTTAAATTAAGGAAAAAAATAATATTATTTTTAGTCATTTTTTTAAAATAAAAAATTTAACTAATAAAAAATTTTAAAATTTCGCCGGAAACCTTGAAAAGCCGTCGGAAAGCCGCCGGAACATTTTGCGGGAAATAATCCGTCAAAAAGCCGCCGGAAAATTTTGCAGGAAATAAGCCGTCAAAAGCAGTCGGAAATCCGCCGAAAAACTGACCGCCGGAAAGCCGCCGGAAAATTCCGTCGGTAATAAGTGATTTTCCTGTAGTGGTCGGCCTTGCTTTTCAAATACTCAGCCTCCCACCCATCTTTCATAAAGACTAAACAACATATATTTTATGCGCTTAGGGATTAGCTTGCTTTCCTTTTCAGGTAGGATATAAGCCCGAGTGCATTAGCTAGGACACATGTGTTAGTATTGTATAGAACATTAAACCCACTATAGACTAAGGGTTTAATGCTACTACATTTGGTGTCTCATAGTAGGCCTCATTGGTAGATAAGTTCCCTATTCCCCAGGGACTATAAATTATATTTATCAGCATCACATGGATGACACCACATCCATCCTTCTCTTATGTATGATTTGAATGCTTAATTTTCTTTTCTTTAGTTTCTTCCCAATACATTAGTCCCTTCGGATATTAGTATGGGTTGTGTGTGTTGACTAAGCAAATTGGAACCCCTTCTTTCCCCTTTGAATAGGATTTTCTAGTCTCTCCTCTATGCCGATCTCATTTTAGAATGGATAATATTTAATGCTTAATCGAGAGTCTTCTCAGGCCCTAGGCTCAAGCTGTGATTAACCACCGGGGACTTGTGCCCACGAAAAATTGAGTTCCACTATCAAATAAACCTCACTCGAGCTGATGTATTGGGTGGAGGAAACTCGTTATTACGATCAGGTCGTGCATATTACTATCCATCGAGGTGCGCTGGCAAGAGTCGCTGTCCTCAATGGTTAGTCGTATGTGCGATCTAATTTGCCCTCCCATTGGCTCACTTGCGAAGAGAGTTGACACTCGTGACCGTCTTGTCCCTTGGGATGGTGCGGTCATATACCCCTGTACACTCTGTCTCCCACTGAGTGGATCGATACCCTGTCGGAGGTCTACAATCCAAAGCCGCAATGGGAGTTCGTTATGAAGTAGTCGTCGCTCCTTTGTTGATGCACAACTTCGCTCCTTGAACGACGTTCACTTCCGATCGAATTGGAAGTTACAACATTTTGATTGAAAGAAATCAAGAAACAATGGGAGTTCGCTTGCTGTGAAGATACCTGACGGGATTTTAGGTCAAAGTTAGGTCATTTTCAAGTTTTCGGGTCAACCCAAACCCGACCCGAAATTCGAAACTGGTCAAAAATCAGGACCTAAACCCGACCCATTTCGGGTTTAGGCTGACCCAAACCCAAAATTTACGTGTCATATTCGGGTCATGTTTTTTGATCGTTTCAAATATTGACACCCCTAATCCCTTGCTAGTTACAAAATGAAATAAAACAAAGGATTAGTAGCCAAACCCAGAAAAGGACAATAGTAGATCAGCCTCATAGGATGAAGTATAAGAAAATAAAGGATGTGATCGAGCCTGGAAAAAGAATCAAAGCAACAAGATAAAATAAAATCAAAGGAACACTTTAGGATAAGCTTAATGATAGACTTTAATAAAACTTAAGTGATTGTTTCAAATTTCCAAAGTTATAGTTTAACTTAATATAGTTTCCTTAGATTTCAGTATGAATTATTTTAATAGGATTTATAAAATTTACAAAAAAAATTTCTCATATTGTTGAGAATTTTGTTGGGAATTTGTTTTAATTTATTTTCTTTATATTTGACTTATTTAATAATAATTTAAATTCAAAAATTATTTTAAATATTGTTTTATTTATTGATCATATGTTTCAATTTTTATCAAATAATTATTAATCACTTATGTATATTAGAATATTTTATTGATTATAAATTCTTATTATATTAACTACATTTTAATTAAGGCTTTATATATTATCCATTAGATTAATAAATTAATTATGAAAAATATTCTTAGTGGTGATATACTGATTTCTAAAGTTTTCCATTGTCATTTATTTTATATATTAGTAAATTTATTTTACTCTTAAAATTTCGTATAATTCATTATATTCTTTTGATTGGTTTGCTTAGGTCTTAATTAAATTAAACTATACATTATTAAATTATATTAATAATTGTTAGCTTATTTTTTATTCCATTAGATTTGATGAGTCATTATTAGTAAATCAGGTTTTGTAGTACTTTTTTAACAATTGCTTTAAGGTTCTTGAAGAGTTCAAGCCTATATCATTTAGAGAAGTGTTTGCACACGATGGGATAGGTCAGGTGAGCTCTATAAATGGTTAGCAAGAAAAATTATTTATTTCATTTGCTTATATTACTATTTCTAATTAGGCAACTAATCTTCATCTTTTAACACACATAGTACTTTTTCTTTCTGCTTAATTTGAAGATGTTTGAGGACTGTTTTTCTCCTTATTTTGTTGTTATGAGTATAGAATATATGCCCATATCAGATGATGCTTTACTTCGAAAGGTTTTGGGGCATCAACAATTAAATGCTTACTCTTAGGGAAATTCTATCGACCAGTTAGATTGGTTGGACACTGAGCCATCGGAAATTTTTAGACCTGGTGGGATGCTTAACGTTGATAGCTGTTTGGATTTATATGATGTTTTTTATTTCAATATTGTTAATGTAATAAAGAAGGCTTCTCTTATGTGGTCCGTAAGAAAAAAAAAAATATTGATTTTCAAATTTTTTGTTGGCACTTCTTCTAAATCAAAATTACAACTACTCTTAATGTCTAGTCATTTTGGTTTGTTCGTTGTGGCTGGTTTTTTTTTTTTTTTTCTTTCTTTGGGGTTGTTTTCATGATTAGTATGTTGTCTGTTGCTTTGGATGGTTCCAGCTATTGTTTCTATTTGATGTCTTTTGCTTTGGGCTTCTGCGGTTTGTTCATTTGGGTGTTGATACTCTTTGATTTGGCTATTTCAGTTAGCCTATGTGGGATTTTGATTCTTCAAATGGTCTGTGTGAAGTATTGTTTCATTCTCGTTTGGTCTTGATTTATTGTGGCTCGTATTACAGATTAAATTTACAAGTAAATTCAGTCAAACTTCTTATTTGCAATCCTCCATTCACTCATGGCCTACTCTTGTCTCACAAAACATTAAATCATTATAGGTCCTTTTCAGAGAATTGCCCAAGTAGTATCTGAGACCAACTGTTCAATCTTGGGAGGACGATCGAGGACACATCTTTTTTATTGAAAGATTCCATTTTTCTAGTGGCAGACAGGGGGCGGGGTAACGCTGGCCGGCAATAAATCTAACTCAAACAGCTATGTAATTTTCTCAATAATATCAGTACGATATGAATAAAATTACAAATGGATAAATTAGAATAAAATACAGTTTAATTGAATTATTCTTTTCGATAAAAATCAGTTAACAATTTTGTTATCATTCTAATAGTATTAGTTTTCTTCAAATTTAAATTTATAGCTGATTTTGGTTGAATTTTCGACAAATTAAACTTTTTTAAATAGATGCAGAAGAAGAGGTGAATTTCAGCTTGTCATGAATGTGATTGAAAGGTGCAGCCACGTACAATTGAGAAATGAGAAAAAATGGAGAGAGAGAGAGAGAGAGAGAGACCCAGCGATGCTTAGTTTGATTGGTGGGCGAGTTCGGTTGGGAACTCTCAACTCATGCTCGATTCCCTTCGAGCGGCAGTGCCTCTTAAGTGGGAGAAAAGAGGGGTCCAATCAAGTGCGGGCCAGGAGGTTTCTGGGGTGAGTGTCTCTTGTAGTTTAGCCGAGGATTAGTCACACCGTCAAGCGCCCTTTCGGGGGTGGCAACGAGTGGATACCAAGTTCAATTAAACTTGTTTCAGGAATATTTTGGACGATCTGTCAGTATAGCACTGTAGCTCATATTTCTGTAGTTCTTTACTTTATTATGATATTAGAAATCCAAATATTCTGGAGGCTGCATATGGCATCAAAATTTTGCCTCTTTAAGTGTGCTAGTTTAATCCATTTTAATCTTATGGTTCAAATCAAAAGAACATAAAATTCTTCATTATACAATCTGTACCTTCGTGAAGATATTCTGAGTGAAGCTTTTCTCTAATTTAACTTATTTAAGCAAATACAAGGGAACATAAATCAGATTTAACATGTGTACACCTAAGCTATTTTTCTTTTAAACTTCTTTTTGGACTTATGGCAAGCTTTTTAATGATCTGTCTCACTAGATATTCTTTTCAGTTCTCACAATTTCTCTGTCTAAGCATCATGTGGAAGAAAGGCCCATATGCAGAAGACATTAGCAGACTGAAAAGAGAAAAAGTTGAGCAGAGTGGGAAGGCCTTGGAAGCTATCAGGAAAGCCTGGGCAGGTCTTCAGTCAGCACAAGCTTTTGCTTTCCCCATTTCTCATCCTTGAGTGATTCAGAAGCTAGACACTGGAGATGAGTACTGCTAATGGTTTTCTTTTTAGAAAGTTATAGGAAAGATTCCATTGTTTTGACTTTTGCTATGTATTTTATGTAAGAGCCACTCACATGGTCAGCACCTGCTCGCTTTGTGGCCTCACAAATTTTTGAATGCTTTTTCTGTAAGGGGAGTTAGTACCAAGCTTTAGACTGTAGCACTGAGCGAAATTTATGCTGAGGGCACCACTGTTGCTAGATACCTACTTCCAACATCCCTGAATGATTTGTGCTTAGCTTTGATCGAAAGAAAAGCTGGAAAACATCTGAGTTGTGCTTATCTGTACAGGCTTCACATATTCCAGTGTATGATCGGCTCTATTGCAGCTCTACGTTGCAGTGAAAACCTGTGTGAAAGGAATAGATAATTACAAGCTGGGAACCTAGGAATTACGGTGAAAGTTAAATCACACGAAGGACAACCTAATAAAATTTTAAGTGGTTTGAAGAGCAATTTCTCCCTGATTTTTTTTTTATCAATTTATAAAAAGATAAAAATTTTATCTTTTTGTCATCATACAGGATACGATGTCTTTTTTGTAAGCCTGGCGAAGATCTAATTGATTTTTTTTTTGGTTATGATTGTCTAAATTTAAACCTCTGATGATAACCATTTTATTATATTGACATAGGAATGGAACAAGTCATTCATTAGAGGGTGGATAAACTATTTTCATGTCCTTGAATATTGCGGCGGTAGAAAGATGTAGAGTTTAACAACTTAGTTTTGCACGAAAATCCAGCACACATACAGATGAGAGAGAGAGATATATAAGAGTCATAAGAGACACTATATTTTTACATGATTATACTAGTATTTACAGTCGATTACAAATGTTTCCCTTCCTCTAGAGAAGGCATTGACTCAATGTAGTAAATATACATCATATAAAGCATATTACATGGTGGGAGTAGGAAGAATCAAATGATATGAGAGCCGTTCTCAAGAGAATGTTGGCATTTGTGTATGGTCTGTAGGACCGTATTCAGGCGATGAAGATCAGAAAGATTGTAGTCAGACGATTGAGGTCAGAGAGCCCGAGTTGACAATAGATGGTAGCCAAAGGAACAATAGTCGGCATGTGATGGTAGCCGGAGGGACCATAGTCGACTGACAAAGGAGGTCGACAGGACCGTAGTAGGATGGTGATGGAAGTCAAAGGGATGCAGTCGGCGGGTGATGGAGATTGAAGGGTTCGTACCTGACAAGCGATTGAGGTCGGAGAGATCCTAGTCAGCGGGAGACTGAGGATGGAAGAACCATGACAAGTGAAGGAGGTCGGAGGGACCCTAGTCAACAAGATACATGGTCGAAGGGACAATAATTGACGGGCAACGAAGGTTGGAGAGACCATAATCAGTGGGAAACATAGGTCAAATTAAGGGATTGTAGTCGGTGTGCGACGGATGTCAGAGGGACCATTATCACATGGCGAAGGAGATCAGACGATGGCTGTTAGATGGAGGTTTGGCGGTGATTGTTTGGTAGTATTGAGCAATGGAAACTTGGTGGCGAGAATTTTCTCGTGTTTGTGCTAGGGTGCAGCTCTGGGATGCTTCAAGACTCAGAGTATTCTTGAGTATCTATAGAGTCTAAGCCTCCAAAAGTCCAAGGCCTCTCTTCATGTAAAAAGAGAATGTCTATTTATAAATTTTGAAAGTTGCTTACCTTATAAATATGGAGAAGATCCAGACTAAATTCGAAGTGCTCCATTGGATGGTTCATATTGATTCCCTCAATCATTGAGCCTTTGTTAACTATTTAGGTGTCTTCTTGATGTCAGAATAAATTGATCTTAGGCTTGTTGGATTTGTCTCGACGAGCTGCTCGATTTAATTATAAGCATGTTAATTTCGATATCATTTGGTCATCCGAATAATATTCTAAAGCTTCTCAATTGCTTTAAGCCTATATTTAAGCTCATTTGAGCTTGGATTGCACTGATTTTGGCGGTTTTGGGTTTTGTCTCATTGAAATATTCAATTTTACTATAAGTTACTGAAATTGAAGTTCAGATGTTCCTGTATTTAATGTTGGAAGATTCCAATTAGAATGTGCTTTAAGATTTGTACTCAATCAAACCAATTTTGTTGACCCATCAGCGCCCCCCTATTTTCGGAATTCGAAGTACACAGAGTTTAAAAAATTTATGTTTGAGTCCTTCAAACTATTGGTGAGGTAAATTTTAATTTTAGAAAAATTACGAGACACAAATACTTCCTAAACGTCAACATTGGCCTATCTTGAGGTCGTGAACCAAGTAAGATATCCTTCGTCATAATTTTAGCATTTCATATTTGGTGTGTTGATTGGAGCAAAAAATATTAGAAAATTGAGCAGTAAAACTCTTAAAATTGCTCTAATTTGATGGCCAAGGCTTCATTGAGCTTTAAAAGCACTAAAATTGACTCCAAAACATTAAAAAATGATTTTGAGGACCCAAAAATGTTTAAATCAGACGTTCCAGACCAAATATTGAGCCTAAACACGTGTAGGCGGCAAAACAGTCTTGTTTGCCTGTAGCAGGCAGTGCCGGCGACCGCTCAAGGGCAAGCGCTATTTGAGCGGGCACAAGGAACGCACTACAGGCGCCCATGTCATAATTAATTAATTATTTTATTAAATTTCTCTTTTTAAATCTTTTGTAAAAGGAAAAAAAAATAAATTTGAGCTATAAAACTTTCGAAATTTTTTAAGAAAATCTAAAAAAATTATGAGATGGAAATAACTGAATACCACCAACTGAGGAATGGTGGAGGCACTAGGGGCACACAATCCTAATAGACTAGGAGGCAGCGTCTTCGGAGATGAAAGCACTGGAAGAGGATTTGACAAGCTTCTTCAGCAGAGAAATTATTTCGTGCGGAATCTGGGCGATAAAAATCATCCGGATGTGAGTGTACATAGTGTGTTCACTGAGTATAATTTTTTACATAGTTTGATTTCTTATACACAGTGTGTACAGATAATATGTACACTCACATTCAAACGGTACGGTTCTTTACCGTATGGACTCCGCACGAAATAATTTCTCTCTTTAGCAAGAGGAGCACCCAGTCACACTCGGAGTTCCACCGAGATGACATTAGGATTGATCCCCTCGCTTAAAATTATACTCTACAAAGTAAAAATTCAATATCTAAATTTTTCACAACTCTAAAATTAAAAAATAATTCATAACTTTAATTCTTTCATTCATATAGAAATAGATTATGTTTATATATTATAATAAAAAATTTATTACAACAAAAAAAAAATTAAATTTATTTTAAAATCAATATAATATAAGTTGAAAAAGTTTTTCCTGTTATAATCATAAAACTTGTCAACAAGATAAAATTGGGGATCAATAAATCATTAATATTTTAGTCATTTATATTTAGAAAAAAAAATGATTGTTTTGATAGTAAGGTAATCATTCAATTAAATTATAAATCATAAATTTTATATCATCTTTTTAAAATAAGAAGTTCAAACAAAAAAAAAAAAAAATTAAAACCTACAGCCTCAAGTCCAAATAAAACAAATTATGATAATATTTAAACAAATTTAATTTATGCCTCGTTAGAAATAATTTCTGGCTCCCCACTGCCAGCACCTGCTCGCTTTGTGGCCTCACAAAAGCTTTGAATGCTTTTTAGGTAAGGGGATTTACTACCAAGCTTTAGACTGTAGCACTGTTCTAAATTTATGCTGAGGCCGCCACTGTTGCTACAAACCTACTTCCAACATCCTCGAATGATTTGTGCTTAGCTTTGATCGAAAGAAAGCTTGAAAACATCTGAGCTGTGCATATCTGTACAGTTTTCACATTTTCCACTGTATGATCGGCTCTGTCGCAGCTCTACGTTGTAGTGAAAACCTGCGCAAATGGACGAGATAATTACAAGCTAGGAACCTAGGAATCACTCTGAAAGTTAAATCACACAAAGGACCACCTAATAAAAGTTTAAGTGATTTGGACTTTGGAGAGCAATTTCTCCCTGATTTTTTTAATCAATTTATAAAAAAGACAAAATTCTTATCTTTTTATCCCCAAGTAAGTCGTCATAGAAGTTACCATGTATTTTTTATAAGTATGACGACATTAGAGAGAGATAGTTTAGCGTCTTAATTTTGCACTAAAATCTAACACATAGACAGATGAGAGAGAGAGAGAGAGAGAGAGAGAGAGAGTCATAAGAGACTAAATTTTTACATGAACAATCCTAAAAAGTGGAAAAATCATGGGGCCTCACCCAGTTAAAATCATTCTACTAGTGTTTGTAGCTGATTACAAATGGTGCCCTTCCTCGAAAAAAAAACATTACTCAATGTAGCAAATATATATCATATAGAGCACATTACATGGTTCAGGTAGGAAGAATCAAGTGATATAAGAGCCATTCTCAAGAGAACATTGGCATGTTTGTTTGGTCTGTAGGATCGTATTCAAGCGACGGAGGACGGAGTGGTCGTAGTCAGACGACTGAGGTCAGAGAGACCATAGTTGACAGACGATGGTGATCAAAGGAATCGTAGTCGGCATACAAATATTGTCAGAGGGATCGTAATCGAGTACTAGCGATGGATTAGAGGTCGGCAGGACCGTAATTGGATGATGATGGTAATCGAGGGAGCCGTAGTCAGCGGGCTATGGAGATTGGAGGGACCATAACTGGGGGGCGATGGAGGTCGGAGGGATTCTAGTTAGCGGGTGACTAAAGATGGAGAAACCGTAGTCCGAAGGTGAAATAGGTTGGAGGGACCATAATTGGTAGGCGACAGTGGTCAAAGGGATCATAGTCAATGGTCAATGGAGGTTAGAGGGACCATAATCAATAGGAAACGGGGGTCAGAGGGACTGTAGTCGACGGCGGGCGTGTGGATCAGAGAGATGTTTGTTACGGGGCAAAGGAGGTTGGACGAAGGCCTGAGGATGGCTGCCGAATGGAGGTTTTACGGTGATAGTTTGGCAGAGGTCCAACAATGACAACTTGGTGGCTAGAATATGTCTGTGGTTGTGCCAGGGTGGAGCTCTGGGATACTTCAAGCCTCATAGTACTATTGAGTCTCTTGCCTAGGGTCTAGGCCTCTAAAGCTCCAAACCCCCTCACTATGCTAAAAGAATGGGTCTAGTTATAAATTCTGAGTGGCTTGCCCCATAAATATGAAAAAGATCCAAACTAAATTTGGAGTACTCCGTCAAACGATCCACACTGATTGCCTCAGTCATAGTGCCTTTGTTCAACATTTAGGTGACTTATTGATGTTAGAATTAAGTGATGTTAGGCTCGTTGGATTCGTCTCATTGAGCCGCTCGATTCGATTATAAGCTTGTTATATTTGATTATCTCTTGATAATCCAATTAATACTCTAATGCTTCCCAATATGCTTTAAGCCCTTGGTTTAACCTCAATTGACTTAGATTGGACTAATTTTGATATTGTTGGGTTTGTCTCATTTAGATGTTCAATTTGATTATAAGTTTACTAAATTGGAGTTCAGATGATAATTTATTTAATTTTGAAAGATGCCAAATAGAATGTGCTTCAAGATTCATACTCAGTCAAAGAGATTTTTGGTGACCTATCAGTTGGCCCCCTATTTTTGCATTTCGAAGCTCACGGAGTTTGAAAATATATGTTTGAGTCCTTCAAACTATTGGTGAGATAAATTTTAATTTCAATAAAATTACGTGGTGCGACCACTCTCAAAATGTCAATAAGGGCTTCATCTCGGGGTCGTGAATCAAGTAATATGCCCTTCATTATAATTGAAATTGGTGTGATCATTAGCACAAAAAACTAGAAAATTGAGTGGCAAAACTCTTAAAATTGATCTAATTTGATGTTAGAGGTGGCATTGAGTTCTAACAATGCAAAAATTTAGTCCAGAACATCAAAAATGGATCTGAGGACCCTAAAAATATTCGAATCAAACTTTCCCGGCCAAATATTGAGCACTAACACACATAGGTGACCAAATCAGCCTGCTATTGCTTACAGCAGGTGGCGCCGAAGACTGCATATGGGTTTGCATGGGCAAAGGTGTACTGCATTGCCCCTGTCCAATTTTATTAAAAAATTAATTAATTTAATTTCCCTTCTTAAAATTTTTTAAAAAAGTAAAAAAAAAAAAATAAAAGAGAGTTCCCAAAAGCTTAAAAAATCCAACAAATTTTCATAGATGGAAATAACTGAATAACATTGGCGGAGCCACGGAGGGGTCATGTGCTCTCAGTGGCTAGCATAAAAGTTTCGCTCTTGCCGTCAATGATGAGGGCGTAGAGGCTGATGGTGGACCAGGAGGCGGTAACTTCGGAGATGAAGGCACCGGAAGAATTGAGGATCAATACTATCCAAAGTTGAAACTGTATCAACATTCTCTCTCTTAAAATCCTAGTGTGAGAAACTCCGCTAGGGTTTTTTCTTCTTTTTCGGCCTCGCGCTTTTTTTTCCCCGCCGCCGCCGGAGGGATCCTATGGATCCCTCCTTTCATCCTTCATCTTTCCCTCCTCTTCCCAACTCCTCTCCTATTTCTATTGCTGGGACCTCTTCAGCCTTGCCGTGGGATCGTGTTTTCGCCAACCCTCCAGCGACCGGAGAGTTCACCATCTCCACCCTGCCAACTCCGGAAGAAATCATCGACTTTCCTACATTGTATATTGCTGATGCAGTTGAAGAATGGAATCTAGCCTTGGTTGGATACTCTCTGGGTAAACGGCCTTTCTACGAATCTCTTCTTAATGCAGTTAAAAAGCTTTGGGATCTCAAAGGTAATATCAAACTTATCTCTCTTAGTGATGGGTTTTTCTGTTCAAGATTTCATGCCGGGAAGGTTTTGAGATGGTCTGGAACAAGGGTGCTTGGTTTATCTTCGGTAAACCTTTTATTTTCCGTAAATGGACCTCGCACTTTAGTCCCAAAAGAGAAGAGTTTACCAGTGTGCCTATCTGGTTCAAAATACATGATTTGCCTTTGTGCTGTAGGACGCCCGTTGGGATTTCTAAGATAGCAACGAAAATTGGAGCGCCGGTAGCCGTTGACTCTCTTACCGCCTCCAAATCCAGACTTACTTATGCTAGAGTCTGTGTTCTCGTTGATGCTTCCACCACCTACCCTGCTTTTGTCCCGATTACGGTTGAAGGGAAACTCTTCAATTTAGTTATACAATATGAATGGCGTCCATCTATATGCGATTTCTGCAAATCCTTCAACCATTCTTCTGAACTCTGCCCAATAAATCCAAATCCAAGTTCCACTGTTGTTCTTCCACCAAAACCTCCTCGCGGCAGGAGCACAAGTCGCAGGCCCAGACCTCCTTCAAACAATCCTACAGGTATACTTCCTTCTCTGACTACTCGAACTTCCTCCTCCCCTGGGAAATCCCTCTCTGTGCCGCAGATTGCTATTTCCCCTCCAGAACAACCTGTTATCCAACCTCCGAATTTCACTAACCATCTGCCTACTGCTACATTGCCATCCTCACCTGCTTTGCCGGTTAATCAAACCGTTGAAAACTCTCTTCCCAATCACACTTCTGAAAATCTCCTTACAACCCTTCCCCCACAAACCACAGCAATTATCCAAAAATCTCAACTCTCCCCAACCTTCCTTCCTCTTCCACTTCTGACCCTCCACCAGAAATACCTTCCTCCTCACCACCTAAATGCTCTAATCTATTGCCAACTGTCCTATCTCCTCCGAAATCTTCGTCTCCTAATAAATTCAATCTCCTAAATCTCTTGTCTGATTCTGAAGGAACCTCAAGTAACATTTTGGAAGCATGTACCAATGACCAATCGTTGGCTAATTTGGCCAACTCTCCTTCAGGGAAAAAAACCTCCTCCACCTCTTCAAAGCCTAATGACCAGCCACATAAAAACACTAGAGGGAAGGGCTCCAAGAAAGGCCATAAATTCAACAGTAAGTCATGATCCTTTCAAACATTGCGGTTTGGAATGTCAGGGGTTTCAATAACCCTGACAAAGTATTTTGCTGCAAGAAGATGGCTTCTGACCATGACTTAGACATGTTTTTCATACTTGAGAATAGAATTTTGGCTTCTAATTTGCAAGACCCTTGGTTTTGTAAGACTCACACAATTTTTGAGAATGAACTAAGCTCTAATAACTTCCATTTGGCTAATCCTGGTCGCATTTGGATTAAGTGGAAAGCTGACAAGATCTCCTTTGTTGTTACAAAAATCTCAAAGCAGGCTATCACCGGCATTGTTACCTTTGGATCTAATTCTACCTTTATTATTTCTGTGGTTTATGCTTCTAATTCATTTGATGAAAGAACTACTCTTTGGGACGAGCTTAGGAGTTGTTGTCCTAATAATGGTATGCCTTGGGCTGTATTTGGTGACTTCAACTGTTGTCGGTACAATTCTGAAAAAATTGGTGGTTCGGACATAAATGTTTCTAGGATGGCTCCATTCAACTCCTTTATTTTTGATTGTAACCTAGTGGACCTTCCTTCCTCGGGAAATTATTTCACTTGGTTCAATCAAAGAGCGGACAATCCCATTCACCTAAAGCTGGATCGTATTCTCATCAATGACACTTGGTTATCATCTTTCCCTAATTCTCACTACTTTGTTGGAAACAGCTTGGTGTCTGACCACACTCCCTTATTTCTAAAATCTAATAATAAGAGGGCAAGCAAGAAGAGGTTCATGTTTAAAAATTATTGGTGCAAAATTCCAGAGTTTGAAATTTACTTATTGACATTTTTGCTTCACCATCTACTGGAAATCCCATTCACAGCTTGTATCATAAGCTCAAGGCGCTGAAAGAGGGGATTACGGAAAAAAATTG
This sequence comes from Dendrobium officinale, assembly GCA_019514585.1. NCBI lineage: Eukaryota > Viridiplantae > Streptophyta > Magnoliopsida > Asparagales > Orchidaceae > Dendrobium > Dendrobium officinale. The sequence continues at coordinate 13,571,139 of CM033686.1, forward strand.
GGAATCTTCTTCTTTCCTTGAGGCTAAGTGCATGGAATTATCATTTCTTCAAGAGCATTATCAACACCTTGTTGATCTGGATCCTCTCAATCCACATCTTTGTGGCAATCTTAAAAATGTTAATCTTGACCTTGCTCTTTATAACTCTTTAAGAGCCAAGTGGATCATACAAAGAGCCAAGGTTAAATGGCTAAAGCATGGTGAGGAGGATCTCAAGTTTTTATACTCCAAGATTAATTGGAGGAAATCACATAATAGATGTATCCTTAATTCTGCTATCTGTGGTGAAGCTCAAAATGCTGATTTTAGTGGTATCATTCAACACTTTCAGAACCTGTATAACTCCCCTCCTCCTTTGAGTAACAATGTGGAGAATATTCCGGCTGGGAACCGGTTGTCTGAGAATGCTAAGATTATGTTGATTCAACCTGTGACAAATGATGAAATCCGGGAGGCTGTTAACTCTGGCTGCTCTTCCTCTGCACCTGGGCCAGATGGGTTTAATGCAGAATTTTTCAAAAATACCTGGCCAATTACTGGACTTTCGGTCTGCCTTGCGGTTAAGTCTTTCTTTAATAAATGCTATCTCCCTCACAGGGCTAAAGTTACTGCAATAGCTCTCATTCCCAAGAAAACTCATGCCGATTCCATTCAAGATTTCAGGCCAATATCACTTTGCAACGTTTTCCACAAAATTATTGCCAAGATCCTTGCCTCTCGGCTCAAGCCATTCATGTCTGAGATAATTCACAATAGCCAGGCTGCTTTCATTACCAATAGGATCTCTACTGATAACACTCTACTTGCGGCTGAAATTCTAAGTTTCATTTCAAAGACTCAAAAGGACAGATTCTTTTGTGCAAAATTTGACATCATGAAAGCTTTTGACACTATGTCTAGGGATTTCCTTTTTGCTAGGTTGGCGCAAAAGGGGATTCCTCCTCTTTTCATTCAATGGATTAAAGCATGTATTAGTAATATCAAATTTTCAATTTCTATTGATGGTGGGCTTGAGGGGTTTTTTTCTTCTTCCTCTGGAATTCGGCAAGGCTGCCCCTTGAGCCCATTTCTCTTTTGCTTCATCATGGATGCTCTTTCTTGCCTCATTGAAGATAATACCCTCATGAATAATTTTGAAGGATTTCATCATGTAGATTTCCATTTGACTCATCTTACTTATGCTGATGATTTGTTGGTTTTTGGTAAAGCTGACACTCACAACTGCGAAAAGCTTATGGGCATTCTTCAGCAATTTTCTGGCCTCTCCGGTCTTAACCTTAACCTCAACAAAAGTTCTCTTCTATTTTCCACCACTGCCACCATCTCTCCCTCCATTTCTCAAGCCCTTCACATTCATACTTGCTCTACAACAATTCCTTACTTGGGTATTCCCATTTCTTTGGGAAGAACCAAGCTTGCCGATTTTTCCCCTCTCATTGACAAAATTACTAATCTTCTTTCCGGCTGGAAAGCTAAGTTTCTCTCTTTTGCAGGTAGACTTCAATTCGTCAAATACACTATCACCAATCTTGTGGCTTATTGGATTAGGGGATCAATTATCCCCAAAACGATTTTGAAGGCAATTGACAAGGCTTGTTCCAAATTCCTTTTTCACAGTGGAGACCATACTAAGCGCCTGCATCTCATTTCATGGAAAAATTCTACTATGCCTCTTTCTAAAGGAGGCCTTGGCATTGCCTCCTTACATGCTCTCAGATCTGCTTACAATTGTGATACAATTCTCAGGATTTATAATGTAGACTCTCAACTTTCTAGATGGATCAAAATTAGATACTCTTCGCCTTGGAAGCCTCCTCCTAGACACAACACAGCTTTCTGGAAAAGTCTGCACAATTCTGCTATATTGTTTAAAAGCAATTTTACATTTAATGTCCTAGCTAAAAGTTCCATTAATATCATTTGGGATCCGTGGTGTTCCAACTTCTCTATCCTGGATTCCTTTCCTGACTTTGATTTCGGTTCTATCATTCAAGATAATGCTTGTCTTGCTAATTGGATGGCTGGATCCTCTTGGTCTCTTCCGACCTCTATTAATTCTCAAATTTTGGAGTTTTTTAGCTCCATCCCTATATCTACTGGAACTAACAAACATTTATCTTGGGAAAACAATGAAAATGCTTCATTCAAAGACTTTTATAAAGAATATTTTTCTTCTGAGAATGATGTTGACTGGGCAAATCTGGTGTGGCACAAAAAGCACTCTCTTAGACATTCAGTTTACTCCTGGATGGCTCTTTCTAATGGTCTCAAGACTTCGGCTGCCTTGACTGCGAGAAATATTGATGTTGGGAATATTACTTGCCCCTTTTGTCAAACTCACCCAGAAACAACGCCACATCTATTATTTGAATGTGATTATTCTTTCCAAGTTATCTGTAGGCTTATTCCTATATTTTCCTGCTTTCTCTTTAGACCAAACTTAGCTCAAGCCTTTCAGTTTATTACTGGGTTGGATTTTACTAGGGAGGTTAAGCTTGGTCTGTTGCTGATTTTAAATATTGCTGTATACTTCTTGTGGGCTGAGCGAAACTCTAGGAAACATAATGGGAGGATGGCTTGTGCCGTTACTCTTGCTAAGAGAATTTTCAGAACTGTTTACCTGAAATTAGATAGTTGGAAATGTGGAAAATTGATAAAAGAAAAATTAATGGTCTCCTACCATTAATTGGCCTTCTGTTGGGGCATTTGCTTTTCAATGACAATTTTGTATATGGGAGGTTGGAAATTCGCTGCTCGAGCTTGGATGTTGGCTGCTTGGTTTGGGGCACTTTCTATTTTTGCTGGAAGGGATCAGACTTTTGTTCTTTCTGGATGAACATTTGGTTTTTGCTGAAGTGCTGGGCATTTACTGGAAATCTACTCTTTCTGTTGTGGGGTTGGCGCTGGACGGTATTTTTTTGGCAGGCCATATTTTACAAATGGATTTGCTGGTGGCATAACCTTGCTGCCCGAATTCTTTTGCCATCGCTGATTCGTCGGATTCGAGCTTTTTGGGCAGGTTTTTTTTGGGTCTTGGACGATGATGAACCCTGCCACTCCTTTTGGACGATCTACGGGCAACCAAAGGAGACTGATCGCCTTCATGATTGGAATATCTAATTCTGAGTCCAGGCCAGACAGGATTTCTGTCTGTTTTTATGGTTCTTCTTTTTGGGGTTTATAGTTAATTATAAATTCAGTTTTGCTGGTTGCCCTCTTTTTGTTTTGGCAACCTTTTTTGAATTTATCATTGTAATCATCTTGATTTTTTAATAGAATGGGCTAAGCCCTCATTTCACCAAAAAAAAAAAAAAGAAATTAATAATACTTTAGTCATTTAAATTTTTAAGAAAATACTTGATTGTTTTGATAGTGAATTAATCCTTCAATTAAATTAAAATTTATAAATTTTATATCATCTTATATTTAATGTTCTTAAAATAAGAAATTCAAATAAAAAAATTTTTAAAACTGTCAGCCTCAAGTCCAAGTAAAAAATTATGATAATGATTATACAAATTTAATTAATTTGTGCTCCCATTAGGAATAATTTCTGGCTCCGCCACTTTCATTGACACAATCTAAAAATCTCGATCCTTCATTACACCCTTCATCAACCAAAGGACATATAGATTAAACATAATTAATTTTCAGACATAACATAATCCGCTCCTACATCTTTCAAATCGCCAAATTATCTCATTGATGAACTTAGCATAAAAGCAAGTTGAATTTCAAACCAACTATTTTAGAGACATGATTTGGCCTCATTCTATTTTTAATTAATGAAATTATCTATCTATTTTTTTTTATCAATTCCTGCAAAATTCAATTTCTCCCTCGAACAGTATTTTACTGGTAGCAATCTATCTTGCAACTGCAAAGCCTTCATGGAATTCTTCACAGAAACTCTTATGAATTCATTATCTACACCCACTGATTTATATTTTCTTAATAAGTCTCTATTATTGATAGAGAATTACGACCTTTAATTCAATACATGGATAAATGGCGATAAGAACCTCCTATAAGCAACTTTATGAGAAATTCCTTAGCCAAATTTTGTCCAAATTTCTGTGTGGTGGAGAACCGGCTGGGCAAAGCTCAGGTGCCTGGTTCGAATCTCCTGGACGGCAGTGTTAGCCTTAACCATCGACTCGGATAAATTGGTGTGGGTTGCCCGCTAGGTAGACCGAGATTTTAACTAGCCAATGTACAGGGTTTCCTCGTCTCAAAAAAAAAAAAAAAAAGTCCAAATTTGGCTACCTGCAACAAGAATCATAAATGTCTAAGCTCTCACTCTGAAAAGAAAAATATAAACTGTTCAAATTCCTAAACCCGAAACAAAAAGAGCTGCAAACTTCCATGAACCAGCTCTCATATTTCAGTTTTGAAAAGTTATGTGATTTCCCCCCCCCCCCCCCCAAAAAAAAAAAAAAGTTGTGTATGTATCTAGGGGTGTAAACGAGTCGAGTTTAGACTTTATTGAGCTTGACTCTTCAGTTTGAAAGCTAGCTCCAACTCGAGCTCGTTCCACTGCAAATGAGCTTGAGCCGGCTCGCGAGCCATGGGTGGGATTTTTTAAACTAGCGGGATTTTTAAAATTTAGACGGAATTTTTAAAACTTAAGCGGAATTTTTAAAACTCAGACGGAATTTAGAAAAAAAAAAGATGCAATGTTTAATATTTAAATAAAACTTAGGTTGTTATTATTATTATTATTAAATATTTAAATTTAATTAATAAAATAAAAATATTTTAAAAAAATATTAATAATTATTTGAGCCAGCTCACGAGCCAAGCCAACTCAAGCTCGAGTTCGTTTACTAAACAAGCTCGATTCTGAGCTACCGCTCGACTCACGAGCTCAATAAGCTCGACTCGTGAGTCCATAAACAAATCCAGCTCAAACAAGCTCCATTAACATATTTGATTGTGTAATTAGAATAACGAAGATTTAGATCCTTCTTTTTACAGAGAGCACCTTCATTTGTCTCCGCTACTTTCAGTCATTGTTTTAACATTATTATATATGTTCCCCGTTTCTTCTCTCTCTCATATTTTTGTCTCTCATGTGTAATAATACACAGCCACGAATGATGTGATTTGAGCACATGCAAGGCTGCTTTTCCGAGAAGGACCTGCCAACCAAAAAGGAGAGACAAAGGGTCAGAAAGAGTTATGAAAAGCAAAACCCCACCATTGCCTTCCATATATATCAGAGTCTTCCTTAATCTGTGCTAGATTCCATAACATAGAAGAATTTTTTCTATTTATAACTTGCATTAAGGTTAAGATGCTCAATCTAGCAATTAACTGTATCGAACCAGCAAATACTGTTAAGAGAAGAAGACATTGCCATTCCGTTGCACCGGTTATAATGTTATATATGAGCAAACGCAAAGATGAGTACGAAGAACACCGATATTGGGAAGTAGGCCAAATAAGGGACCATCTGTCTATTTCCGGAGTTCCAATAAACCAAAGAATGGGACCAGTCTTCCTGTATTCAGTTGAAGGAATTATATGCGGAGAGATGAGGCGTGCTTGAAATGTAATATTTTACTCTTTTAAATTTTTGGACAGCTGTTTGGTCTTCGTTTGGATTAATTCTTATATGCCGAACACTGTTTGGAGAGAAACTGGAATGCGTCAAGTCACTTTTGTGCTCGGTACCACTGACGTGGCGCATGTTGATTCGTATCCGGAAAGCGTTCTGCATCTGAGCTCCGCACAGAATAATTTATCCATCATTTGGGGCAGTTTTTTTTTTCTATTTTTTAAAGTAAGTTTTTAGTACAAAAAATTTTAGAACTCAAAAAATTTTTAAATCACAATCTTATGTCAAACAATTAGATTGATCATCATGAGCCCCTCATCACCCCAGTCATCACCCGATTGACTACAACTCTAATCAGCGTGATCAACCGGACCAACGTAATGCAAATCCCTACCTCTCAAACATGGGCGGATCCCCATTGTATTGAGGGGTGCAAATGCTCACCCTAAAAAAAAGTTTAAAATTTTAGAGGGAATATTTTGGAATATTTTGAGTATTTTGCCCCCTCTTAAAAAAATTTTTTTATCCTAATTTTATCAATCATAAGCGTCTTTGCCCATCCCCCCTCAAAAATGTTTTTTTGCCCACCCTTAAAAAAGAAGCTGAATCTACCCATGCTCTCAAATCAATAACCATATTATGAGAAATAGGGGAAATAGATAAATTAATTATGGGTTTTTTATGGGTTTTTTATCAGACATCCAAATCATCATTCATCAAGAATAGAAGTAGTGTCCACAGCGGCAGGAGTATGATTCCCCAAAGGGCTCTCATGAACAACATCAGATAGATCATACAAAACTTTGTGCCCAGCCCGGAGATCCACCGACTCCAATTAAGGAGCTCTAACTAATTGATTACGTACCAAAACTAATGGAAGCAGGAATTAAACAAGTTTAATCAACAGTAGCATTATTAATACCCTCACTAATAACAAAATCAGAAGTAACAATAGGTAAAACAGGAGTCATTATAGGAGCAGCCATATTATGCAGATTTTCCATCAACATCAACATTATTATTGGGGTTTGCATAATTGGTACCATTATTAACAACAATCACAGGTTCAGGATGATCATGGGAACCTCTCCTAAATGGGGATGAAGAATACGACAATCCACCTTTGAATGTCCCAGGGATTTGCTGTGAACAAAATGCAACGGAACTCCTCCTTTTCAGTATGTTATATATAACCAAATTTTTCAAAACAAAGCACACTATTGGGATAGCGTTTGATATTGTCTAGCTCAATCAGAACACGGTCAATAGATTGCCTTAAGCCTATTGAGGTAGCATTATCAATTTTTAATGGGCAACCAAATAAAGATCCCAAACCGTTCAAGATATGTTCGAAAAGAGATGGGGCCGAAGGTTCTGAAGTGAAATCCAAATCGGGATTATGGGCATTCCAGTTTAATGTCAAAAATGGCGACCACTTCATCAGTTCCATATAACAGTTGTTCACAAAGTAAGATCAATGAGAGAAAACACTTATACAATCCAAATCCTTGGCCAATTTAATTAATCATACATGGGTTGGATTTAATAGTGTAGCCGAAAAATTACCAATGAGCTAGCTTGAGATAAAAGAAAATTTTGTGGATAGAATCAAGAGCAGGTTTACGACATGAATATTTACCAACCAATGCAAATTTGGATGGGGCCACAAGTACAAGCATTTCCTTTTCTGAAATCCACAATGAAGGTAAGCCATGGTGGGTAGTGGTTTTAAGATTTGGAAAAGCCACTGTGGGTGAAGCCTTGATAGAGCTTCAAGAAATGAGCAAGATCCCTTCGGTCCATCTAAAAAGTCAGGATCGACAAAATTTTCACCATTCCACCCGTAAAGAGCTAGAGGTGGAAAAACCAAAAAAATAACTTCAAAAAATTTTGAGAAAGATGAATAAAAAGAAAAATGAAATAGTAGAGAGAACACTTCCATTAAGGCGTAACAAGCATATAAGAAGGCCATGGCGGCCAACGACTCTAATAAGGACTGCTAGGGAAAAAAATCCGACAGAGCCTTTGTAATTATTTAAATATGTGAAATAAATTTATTTTAAATATATAAAAATTCAAAAGTAGAGCGTTTTGGAGTTGATCTGGTGAGCATTGTGGCGTTAAGCAATATATATATATATATATATATATATATATATATATATATATATATATATATATATATATATATATATATATATATATATATATATATTTGCCTCTTCCCACTGATTCCCTCACTAGAAGAGAGAGGCAAATCATAAGGTAACTTCGTAAATCATTCAAATTGGAAGATTATTCATGTTGTTTTTTTGCCCATGCGTTTGCTAGGGTTTCGCCCCCTTCGGGCTTAGCCCGCCGCCTCCCTCTTCTTCTGCCTCCTGCTGTCGGGGGGTTTTTGCTATGGCTAAAAAGCTTTTGGATCCTGGCTTCCTCGCTGGTAAGCAACCTAAATCTTTTAGGGATGCTTTATCGGGTGATTCCATCATTTCTTTTCCGGATTTCCGCATATCTTCGAATCGAGGTATGCCATCTTTATGGTTCTCGGAAGAGGAATTTCTTCATCTTGCTAAACCTTTTGAGTTCGCTTTGGTTGGGAGGTTTCCTCTCAAATGCCCCACTTTAGACTCTATCCGTAAATTTTTTTTAAGTTTGAAATTATCGGGCGAATTTTTGGACACTCTTTTAGATCAAACTAATGTTTTGATAAAGCTACATAATGATTTGGATTATGCAAGGGTTTTTGCTCATAGATCTTACTTGGTTTTTGGGTGTTTCATGAAAGTTATTAAATGGTCCCCTGTTCTTGATCTTTCTGAGGAATCACCGGTTGTGCCTATTTGGTTGTCTTTCCCTGGTTTACGCCCTCATCTTTTCTCTTCTCGCATTTTGTTCGGTTTGGGTTCCATTTTTGGTAGATCGATACAAACTGATAATGCTACTGCAGCTGGGTCTAGACCTTCTGTAGCTCGTATTCTAGTTGAATTAGATGTTACCAAAACTTTCCCCGAATCTGTTTGGTTAGGACCGGAGAAATTGGGTTACGTCCAGAAGGTTGTCTTTGAAGGCATGCCTGGTTTTTGCTCTTCTTGTAAAACTTTAGGTCACAAAAAAATGGATTGTCCTAACCGTAATTCTAAACCTCCCACGACTGAGCCTATAGTTGCGGATTTTCTCAAGGAACCTGTTTCTTCTGTTGATCCTGTTTTTTTCTCGTGAATGTGATGTTTCGGGTAATGCTAATGATGCTTCTTTAGCTAGAGATGCTATTGACTGTGAAATTCCTATTATTAGTAATATGGATGGTGCTGAGCAAGTTTCTCTACCTGTTGTTGATGGTCGGTTTGCTCCAAACGACCAAGCTGGTGTTTCTATTAATGCTGGTGGAATTAATGAGGCTGAGGTGGTTGCTGGGCTTGATGTTGACACTGTTTTTGTTGGGGTTGGTGATTTGGAGAATGAAGTTAGTTGTGCTTTATCTCCTTATGCTCCTCCTTTTTTCCACCTGTGTTATTACCTAATTGTGTTGAGGCTGTTAATGTGGCTTCTTCGGTTGGGGTTTCTTCTGCTGTTATTTCTCCGGACTTTCATTTAGATGTTGATCCTAAATGTAATACGGTAGTTAATTCTTTAGTTGATGTTCCGGTTAATGTGGTTGATTCGCGTTTTGCTGGGAATGTTTTGGGTGATGCTTCGGGATTGGATGTTCGGAACAATTCGAATTTGCTGGAGTCGTCTGAGGGGGAATTGGTTTCAAATTCTGATGATGATTTCATGACGTCACCGGATTTCTGTGGTGGTTCAGATCCTGGTTGTGATTTTAATCTTGTTAATGTTATGCCTGCTTCTGTGGTTGGTTTTCGGGGCAGGGCTCGTGGTCGTGGACGGGGCCGCCGTCGCCGTTAGTCTTTTGTTTTAGTTTTCTATGGCTTTAGACTTATTGTAAAGGTTGGTTTATTCATATGGTTTTGCGTCGAATTTGGGCAATGATGGGTTGAGGCACACATCACTGCGCCGAGCTTGTGGCAACCATAGCTGTGGGTTCTTTTCGGGTAGCTTCGAGGTGCTTTTGGACGGTCCTAGTGACGTGTTGCCTCAACCGCCTACTGAGCCCGCGCTTTATTGTATTTTCTTTTTCTTCTTTTATTCTTTCCCTCTCTCTCTATTTGTACTGTTTTCTTGGTTTTATTAATATATATATTTCTTTAAAAAAAAAAGGAAAGAAGAGAGAGGAGAGAGAAAAGTTTTTGGATCATATTTATCAACCATTCATATTACAAATTTTATTATATTCATTGTAATTGACTTATCTTTTATTTTTATTTTCAATTATTTTATTTCTACAAATTTTATCTCTCCTAAATCTTCCTAAAATGTATTATCTTATGATTTCATAAGCTTTCATCGTTCAACTTTGGATATATTATAGATTCAATCATTCTGAATGATAGATATGATTTTATTATTTTTTAAATGAAGTACTGAATAATATTAGATATATGATATGATAACTTCACATGATATCCCACTCCACATGATCTACTGATTATGAGTCATGAGTAGAAAATCGCTTGAGAGTTATAAGGAGTTTGGATGAATGATTCACACTATTCAGTCGGAGATATAAAGAATATAATAATTGAGAGTTATAAAGAAAGACTGATTAGAAGTCATAAGTGTAGGAGCAAGATATCCTTAAGATGCACAAATTTAATATCTGAATACTGATATTGCTACAAACATTGTACTGATATTATAACTAATACTAATATTGTTTATTATCATTAACACTATTTAATGTTATTGATCATAATATTAATATTGTTATTGACAGTAGTACCAATGACTGTTACTAATACTATGATTGATGGTTTAATGAATTGAGATATGACAAACTATAAAAGTAAAAATTGATACATATAATCAGTGTATTTATTGATACATATATATTTTTATATAATTTATAATATATTATTTTATTTATTTTTACATTGATTTTAGTTACTTATCAGGTTATGTGCTCATTATATGATTTTACATGTTTTCAAGAAATGAAAAGGATCCTATGATATGAGGCTTCAGACAAAACAATAATGCAATTATGTTTCTTTTCAATGTTCATCAGTAAGATCTAGTTAAATGGATATAATGAAAGACAGATGTAATTCTTCCAATATAGATTCTGGAGTGTGTTAGACTTGGCATTTGATAAAGGCTTGTGTGTGAGTTTGCCTTAATTGGACTAAATGCAAAAAAAGCTACTTTTTTATTTTTATCATATTTATAGCTAATGCAACTATGAATTTTCCATTACCTTTTAAGTTGTGCAATTAAAACTATTGTGATAATCGACATTATATTAAAAACTATTACTCCAATGCAAAAATTTTCTGAAGGGTTATTATTAGTCAGACATAAGCATCTCCGTGATATAAATCATGCACTAGCTATAAGACAGTGAATATTATTTATATGGTGAGATAGATATCCATTATATGGTCGGGTATGATGAGGTAGATATTAATTATAGGGTGAGATAGATCTCAAGGTTTTATTTGAAAATAAGATGGATAATTTTGCATGAGAGATATAGCAATGCATCAATTAAATTGATGCATAAACGCCTAATTAATGTAGAAGCATAAGACAGTATTCAGTTATGGTGGAGGAAGTGAGAATGAATTGATGAGAGTTAAAAGGGGAGAGAAGGATAAAAACAGAGAGTGAAATCATAGTAAGTCCATGTTTGCGAGTTTGAACTATCATGAGAAACTGCGAGTTTGAACTACCATCTCATACAATTGACAAAATCGATTTTGAGGAAGTTATTTAGTAGATATTCATTTAATTTTTTTTTTTTAAAGATATTTCTCTCTTGTTCACTTTACTTTCATTCCAAGTAGGGGAGTCCGTGGGTCTTAGAAAGGCTAGGGTTGGCAATATTTGACACGACTTGCAAACCCGACAAAAATCTGACCCGAAAATCACGGGTTAAGGTCATCCCATTTTTTGAAATGGGACAGGTTTGAGTTCAACAAATAGGCCTGATTCAAAAATCGGGTCGAATTCAAGTTAACCCGGAAACTCGGGAATGACCCAGAATGACCAGGGATAAGTCGCCTGCCTGCGTCTTATTGAGTCGCCCGATGTCGTGTGTCTCTTCGCTGGCGTGTTTGCCCGACTGTCTTGCATCACCCGCTGCTGCGCAGTAGCCGATGCATGACCTCTATCGTGCCACAAGCGAATAAGCGCATGAATGGAAGGCCAACGACATACTTACAGGTCGGGTCGGGTTGACTCAAATCCAAAGAGAGTCGGGTTTTTGTCTGAAAAAGTGACCCGTTTGCAAAAAAAATGGATCGAGTCGAATAATGCAGGGTTAGTTCCAGATTTGACCCAAACCCGACCCATGACCCGCTTTTGACTGCCTTGGAAAGGGTTAGTAATTTGTGCGCTTTTATATTTTTACAGTGATTATGATTTCTTTATTAAAAGATTATTTCATAAATTACATAAGTTTTGGTATTCACTTCTATGATGCTTAATCTTTTTTTTGGTTGATTTTTGAGTCATTGCATGTACTCTTAAATTGATGCTTCTATAACATAAAGTTAGACACAAACTTTTATGAATAATTGGTATTGAAGTAAATGTTTACAGGTGAATATGATGATCATAAAGTTAGTTTTTGAGAAGTTTTATAAATAAAAAAAAAAACCCTTTGAAAAAATAAAGATATGTATCATTCTAATCCAGCAAAGAAACTGTGAAGTCACTCATTAGATATAATGATATATGACGATACTTAAGATCATTTGTAAAGAATTTACAAATATTGATGGAAAAAGCTGTCTTAAGAATTTAGCTACTTTTGATGAATCGGGTCATGACACTGATTTTAGAGGTAATAATTACAAAAGAGTTGTGCCGCAAGATGGAGTCCTTACGAATGATTAAAAGACATTGCATCAAACTCAAAGTTTTTTAATGTTTTTACTATCATTACACAATGCAGGATATATAGATTTGGTTATCTTGAAGGTAACTCAAATTAACGGACTATATGCATTGTAGAGTATAGCATTTACAGATGTATATATTGGATTCAAGAACTTCGTTAAATCTTCGTAACTTGAGAAGTAAATGAATGTTAAATTACAAGTTACATAAAAGTTTCCGAAATAAATAAATATTATTAGTTAAGTGGGAGAGATGATTAAGAGAATTATTCATGTTTTAGGCAATTAATGTGAATGTGAGGTCATATGATTTTTTAACATTCAAGAAGAAAAATACTTTAAGAGTGCAAAAATTTAGTGATAGGTGGAAGATTAAGCTCTATGATATTAATTCAAAGAGCTTTATTTTTGCTACATAGATTATTTTTAGGTATTAAGCTAAGGCTGCGTCGTTTAAGCCTGATAAAGTTGCATGATATAGAGTGTTTAAAACTTTTAGAACTTAAAGGATTTGACCCAAAATAATTACAAAGAAGATTAAAATTTTTTCATAATATTAATTTAAAAAGAAGAATTTTTATATATTAACTCAATATAATGTATGAATCACATGTTGAATTAGCATCATGCTTCCTTTGTGAAAGCATGAAAATATGTTAGACAGTATGTTAGGTAGTAACTCAATATGCTCACATGAATCATAAATTATGCAAGATATATGTCAAGCTTCTTGTGTGAAACCTTAAAATGTGTAGGGTTATTTTGCACAAGTTAGGTAGTTAAGAATTTGGTTGGTGATTGTATAAGGATTATAGGTTAATGTTAACCACTGCAGTTGATTGTGTTCGATTTCTATTACGCCAATGGTTATCATTCTGTGGGCATGATGAGTCACCCGGATCTGATAATTTAGGAAATTATTTGGAGCTATTTGATTTCCTTGGTAATCATAATGATGAAATTAAGAAAGTTTTATTCACATATTCAAGCTCAAATTTGAAGTTATCTTCACCAAAGGTTCGATCAGAAAGAAATTTGTTCAGCTGCAACTGCAGAAACTTTGATATTAATCATGAAAGATATTAGTGACTCCTATTATGCCGTTCTAGTTGATGAATCTCGTGATGTCTCTACAAAGGAACAACTAACTGTTACAGTAAGATATGTGGATAATTTAGAGCAAGTTGTTGAAAGATTTATAGGCATTAAACATGTCGCATCGACTAATGCAGTTTCCTTAAAAGCAGCCATGAAAGATATACTTGCAAATTTGAAGTTGTTGTTCCTGTACGTTATGAGTTCTACATTCAAAGCTCATCGACGATCAACATGCAGAAATGATGACGTTACAAATTTACATCATTACTGTGTGGAATTCTTTTACACTATTATTGATATGCAATTTCAAGAGCTGAATAATAGATTCTTTGAAGCTAGTACTGAATTGCTTCTTTGCATATCATGTCTAAATCCAAGTAACTCATTCTCTGCTTATAATAAAGAGAAATTAATTCGGCTTGCAGAACTATATTCAGTTGATTTTTCTATAGTTGAACTTGTGGCTTTAGAGCACTAGCTATCAACATACATTCTTGATTTGCGTACAAGTGAGGAATTATCATCTTTGGAGAGCATTGCTAATCTTGCAAAACAATTTGTTAAGGTTAAAAAAGATATCGTGTGCCCCTTAGTTTACCGGGTTCTTGTTTTAGCATTTACTCTGCCCTTTGCCACCGCTACAGTGGTGTGATGATTGGCTCAACGACTGCCTAGTGCCATATATTGAGAAAGAAGTACTTGATTTCGTTCCAAATGAAGTTATAATGCAACATTATCAGAAGATGCAGAATAGAATGCAAAGCTTGTAATTTTTATTGCAATATAATATCTTGTTTGAATTTTGTTATAAATATATTTTTTATCTTTTTCTAATTTTGCACCCCCCCCTAAGAATTAAGGCCGGTTCCGCCCTTGTTGATTTATGATTGATGCATGAGGGCTACACATATATATCTCCGCAATGTTCACAATCATTCTCTTTCATTTACTTCCAATCAATTTCCATATTCAATTATGTGAATAATAATAGCATTACATTTGATAGCAATCAGGCCTATTCTAAATCCATCAATCACAAAGTTGTCCTTATATTACTAGCAGATTTTGGTAAAAAAGACAGATTATTTGGTTAGGAGCTCTTATATATATATATATATATATATATATATATATATATATATATATATATATATATATATATATATACACCACAAGACCACAGCAGGGCCACATCAGGAGAATTACAATTAGGGAAACACAAAAAGCAACAAATTCAAACAATATGAGAAAAACACAGGCCAAATTAGAAGCAATCTCCTGTGTCGACCTCTCCCCCAAAATTTTCCGCGAGTTCCAACATTTGAAGTACGCACAAGAGTAAAATCATTGTCGGACTCAACAGACTGAGAATCCGACTCCACATCCGACGAATCAACCAACCAATTATTCTGATTCCGAATATCCAAACCAGAAGAATTACCCACACACTTGGCCATCACTTGGGAATCAACCTCGCTTACAGGGACCACAACTAAACTGTTGGTAATCAAATTAACTTCCTCTCTTCCCTTCTCATTTTCAACCGGTACCACCACAACAGGCATAACACTGTCAGAACCACCATCTGCATCCTTTGAACTTGGCCACCCCCAATTGAATTCACAACACCCAAAACTGGCGAGCCATCAGAATTCACCACATTCATCGCACCAAACACCACCTCCGGCACCACCACCGGAGAAACATGATCACTAACATCAGTCACAACCGGAGGTACAAAAGGAGCTGCATCGGGGGATAAGACAGAACAGTTACCAATACGACTAGTAGGCGCATCAATCCCAGCATTAACCACATCAACCACATTCAAAACGGATGGATTAGTAGTGACCAAAGACTCCAAAATCCCAGGATTAATGCACATGTCCAAGGAATTGGCAACAACACCATTATTCGCACTATCAACAGGCTTAACCACATTCTCAGTAGATTTTTGCGCATGCAAATAAGCAGAAAAATTACCACAATCCCCCTTGATATGACCAAGCCGTTTACAACCATCACAATAAGTAGGCACCTCCTCGAAACAAACTCGTTGAACATACCCAGAATTCTCCGAACCAAGCCAAATTTTATCAAGAAGGTCCTTAGTAATGTCAATCTCCACCAGGACCCTCGCCAGAGAAGGTCTAGATCCGATAGATGTAGAATTATCAACTTTTAAAGGACGGCCAAACATCGAAGCCAAGGCATGAAGGATACGAGGGGCAAAGAGGTGTGGTCGCAAACTGGGAAAGGCAACCCAAATAGGAATAACCGGAGACTCAACCCCGACATCAAGATCCGGCGACCATTTAGTAAGTTTCAAATAGCAGTTATTCACCAAATAAGATCTATGGCTGAAAACTCTACTATAATCCAAATCATTAGAAAGCTTAATGAGAATATGAGATTGATCCAGTACAGTTACAGAGATTTCAGCGTTAAGTTTCAAGCTGAAAAAAAATTTCTGGATAGCATCAAGTGAAGGCCGCCGCATAGGAAAGAAACCAACTAGAGCAAATTGAAAAGGAATAGACAGAGCTAAAATTTCTTCCTCCGAAATCCATAACGAGGGTAAACCACGACAAAAACCCTTTCTTAACTCAGGAAAATCAACTGTACTCGAAGAACCAGATAAAGCTTCCACAAAAGAACGCGATTTAAAGGATCCATCCAAAAAACCGGGGTCACGAACACGACTAGCCACCATAATGGAAGGAAAATGCAAAAAAAAAAAAATGAGACTTCCCTGTAGAAGACGAGCCCCAATAGAGCTAGGGCAAAGCCCTAGCGGCGGATCCCCAGCGTTGGCAAGCCGTCGCGAGCGGAGTCCAGGCCGTCGCGCGAACAAGGCCGGAGACGCACGGTGGCGAGCCGTCGCGCCCGAAGTCCAGGCCGTCGCGCGTCGACGCGACCCCCGAAGCCCTAGCCGTCGCGCGATGTCCAGGCCGTCGCGCGTCTTAGGTTAGGAGCTCTTATATATTGTGCTTAAAATCTCAACTTGAAAATTTCTATAATAATAATAATAATAATAATAATAATAATAATAATAATAATAATAATTATTATTATTATTATTATTATTATTATTATTATATACTAATAATAATAATAATAAGATGATGAAAGATTAAACTGAAAATTCATTTATTAAGATATTGCTATATCATTTATATTAGTCTCAAAAACATGCATGGCAAGGGATGAAAATAATAAAAAAATCAATATAATTAGTTTATATATGATTAATATATTATCAATTGATATGTCCATTTAGGATTTTGTTTGACATTACTATGATAATGATATATAAAATTTTAATTATATACATTCATCTTATGTATTTTATTTTAGATAAGATTGACACATGATTAATTACAGTTTAAACTCAGGAGTTAGTGAGTTTTTTCATGCTACACACATATTTTTTTTAGGAAAATATTAATTTTATTTCATCCATAAAAAGGTTTCATATTCCTTAAAAGGATCACAAACTCACTAAGTGCTCAAAGAGCTACAAGCAAACATTGAAATAAAACCTAATGAGTTAAAAAATCCTAGACTAATTACAAGAAAAATAAAAAAAAGACATGTAAGGAGCCATAACCCAAAAACTACATTAAGTGCAACATAAAATCCATTGCATGAACCATCAGAAAGGTCAATCAGGCACATCCTACAAATATTCAAGACAAAAAACAACAACCAAAAGATCATTGAACTATATTAAACACATACCTGTGATAAGACCCCATAATCAACATAATCAAAGCCACAACAAGAACATAGCACAAGAGTTTCAAAATTTACAAGATAAGAATCATCCAAAGGCCAACCACCATAAGAAACGTTGGGCCATTACACTACAAGAAAATGTCCGATTTCTAGCAGAATTTTTCAGTTGAAATCGGATAATTTTCTGTAGAAAAATACATTTATGATGGCTTTCCAACTATAAAAGCAGCGTAAAAAAAAATTTCCTGAGAAAAAAGTGGTTGAAATTTTTTCTTTTTTGTGGATATTCCACTGAAAAAAAAAGCCGATGCCTGCTACGCGCTTGCCCGTGGTGGCCTGAGTTACCTGCATCCGCCCTGTTTGCTCTTGAGCCCCACTGTTAGAGCCCAATGCTACACACCTGCGTGATACCCATGAGATTCAAACTCTGCTCATCAAGAAGGTCATAAAACGCCCAACCTCTCCACTACAAATGAAAAAAATGTTTTGACTATCACTATTTTATATTTAAACCAGAAGTATACAAACATTAAAGTAAATAATTATTTAAAATAAAATATTAAGACCAATTATTAATTAAAATAAATTATTAAAATTAATAATTAATTAACATAAAATATTAAAATTAAAAAAATAAAATATAAGAATATCTTTTTTTTTTTCAAAAATCCACTGAAAACCCTACATAAATCTGCTATAAAAAGTTAGGAAATTTTTCACCTGTATTCCATTGGAAATAAGCTAGAAAGTTTCAAAGGAAAAAAAGCCAAATTCCGATGGAGATTTTCCTATCGACATTCTGCCTGAAATTTTGCTGGAAATTCTAGTAGAAAATTTTCAACTGAATATTATTGTAAAATTCTGTCATAAATGCCGGCGTAAAATTTTAGCCAGAAATCCTTCTAAAATTAATACGATAATTTGCCTTTTTACTATAGTGTTAAATACATGAACACTAACAATGCAAATGAAGCAGAATAAAGCCTAAACAGGAAATAACAAAACACCCAACTAACAACTTGTTAAGATGAAATACCACTAAAATGCTTCACTAACACTAACCGGCCTGAACTCCACTAAGCAAAACATAAAGGGGTATGAACAATCCAACCACAATACACGAGAAGCCTAGGAACTGGTTGATCATAGTGAAAGCCAAAGAATCCAATTTCAGATAATGAACCAAACAAAATAATTTAAAAAAATAGCAACTTAAGCAATAACAAAGATCCCAACACATGTATTTTGTGGCTCCTTCGGGTGTGTTGTTTGGTGATGCCTTCGCCTGGGCGCAGGGTGGTAGTTATGCTCTTCATAATCCTTATATTTGGAGTTTTGGTCGTTGCTGTTTGGCTGCATTAATATATTCATGTAAATAATTATACTGATATTTCTATTTTTGAGTGGCATTTGAAGGCTGGTGTTTGATTTTTTCATGGTTATCTGTTGGTTATGCTACTCATCAGATGGATTAGTCATCTGTGTCTAAACAATAGTGTCATTTAGAGGGTTATTGTTCTTTGCTACATTTGCACTAGCTTACCCAGCTACATTAACTATTAATGTTTAAATTTACTTTATTATGTATTTTATTGCCAATATTTTTTTTGTATTATCATTTTGTGTTGGAGTTTTATCTTCTTAAGGGTATAGAAGTTCGAGAATTTAGGTGACATGCTTGATTCTTTTAGAAGTTGATTACTTTTGGATCTTTCTTTTTGGGGAGCTGGCACTTTGTAGCCCTAGATTTTATCTAGGCAATTTTGTATTTTGGGTGTGGGGGACTTTCGGCTTATAGGTCTTTTCTTTTTTTAATTTTGTAGCTCTTCGAGCATTAGTGGGCTGAAGATTCCCCTTTGGACCTTGTATTTTTCCTTTTATATTAACATGCAGGCCCTCCCCCCCCAACACACACACACACACAAAAGAAAAAAGAAAGAAAGATCCCAACACATGGGCGCCAACATGAAGAGAAATTCATACAATGAACCATTTTAAAGAATCATAGAATCAGAGGTAAAAGCAAACACTAATGAACCATCACATAAGCCCCAATAGGAAGAGACTAATAGAAACCAATTCCCAATGAGAAAATGTTCTATCAAAAGAAAATTAAAGGCATAATAACATAACATATATAGTAACCTAAAATAAAAACTAGAAAGTAACGAGAAAGTTAAGGATGTTTTTATTAATGGCACTTGGAATGTGAATTTGCTTGCTAATATGATTCCTAATACCATTATTAGTTTAATTATTAAGATTTCCATTTTTGAGGAGAATGAGGACTGCATTTTTTTTAGTAAGTCCACTGATGGCCGATTTGATACTAAAGTTGTTAGGAACTCGATCAGACAGATGCTGCCCAAAAACTATCTTTTTGAATATATTTGGCATTCTAATATCCCTTCTACTTACTCCTTTTTACTTTGGAGAATTCTTCATAACTACTTACCTGTTGACTCTCTTTTGATTAAAAAAGGGTTGGTTATTGTTTCTAAATGCCAATGTTGCTACCATCTTGAAAACCTGAACGTTTTCATCAATGGCCCGATTGCTATCAAAGTGTGGTTGTACTTTGACAATATTTTTAATGTTCTTAAATGTGCTCATTATGATTTGATGAATGCTATGCTTAGTGGTTGGATGGTTCCTACTAAAGGCCACATTAGAAATATCATTCATGTCCTCATTTGTTGGTATTTATGGGATAGCCGTAATGCTGTCAAGCATGAGAATATTGGCATGAATGCCTTAAATATCATTGCTAAAGTGAAGAATAAGATTTTTCAACTTCATAGTGCCAATTTAATTAAGGTCGGGTCGTTTAAGAATTGCATTAACACTGCTTTGCATTTGGGTTTGAAGTTATTGTTTGAGCCTATTATAAAAAAAGAGAAGTTGATTTTCTAGAAATGCCCTGCTCACAATTGTTTCAAACTCAATACGGATGGCTCTTTTAATAACTTGAACTCTGGTTGTGATGGCATTATTTGTGATCATATGGGTATGGCTGTTATGGCTTATGCTGGGCCTTCCCCTGGTGATAACGCCTTGCAAGCTGAGATTGATAGCTTGTTGTATGGGATCCATTTATGTCTCTCTCTTGGTATTAATAACATTTGGGTGGAAGTGGATGCCTTGCTTTTAATTCAGTATATTAATGGCGTTTCCATGAACAACCCTAACAATTTTTACAAAATCAGAGACATTAAGCATTGTCTTTCTAGTATTAATTTTTCTATATCTCATATTTTGCGTGAAGGCAATGCCGTGGCTGATGGCTTAGATAAGTTGGGGTGTTCCATGAATGATTTTGTTCTTTTTAACAATATTTCCCTTCCCAGGGAGATTAAAGGGCTTATCAGGTTGGACCGGATGGGGCTTCCTTATATGAGGATCTAATTTTTTCTTCTGTGTTGGTTTCGGGTTGTTTTCTGTTTGTCTGGTTCTTTATGTTGAATGTTATCTTTATTTGATGCGTTTGTTGATTTTCTGCCTTCCTGTTTATTTCTATTGTTCATCCTTTTGTCTTCATTGTGGTTTGGTTTCTGGATGGGTACCAGGTGCTGGCATTGCATGCTTTTCTATGCGTTCTTCCTGTTGCTGGAACGATCTGTTAGATAGTTTTGGATAATATTGTTATTCGTGTTGGAGCAATGCTTTTTCCTTCTTTTTGTATCTTTGCATATTAATACCATGTTAATTTTTGCAATTTTATATTTGGTGACTTGGTTTTTACTGGTGACTGCCTGGAAGGGGCATAACTCTTTTGAGGTTTTGTTTGCTGGCTTAAATTTTTGGCCGGGGTGTGTCTGTTGCTGCGGCATTTCTCTTCTGGTTAGCATTAAAACATGTAAGTCCATTATTTTGTTGGTCCTTGGCATTCCTGGGAATATTTTTCCTTCTTTAGATCTTTTATTTGTTATTAGTATTTCTTGTTTGTGGTATTTTTGCTCTAGTTTCCTTGCAGGCCTTTTTTTCAGGTTTTTGGAGCTCCACGCTCGTTTTGTGCAGGGGACGTCTGCTGTTGAGAGGGACATGTTGATTGCGGTTAATTTTTCCCTTTGCTTTTTGTTTCATAGAATGTTCCTAGGGTGCTGTGTACTTTTGAGTAGTAGGAAAATCCAGCTCTTAGGTTTCTTTTTTATTTTATTTGTAGCTCTTCGGAGAAGTCGTAAGCTAGATTTCCCTTTAAGGTCTGTGTAACTTTTTCCCGATATTAACGTGTAAGCCCGTAGGTGGGTTTTAACCCAAAAAAAAGTAACGAGAAACTGCTCAGAAATAGCTACCTTCTGACATATGAAATGCCTGAAGCATCAAGAACGATTTTACCTTTAAGAACTCTATAGGAGGTGTTCATATTAAACAAAATAGTATCAAAAATTTTGGAACCTTTACTGCTGGTCGCTATTTTTAAAGTTTCATCTACTCTTTTCTTCTTCTTAGATAAAATGGGTGGATCCAGTATTCTTTAAGGATCATTTGGAGGCAGCTTCTAAAGTTTGTGCAGTTACTTCTTGAACTTTATTTGATTTGTTTAACATAGTCGCATGAGACATTGAGACCTCCAAGTATGTATGGACAAACCAACTTTAAATAAATAATAATCTTCTGCATATTTGTCAAGATAGTGTATCTCAAATAAGAAACTATCAACATCAGGTATATTGTGAGTTCTCAAAATGTCTTCCTCACCCACATAAATGGGAATTGGTAACTCTTTTAATTTTTCATATTGCTCCATAAGGTTCCAACCATTCGTCACAAAGAAGAATTCAATAGCACAATTCTTTGATGGATCTTTGGTTCTAAGATATAATAATTTAGATTAAAATGTGATGCGACCTTGCATATCACATATAAATTGACTTATTCTCAAAAGGTACTCCGGTGTCAGAACTACTCCACGATCCTTGACGAAAGCAATCAACCCCATAATGATCAATACAGGAAAATCACCTATTACCGGTGAAAAGTTTTGATGAAAATTGTTTATTCTCCGGCTAAATATGAATTTACTAGTGAATGTTCGGCCGAAAATTTTTTGCCAGTAAAACCCGCGTTGGAAAAATATTCCATCTAAAAATAGCCATAAAAAAGTATTGCCGTTGGAAAAATAAAAAATTTTAATTAAAAAAAGAAGCCTTGCTTGTATGCCTCCCCACCTTACTGCCCGCAGCCTACTCGGCGGACCGCCCGCCCTCCAGCGCTAACCGATGGCCCGCGTACGCTGTCTTCCTGGATGCCTTGCCACACCGCCCTCTGCCTAGCTGCCCTCCTGCTCCAACTGCTGCCCCCACGCGCTGCCTGCCTGCCTGCCTTGCCTACCGTTGGTTTCGAACTAGGTTTGGAAAAAAATTTCAAGGGCCCAACCAATTTGCTGAAGAGGCAAATGTATAAAGATGTTATTTTTTTATATAAATTATAATTATACAAAAATCAAAATTAAAAATTAATTAAAATAAAATATTAAATTAAATAAATTAAATAAATAACTTATTAAATTGATAATTACTTAAACTAAGTTATTAAATTAATAATTAATTAAAATAAATTATTCAATTAATAAGTAATTTAAATAATTTATTAAATTCTTAATGAATTAAATTATGAATTTATGATTTTTTAGAAATTATTAAAATCCGTTGGAAACAAATTCATTAGAAAGTCGCCGAAAACTCTACAGTCGGAAATATTTCAGCGTAATCTACTGGAAAATAGTTCGCCGGAAAAGCCGCTGGTAATGAGCGATTTTCTTGTAGTGGATTCACATGGCTCTATAAGAAAATTCGGATAAGTTGACTCCGTATGATGTTTAAATATCGATTAATTCAGGAGCAGGAGGGAATAATAAGCCGGCTTGTAAACTCATTACATAAATGGTTTAATCTATCAATGTAGGAAAGCATACTCGATCAAATTTTTTAGGAGTTTTTACAACAAGATTGTTGTAAAAATGGAACATCTTGCAAAATATGATCAAAGAATTACCAGTTATTGTAGACATCATATCATCAACCCTTGCTACCTTGTAGAATCTATTTAAATCATCATTTTGTATAGGGGGAGATTGATCTTCTTTTGATATGAGTAGTTTGAGAGGAGAATGATCACTCATTGGGACTTTTTTTACAGGGGCACTGGAGCTTTAATCCAAGACAGCGGGATGCCTTTAATGTAAGAAGAAGAAGAAAGACAATTACTACTCCTTCTATATAAAGAGGAGCACTTGAGCTTGAAACAACACAATGAAAAGCCTCTAATATAAAAAAAAGTAGATAATAGGAGAATAAACAAAAAATTATTAGAAGAGGGGGCACCAAATGGTGCCCTATTAAGGCGCCAACCGGTGCCATTTCTAAAAAAAGGTGCACCGGCAACCGGGTAGCGCGGGCAGCCAACCAAGTAGCTGGGTAGCGCAGGTAGTAATTTGGAAGCATGGGTAGATTGCTAGTAGTAGAGCCGATGGTAGGTGATGTGATGCCCCAGAATTTAAATTGGAAGAATTATTCATTAATCTTTAAAAAAAATAGCAATCATAGCTATCTAATATCATCTATCAGTAATAAATAACAAAATAAATTATATAATTCAAAATATCAATGTACACATCTATATTCATTTCCAAAAATTATGTACACTACTAAAAATATACACAATCAAATCATAACTATTCTATCTTGAGTACACAAGAATAATTATAACAAAAAAAAAAAAAAAAAAACCTAAGGAATCTTGACTAGCCTCACACTCCTACTTCATTGCCCTAACCTAAAATCATTTAACTACATATAATAAGCTTAAAAAACCCAGCAGGTCACCAAAACTTACAACGGAATTCAAAGCTCGATAAAGGAGTAATATGCATGTCAACATTAAAATCATAGCAGTTACATTTATATGATTATTGAATCAGTGTAGAAATAATAAATTCACATATATTAGTAGAATCTATAAGCAGTAAAATACTACAATATAGAAGCTAGTAAAGTAGTAAACCAATACGAGTATCAAATCTATAAAACAATCATCGTACATGACGCCGGAGCTATGTGTTGTATTAAGTTTTTAAATTCTTTTATATAACTTCAGGTTCATGTACTGTAGCACCATTCTCATTAGTTTGTTATCTCTCGTCTATGGCCTACTCTGTGGCCTGTTTTGTGTATAAATAAACAACTTATGGAATAATAAAGCAGAGATGGTTTTAGTGCAACTTTAGAATTCCTTTTTCTGGAATTTGTTCTGTATCCTGACCAACGTCAGGTGGTGGTGTTCTTGTTCTTTCGGCGTTGTCCCCAGGAGTTGAGCCGATCCTCTCAGGATTGGTAGGTGCTGTCTCAGCCACCTACCTCGTCTCCGATCCTTGCCGCGACTGTTTCAGCCCCTAGTCCGGTGTCAAGTGGTATCAGAGCCGGCAAGATGCCGCCTCGACGACAACCTCAACGACAAGTTCAAGAAATCTTGATCGAAGATCTACGGCGAGAAATCACCCAACTACAACAACGACTTGCCAGATGCGAGCAAAGAGAACCAGCGAGACAACAGAATGAGGAAGAAGACATCAATCCCTTCCATCAAGAAGGCTCTAGTGATGATGATGCAGGAAGACCGACATTTGGGCAGAATAACAGGAAATTACCTCATGATTACGGAATCAAACTCGAACTCCCTGAGTTCGACGGCCGAATGGATCCCGATGAATTTATAGGGTGGTTACAGACGGTGGAGCGAATTCTTGAGTTCAAAGAAATACCTGCTGATAGGATTGTTAAATTGGTGGCCATCAAACTCAAACGAGCCGCGTCTCTATGGTGGGAAAATCTGAAAAGATCAAGAAACAGAGAAGGACGGAGTAAGATCACTACTTGGCCAAAAATGAAAAAAGAATTGCAGCGAAAATATATCCCAGAGGTATATAAACAAGACTTGTTCCTAAGGTTAATGCAGCTCCAGCAACAACAAATGACCGTTGAAGAGTATGTCGCTGAGTTCGAGCAGATCTCCCTAAAATGCGATCTAGCTGAACCTGAGGAACATACTATAGCTCGTTTTTTAGGCGGATTACAACCTGCCATTTCCAACGTTGTCCAGCTCCAACCGTATTGGACCTTCCAAGATGTGGTGAATTTGGCCTTAAAGGTAGAAAAGCAGCAAAATCGATTCAAGAAGGTTCCTGGTAAGATGCCAATACCAGATTCGCTGCCAGAAAAAGATAGCAAACTAGGAAATTATGCGGCCGGGCCCAACAGACATGTCGAGAATCGTCCGCCCCATGTACCATCTCGTGCTACCCCACCTCCAACATCTTTGCCTGCACGCAAATGTTTTAAATGTCAGGGGTTTGGCCATATAGCATCCGGTTGTCCCAATCGCCGGGTCATCACCTTGATGGAAGAACCGGAATCAGAAGACACTGCTGCCACATCACCCGCCGAGACAACTAAGGACGAGTTAACATATTTACAAGGTGACGAGGGAAATTTGCTGGTCTTAAGACAAACTCTAAACATACATAAAGGCGAATCTTGGCTGCGCCACAATATCTTTCGCACTCGATGCACTGTGAAGGATCGAGTATGTGATGTGATCATAGATAGTGGAAGTTGCGAGAATGTGGCGTCCGTCCTCATGGTTGAAAAATTACAGCTCGACACCACCAACCACCCGAAACCATACTCACTCTCGTGGATCCAGAAGACTGCTGAAGTCCAAGTAAACAAACGTTGTTTGGTCAATTTCTCCATCGGCCATTTCAAAGACTAGGTGTTGTGCGATGTGGTACCCATGGACGCTTGCCACCTCCTATTGGGTCGACCATGGCAATTCGACAAAGGCACCACGCATAATGGCACTGCAAATACGTATTCATTCTGGCACGACAACCAGCAGATTGTGTTGATGCCGTGCACAGAGGAAGCGTCCAATTCTACTTTGTTCCACCAGACTTTATTCTCCAAGATCTGAGACAAGCTCAAGGACTTCTTTTAATTTTATTTGAGGAAAATGATCAGCAGCAAATCATCCTCTGACATAGTCAAGCCGCTATTGCCAATACCAGGACATCTGTGTCCGAATTACCTGCAGGACTACCTCCGCCATTGGAACTCGTGCCAGGATCAGTTCTGGCAAGACAAAGTCAAAGTCCTTGTGCAATGTCCATTTGTTATCAAGAAGGATGTACGTTTCCATGTGTAGTTGACAGCCTCATTGCAACCAATACCAGGACATCCTATATGTTCCAATAACTGCAAGAGATGATGCTTCCGATCGAGCATCCAAGATCTTGAGACAAGCTCAAGGACTTCTTTTAATTTTATTGGAGACAGCTCCTGACATAGTCAATGGCCGCTATTGCAACAATACCAGGACATCCTAGTGTCGAATTACCTGGGACTACTCCGCTTCGTGATGTGCAACATCATATGGAACTCGTGGGTCTCCGTCCAGATGAGCATTTAGAACTACAACGACAGGTCAATGAGTTGATTATTAAGGGATTTGTGCGTCCCAGTGCCAGTCCTTGTGCTGTCCCTGCCCTCCTTGTTCCTAAGAAGGATGGAACGTTTCGCATGTGTATTGACAGCCGGTCCATTAATAAGATTACGATAAAATACCGCTTTCCAATACCACGCATCGATGATATCTTTGATCAATTACACGGTGCTACCTTCTTCTCCAAAATCGATTTAAGAAGCGGTTACCATCAATTTCGCATGCGACCAGGAGACGAGTGGAAAACTGCTTTCAAGACAAGGGAAGGCTTGTATGAATGGACGGTGATGCCATTTGGCGTATCCAACGCCCCAAGCACCTTCATGAGACTCATGAATCAAATATTTCAGCCGCTATTAAGCCAGTGTGTTGTCGTCTACTTCGACGACATACTTGTATACAGCCGCACCGAGGAAGCTCATCTTCATCATTTGCACGAAGTCTTTGATATTCTCCGCAGACAGCAGCTATTTATCAACCCTCAGAAGTGTCAATACTTATCTAATACAATGTCTTTTTTGGGTTTTATCATCTCTTCCTCAGGTCTTGAAGCTGATCCTTCCAAGATTGATGCTATCCTGCAATGGCCAACTCCCCAATCCTCGACTGAAGTCCGTCAGTTCCATGGGCTGGCATCCTTCTACCGGCGGTTCATCAAAAATTTCAGCACTCTAGCTGCCCCCATCACGGAACTTCTCAAGCATGATAAATTCTTATGGAATCAAGCAGCAACTAGCAGTTTCGAACAGCTTAAACAGGCCGTCGCTTCTGCCCCTGTCTTGGCTTTGCCTAATTTTAACGAGGTGTTTGAATTAGATTGCGACGCCTCTAATGTGGGGATCGGTGCTGTTCTCAGTCAACAGGGCCACCCGATCGCTTTCTTTAGCGAGAAATTCAGCGAGGCCCGAAAGAAATACTCTGTTTATGATAAAGAATTCTATGCAATAATTCGCGCCTTGCACCATTGGGATCACTATCTGCTACCTAATGAATTTATTTTGTTTTCAGATCACGAAGCTCTACGCTTCCTGAACAGTCAAAAAAAATTGAAGGGGAGACACGCTGCCTGGGTAGAGTATATGGGAGCCTTTCATTTTGTAATAAAGCACAAATCTGGGAAGTGCAACCAGGTCGCGGACGCACTCAGTTGCCGATTGAACTTAATCCAAACACTTCAAACCAAGGTTCTCGGCTTCGATTTACTCAAGGAACTGTATCCTAATGATCCAGACTTCCGTGACATCTGGGCCAAATGCCAACAGGGTTCATATCAATTATACCATATTCAGCATGAACACCTGTTCTTAGGCAATAAAATATGCATCCCGCAAGGCTCAATGCGGATAACCATTATTAGTGAGTGCCATGAGGCTGGTATAGCCGGTCATTTCGGGAGAGATAAAACTCTTTCCTTAGTCAAAGAACATTTTTTCTGGCCACTTCTTCTCAGAGACGTTGATCGTTTTGTCAAGCGGTGTCGAGTATGTGCCATAGCAAAATCTCGCAGTCAAAAATTGGGGCTATACACTCCACTACCTGTCCCCGAAGGCCCCTGGATTGATGTGAGCTTAGATTTTGTGCTAGGCCTTCCTCGAACGCAAAGGAACAAGGATTCCATCATGGTGGTTGTGGACTGATTCTCCAAAATGGCCCACTTTGTGCCATGCAACAAGACTCTTGATGCCACTCATGTCGCCGACTTATACTTCAAAGAAGTGGTGCGTTTACACGGTATCCCCAAGACCATCACTTCAGATCGCGACGTCAAATTCCTTAGCCACTTTTGGAAGACCTTATGGGGTAAGCTGGGAACCAAGCTCCAATTTAGCTCAACGGCACATCCGCAAACGGACGGCCAAACCGAAACCGTTAACAGAAGTCTTGGCAATCTTCTTAGATGTTTTGTGGGAAAGAATTTAAGGCAGTGGGATCTTATATTACCACAAATTGAATTTGCATTCAATCGTTCCACTAATCAAGCTACCGGTCACAGTCCGTTCCAAATAGTTTATGGTAACAATCCTTTGTCTCCTCTTGATCTCATGCCTCAGGTACCGGTCACTCAATATAGCACAGATGGAGATCAACGGTACAAAGAAATTCAGCAACTTCACAAAAATGTTCGAGAGCTTATTCACAAGCATAACAGAAAATGTCAAGAATCGGCTAACAAAACCCGCAAAGCAGTTAAATTTGAAGAAGGAGACAAAGTGTGGATACGCCTTCGCAAAGAGAGATTCCCACCGGGAGCTTTTGGAAAGCTAAAGCCAAAAGCAGACGGACCATTCCGAATCGTCAAAAAAATAAGCGACAACGCTTATCAAATTGAGCTCCCAGGCGATTACAATGTATCCGCTACTTTCAATGTAGCCGATCTATCCCCTTACTACGAACCTGAAGTTCCTCCTACCCCGGTAGATTGACGCCGGAGCTATGTGTTGTATTAAGTTTTTAAATTCTTTTATATAACTTCAGGTTCATGTACTGTAGCACCATTCTCATTAGTTTGTTATCTCTCGTCTATGGCCTACTCTGTGGCCTGTTTTGTGTATAAATAAACAACTTATGGAATAATAAAGCAGAGATGGTTTTAGTGCAACTTTAGAATTCCTTTTTCTGGAATTTGTTCTGTATCCTGACCAACGTCAGGTGGTGGTGTTCTTGTTCTTTCGGCGTTGTCCCCAGGAGTTGAGCCGATCCTCTCAGGATTGGTAGGTGCTGTCTCAGCCACCTACCTCGTCTCCGATCCTTGCCGCGACTGTTTCAGCCCCTAGTCAGGTGTCAGTACATATAATACCAATCAGTATAAAAATCATATAAAATATCAAATCAAAATATTAATAATGATTGTTAAAATCAAATCAATATAATAAAATCATCTAAAAAATATGCACATGTTATCCAGACATTTTATATCACGTGCTCAACGCATCACATGCATAATATCAGTACAGTGAATCAATAGTATCAGTATCTATAGCAATAATAGTAACAATCCAATGGCAGGAGCAGCAAAATAATACAATAATAATAAATTTGTGCAATACTAATAAATTTGTATAATAATAAGAATAATGTCTCAAAATATACATTTCAATAGTCACACTAAATAAATAAGAAGTATATATTGACTATCATGATATTTTTCAAGGTTATTATCAGTGTTAGTAAACCATTGGCTCAATAAATAAAATCGTCAATCTTTTTCCATCGGCACAGTAATGATCTCCTTATAACTCACAACTAGTGTATAATGTGAATTAATAGAGGATAATACCAAATCATAATATTTAAAGAAAAACCCGTCGGCTCACAATCCTGTACAAGTCAATCAGTCTTCAACCAATGGGTCAACTAATATTTACTTGTTTGTTTCACACACGCATAATAATATTAATATACTATAGCATTAATAGAGTCTAGCTATTGCTTAAGCACATATTCATATCTATTTTTAATGTATTGCAGTAAATAATATATAATTGAGCTTAATTAAGAAGATGCAAAAATGTTATAACGGTATACAATAAAATATCTTATTAGGCAAAAATACACATTTTTATAAATTTATTAAAATAACATGAATTGTATGAAATGATGTTTAAGACTTTTACTGTACTACACTAGTATTTTTAGAGATCAAAATAAATTTTGGGGTAGAAAAAAATTATTATATTTACAAAATCAATAAGTGAAAAATCTTAAATAAATAATCAAAATACTCATAATCATGATATATATAACATACAAAAAGTTACATGATAAAAATTTTGCCAATACAAAGTATTCACATTTTTTGTAATAGAAATACAAATTTGCTCAGATAAATATCAAAAACATAAAACACAATAAGACAAGCAAATCTCCCAATAGGCTCGACGGACAAAAATCGCATCGCAGTCTCCAAATTAATATGAATTTCCTTTTTCTCTCTTACTTTTTTTCTCTAAAATACCTTAAAATTTTCTCTGTCGCCGAAGATGAAATGGGAAAAGGAATTTTAAAAAGCTCATATATAGTTAGTGACTTAGGTTATTTATATTAAAATAATATTTTTTATTATATAATTTATTTAATAAATTTTTTTGGTTAGAAAATTCAAATAAATCATTTTAGGACTTTAAAAATTACAAAGAATATCTATAAAATAAATCATAATATTTAAAAAATATCGATAAAATTGGTTTGCAAATTAGACACGTAATGATCTCGAAATTCTTACTTATACCAACAGGTAAAAATTTCTTAAGGATTTTCACCATTGTTCAAAAATTACGAAAAAATTTGTGTAAGTAAAATATTCTATTCAAAATAATATCACCAAGACAATTTGAGATTTAGAGTTATAATGACTCTAGAAAAAAAAATTAACTAAATCAAAATATGAGTTATTATAATTGGTCGGGCGGGTGGGCCAATTACATTTGGGGCCCAAACAAGCCTATTCTAGCATTTTTTTAATGTTTTGAGCTAAAATTTGGCACCTGTAAAGCCCAATAGATCTTATAATCAAATTTGAGCTGATTTGAATATTTTGGAGAAAATATTTCAATGCACTCACCTATATTTTGAAAGATTTGAAACATATTTTCGAACTCTGGGAGCTTTAGCATTTGAAAATAGGGGGCAAATGATATATAAAGAATATTACCTTGATCTTGCATGAATTTGAAGGTGTATTTAAATTAAGAACCTTGAAAATTCAATTCATGATCTCTAAGATCTTATTTCAACAAGCTTCTTGTTGAATCAAGTGGTTTGGCGGGATGAACCCAATAACGATAAAATCGATCCAACCCGAGCTCATATGAGCCCAAATTAAAGGATCAAAGCATACTTGGAAGCTTTAAAGCATTAATTGCATGCATGAACAAATGATGTCCGAATATGACATGCCATGGTCAAATTGAACGGCTCGATCAGTCGAATCCAAGGAGCCCAAGATCTTCACATTCCAATATCATTAATGCACTTAAATTCTCGATCAATGGTCTATGATCGAAGGAATCAATATCGATCATCGATCGTAACACTCCCAAAATGTCCTTGATTTTTCATATATTTACATGTTATTGCCTATAAATAGTTCCCCATTCTTCACATAGAAGGAGAAAGAAAGGGGGAAGAAAAGCGGGAAAAGGAGAGAAGGGGGAGCCCTCTAGCATTCTCTAGCTAGCCATCAATGTTGCTGATGACCACCAGCTATTGATGTGAACAACCAACACTAGTTTCTACTGAAAGAGGAGCGGGCGAAGAAGAAGACCGAGCGAGAGAAGGAATATTAAGGAGGGAAGAATATTATTCAAATCTTTGTAATAGGTACAATGCTTAAATAGGGAAATCAGGAAGTAGTGTACTGCAGGTACAAGTTAAGTAAAATTAATCCTAACTAATCCTTGATATCGTCCCGCAAATTAAGTGTTCGGCGAATGAACAGTTAATTTGGAACGTAATAGCTCGAAGCGTGTTTGACCAAATGGCTTTGTAAGGATGTCTGCGATCTGAGCCTGAGAGGGAATGTGTTGAATTTGAATGCTGCGATCCGCAATGTGCTGTCGGATGAATTGGTAATCTATCTCGATGTGTTTCGTGCGAGCATGGAATACCGGATTCTTGGCGATAGCGATTGCAGAAATGTTATCACAGTGAAGAACGGTAGGAGAGGACTGAGATAGCTGAAGTTCTGAAGCAAGACGCCGGAGCCAAATGACTTCCGAAGTAGCAGCCGACAATGCTCTATATTCTGCTTCAGTTGAAGATTTTTTGCGACAGTCACCTGTTTCTTAACCGACCAGGAGAGATAAGATTCGAGCCCATGAAAGTGCAGTGACCGGATATTGATTTGCGGTCGGAAGTGTCTGCCGCCCAATCTGCATCTGCATAGGTTTGAAGAGTGGTGTCTCCGGGAAAGACTGGAAGACCGTGCGACTGTGTTCCTTTGATGTAGCGCAAAATGCGTTTGAGTTGGGAGAAATCGGCGTTGGTCGGATTCTGCATGTGTTGGCATACTTGATTGGTTGCATATGCTATATCAGGTCGGGTAATTGTGAGATACTGAAGAGAGCCGGCAATTCGTCTGTATTGCGTCGGATCGTGGAAGGGCTCATCGAGCTGCTGCGGATGTCGTCCTGCCGGAGTTGCTGGAGTGGAACATGGTTTGCAATCCGCGAAACCAGTTTCTTGTAGTAGTTTAGAAGCATAGTGTGCCTGAGAAAGAAAAAATCCAGAGTTAGTTCGATTAATTTGAATGCCTAAAAACAGATTAATTTCACCGAGCTGTTTGAGAGCAAATTGAGTGTGTAGATCGCTGAGTAGTTTGTTGATGTACTCCGGTTGATTTCCTGTAATAAGAATGTCATCGACATAAAGAAGTACACAAATAAAGATTTGATTGTTATTGTAAATGAGCAAAGAAGGATCAGAGCGGCTAAACCCGAATCGCGCGCGCGCGAAGAGAGTCCGTGATTTTCTGAAACCATTGCCTTGGTGCCTGTTTGAGGCCATATAAGGATTTGCGTAATTTGCATACAGCATTCGGTTGGGTAGAGTCTTCGAATCCCCGCGGCTGAGTCATATAAATGTCGTCAGGAAGATCGCCGTGAAGGAACGCGTTGGATACATCCAATTGATGTATTGGCCAGGCACGGTTGATGGCAAGTATGAGAAGCATTCTGATAGTCGTCATCCGAGCTACAGGACTGAATGTCTCGGTGTAGTTGTCTCCAAGTATTTGTTCGTAGCCGAGAGCCACAAGTCTTGCCTTGTAGCGATCAACTGTGCCAGAGGAATTGAGCTTCGTTTTGAAGGTCCATTTACACCCGAGCACGCGTTTGTTCGGTGGCCTGGGAACGAGAATCCAGGTTTTGTTGTTTTGTTAGAGCTTTAAAAATTCTTCGGCCATGGCATCCTGCCAGTGCTGAATTTTGCTGGCTTGAGTGTAGGTAGTAGGGGTAGAGAGATTGACACTTTTGCTGTGTAGAGAGAAGATCTGGCGAGGTTTGGTGATGCCAGATTTCGAGCGAGTCTGCATCGGGTGAGTAGGAGGTATGGTAATGGTTTCGGCAGCTGAGTTCTGTTCTGTCGGATTGGGAATAGGAGGATTGGGTAGAGATGACGGAGTGGAGAGCATACGAGGAGGAGAGGTTATCTGGGATGTGGACGTAGTAACAGAGGAAGGAACGAGAAGATGTGGATTTATAGTGTTGGAGACAGAAGGATGATTAGTGGTGTGATCAGTTGGATGAATGAACGGAAAGACACTTTCTTGAAAGTCCACATGCCGAGAAATGTGTAGCTTGTTGTTGGTGTTCAAGTCATAGCATTTGTACCCCTTGTGATTAGGTGAATAGCCTAGAAATATGCAGGGAGTTGAGCGGGGAGATAGTTTGTTGGTGGTGTAAGGACGAAGCCATGGGTAGCATAAGCACCCGAAGGTTCGTAGGTGAGTATAATCCGGAGAAGTGTTGTAGAGCATCTGATGAGGAGACTTTAGAGAAATCGCAGTTGAGGGCAGACGATTGATGAGGTAGTTCGCTGTTGAGACCGCATCTGCCCAGAATTGATCAGGAAGACGAGATGCTATTAGCAACGTTCGGGTGAGCTCCAAGAGGTGTCTGTGCTTCCTTTCCGAGAGTCCATTCTGTTCTGGAGTGTGTGGACAGCTGAGCTGATGCTGAATGCCATTCTTGTTGAGATAGGCGGTGAATTCGTTGCTTAGATATTCCCCGCCACCGTCCGTCCGGAGAATTTTAGGTGTGGCCGAGAATTGATTTTGAAGTAAGCTGCATAGCGTTAGAAATTTGGAAAACGTTTCGTGCTTATAATGCATAAAATAGATCCAGGTGAACCGAGTATAATCGTCGATAAAGGCCACATAGTAGCGAAAGCCGTTTATCGACGGTTGATTAGTCGGTCCCCATAAATCGGAATGAATCAGCTCAAACGGACGAGATGAAGAAGTAACACTTTTATTGAATGAATGTTTATGGCTTTTCGCCATTTTACAAGGTTCACAAAAATAGTCAGAAGAAACACGAGAAGAATTAGGCAGAGAGGAAGCTAAAGAGTTAAAGATTCTATTATTGGGATGTCCTAAACGGGCATGCCAAGTAGACGAAGTAGTAGTCGTTTGAAGAGTTGTAGCCGTCGGAGCTGGAGCGATTTGAAGAGTGTAGATCCCGTTAAGCAGACGACCACGAAGAAGGGGTTGATGGTCCTGAATATCCTTAATTTCGAAACCATTAGAGTCAAATGTAATAGAAACAGAGTTGTCTGTAGTTAATTTCGAAACTGATAAAAGATTGTGAGTGAGTGCAGGAACGTGTAGAAGATTACAGAGATGAAGCTTACGAGAGGAGTCCGGTAAAGGAAGCAGGCCTTGGCCATAGTTCTGTATTGGAACCGTATTACCATTAGCAACCGAGACGGACTCAGATCCGGTGTAGGAGGTCGGGAATTGAACGTTCGAGGCATCCGACGTCATATGGGACGACGCTCCAGAATCAAGTACCCAAGATTGAGTCGGCGAAGGAGTAGATTGGGCAAGAAGAGCTCTGGGTGTATTTGGGGCTGAGGGAGTATAAGAAAGATTGCAGCGATGCCAACAGGTAGTAGCAATATGACCTGTCTTGTTGCAGATTTGGCAGATCGGTCGTGTGCTGGTGTTGCTGCTAGGTAGGGGAGCTGGATCCACTGCAGTCGGCGGACGGAAGCCGTTGTTCCGAGGTTTGGTGAAACGTTTATTGTTCTTGTATCTGGTCTGATTCGTGGAGGTAACGTGATACGCAGCTGTGGTGAGAGCTGGTCTTTCTTGATGTCCTGGTTGATGTGGATTTCCTCTGTAATGAGAAGAGAGTAAAGAGCGTCCAAATCGGCCGGAAGGGAAGAAGCCCGTATGTAAGTTTTGAATGAATTGTATGAGGGCGGGAGTCCATTTAGTATGTGTAGGACGATGTCTTCTGGATCAACCTGAGTGCCGGATGCCGCGATGTTATCTACGATGATCTTGACCTGAGCCAAGTACTGCTGCATCGTAAGATTGTTCATCTGGATGTGATGCAACTCGTTCTTGAGTTGAATGATGCGGGATCGACTGGAGGACTGCAGCCGACGTTCAAGAACGGTCCAAACCTCATGAGCCGTGGCAGAAGTAATGACGTAAGGGAGGATGGCCGGAGAGATCGATGAAAAAAGAGCAGAAATCAGATTGTTGTCAATAAGCCGCCAGTTGGCGTGATCAACTGAGTTCGTGTCGGTGGGCGGAAGCGCTTTGCCTGTTAGATGGTCGGCATAGCCATTGGCAGACAGGTGCTGAAAGATCTGAGTACGCCAAATGGCGTAGTTGTCGGCGGTGAGAGGATTCGGGATCAAATTCTTGATGTTCGAGATGATAAATTTCAAGGTCGCCGGAAGAACAAGCTCTTGGCGTTGTGCGGCAGCGAGTGTGGAGGAAGCGGGTGGGAGGGTAGATGACGATTCTTGATCCCCCATGCTTGGCTCACTGATACCATGAAAGAGGAGCGGGCGAAGAAGAAGACCGAGCGAGAGAAGGAATATTAAGGAGGGAAGAATATTATTCAAATCTTTGTAATAGGTACAATGCTTAAATAGGGAAATCAGGAAGTAGTGTACTGCAGGTACAAGTTAAGTAAAATTAATCCTAACTAATCCTTGATATCTACTGCCGACAACCACCATTATCCCCCAAATACTATCAAGATTTGACATTGTTGTTGGATATATTTGTCTGTATGTGCACACTTACTTTCTAAAATTTCTCTTTGAAAGAAGTCCTTTTGTTGGGTTTAAATATTCAAACTTTGTACTCTTCCTCTTCTTTAATAGTAAAGAAGGAAATATCTTTGTATCACTTACTACGTATTGAATTTTACAACTGGGCTAGGCCTCGTGATTTTTTCCCTTTCAAGGGTTTACGTAAAAAGTTCTCTAGTGCTATTACTTTTATATTTTTGTGCTAAATGGTCACATTAAACATAAACTCAACCGACTCAAATTTTCTAGCATGCAATAAATAATAATAATTAAACAACCAAATGACATGATGCAATCTACCTTTATAGAAGCTTAACTCTTCTGATCAATTTAATCATATGGACAAATCTACAATAGTTTTTTTAATTAATTTTTTTGCATAATATTTAAATGTTAAATATTTATAAAACTAATAACAACAATTTTTAGTTATAATAATACCACCTAATTTAGAAAAAAAAATCACAATGAAATTATAAGTCTTAGTTTCCACTCTAATTAAATTATCAATAATTTGATCATAACAAGAGCTAGAAAATACATAAATATATTAGTTCAATTTCTTATTTAAATTTTAAATAAATAAATAAAAGAAATTTATATATATGTTGGAATTCAACTTTTTCTATTAATCATGAAGCTTATAGGCTCAATCATGAACGGAAAATCTCTCCTTCCTCTCTTTAATATATCCTCCAAAACACTTAATTGCATTTGGATGATACGCCTCTGTGGCCACTTTCTTCATCATTCTTTTCATAAACCTTCCTTGTTTCCTTAGTGCATGGCTTTTTGGTTACGGTGGCAATTCATGTCGGTCGGCCATGAGGCTTTTCTGAAACGTTCCGATCAAGCGATTTCAACCCATGCGACGATCCCCACCGTCCATCAAAACCAACACTGTTCCCATCTTATTCAGTAATCATATCTTTATATTTGGCTTTCTCTCCACGACAAGTTCCTAATCGTCAGGCAATCAACATCAACTCATTGCTTCAATCATGAATCCACCAAATGGAAGCTAAGCATGGTCCAAAAACCCTATAGCCGACCCTATAGCTCCTTTGTCACCAAATAAGATTCTTCACAGCTAAAGCAATCTCACACCTAACTCAAAAGGGAACAGTACGCAGAAGGTTTGAGAGCTTGACAAGAACAAAAGCCAAACTAAACTTCACATTAGGGTTATGCCAATCACGAAGAGCTTATTATTACAGGCGATATCTACTGATGATTGAAAATAATTTAAGTTAAAAGTGAGTAAGGATAAACAAATACAAATAAGTA
Organism: Dendrobium officinale; assembly: GCA_019514585.1. Lineage (NCBI taxonomy): Eukaryota > Viridiplantae > Streptophyta > Magnoliopsida > Asparagales > Orchidaceae > Dendrobium > Dendrobium officinale. The sequence continues at coordinate 13,609,050 of CM033686.1, forward strand.
GAAGAGCCAAAACTCAAATCGTGGCCTCAATTTCATAGATTGATTACTATGTAGTATCTTGACAAGGAACTGTAAATAGACCACTGAGAATGCTTAAAAGTGCAAAGGAGTGAACGGTCACGATCAAGGGAAGGGAACAAGTGGTGGCACATCAAGGGAGCCTACCATGTGTAAGAATGTTCAAGAGGAATGTGGGAGGGTCTTGGATAAGGCTATTGTTTTAATGGTTCTTGAAGTTTATTTGAAATTACTTCGAGTCATTCGAGTTGCCAAAAATAAAATATAGAGTAAAAAAAATATATAATGTGAAAAAATTGTAATGTGTATTTAAAATATTTAGAATTATTTGAATGAGAATAGAATAAATACATATTATTTGACTTGAAATAAAATAAATATAGTATAAAGTACATTGATAAATATAGTTGGTGGATGGAAGTGGCGATTGATGGTGAAGACAGACACTGGGAGGGTGGCCAATGATAGCTACTCGTGGCGGCGATCTCCGGTGATGATAATGAAAAAGAATTTTCATTATTTTTGGAAATCAGTCAAACCCAATGATTTCTAAATAAAAAAAGTTAAATAGGATGATGAATTTTAATTACTTTAAAATTTTTCTTTGCATTTTTTTTACTTCAATCGAACATCCAAAATTTTAGAACTCCTGTATTTGAAAAATTTTATAATTTTTTACTTCAAATCAAACAATCCCTAAGTCGATTCAAATTAAGGTGAATAGTTTAAATTATTTTGTTAACAATTGGCACTATTTTGAAATAGTCTTTTCCTTTTATTTTAAGAGGAAATGCTTTGCTGTCAGCCACAATGCTAAAAAAAAACATCTACCTTTGGATGAATAACACAACGCACGTGCATGCCTTATTTGTGATTCTTCAAATAATTTGGCGACTTCTTTCAAAAAAAAAAAAAAAAAAAAAAAATTGGAGACTTCTTTTGGACTCTAATTAATTTGGGTACTATGAAATTTATATTCGTTGGCTTCTTTTTGAAATTGTGTTAATCTCTTATGTTTTTTTAAAGGAAAATATTGTGTTAACATCATTAAGGTTTTGCTTGGGATACCTTTCTTACCGGTTCTTAAAGCAGTTTTTTTATTAAAAATTAAAATTTTTATCCTAAAAACCAACTTTAAGAAGCAATAAAAAAGTTGTCTCAAACGAAGCCTAAAGCTCAAAGCTTACAACGCATGTATATTATTTGTCATCCATGTAGCAATTTTTAGCATTCTTTTGTGATCTAATTTGAGTAATATAGCATTGTTTTCTTTTAGATTTACGATTTTAGGAGTGGAAAAACAACTCGACCAATTTGAGCTTTATTTTAATTCAATCAAAATCAATAAGATTATAAAGCTTCAAGTATTATTATCATCATGGATGCGAATCAAATCATCTCTAATATCAACCATAAAATCCTGCATTTGTATTCTTGCAATCTTATTTAGACAAAAATTTTTAGTAAGTGTCGGGATTTTGCTGTCTCTCTTGGGATCCTTTTGGGTGAGGGGATTCTCATGGGTTTTGACAAGATTGTGACTTGGATTAAATCTAAATTTCCTTTTGTTAAATTGAATTCTGATGGGTCTGTTAGAAACTTTTGCGCTGGTACGGGAGGTATTCTCCGTGACCATCAGGGTAAGGTTTTAGCGGCTTTTGCTAGTCCTTTACAGCATTATACTGTCATCACTGCTGAACTTACTGGTTTATCTTATGGTATTGACATTTGTATTAAACTGGGCTTTGTCAATATCTGGATTGAGGTGGATGCTCAACTTGTGGTTCAGATTCTTAACAACCAAGTGTTGGGTAATCCTCAAAATTTCTATTTGATCAGGAAAATCAAGAAGGCCTTTTCTACTATCAATTATTCTATTTCTCATATTTATCGTGAAGCTAATGTATGCACTGACTGGTTGGCCATTTTTGGGTGTCATCTTGATAGTTATCAGGAATTGAACATCGGTAATCAGCATCCGATTTTGAAAGGTATGATTACCCTTGATAAATCTGCTTTACCCTATATTTGTCATGTTTGATTTTGTTGTTTCTTCGTTGCCTGTTGTTCCCCTTTTGGATCTTTTGTGGGATTGCAAGAATAACCTGCAGGTTCCTGTTTTTGGCTGCTCCAGGAACCTGGATGTGTGTTTTACTTTCATTGACCCTGCTGGTTATTTGTGCCTATCTTTTACTGCGAATGGTGGGTTACATTTCTCGGGGTGGTTTTGTATCAGCAATGGTTGTTTGAGGTTTTATGGGTTCTTTATTACTTTGATGTTTTTTTGTTGGATTATGAAAGTTATGTCATGTGTTGATCTTGATTTCAAGGATTTTGAGGGTTGCTTAATTGAGGTTACATATGCTAGTTATTTTCCCTTTCAAGCTCTGGGCGTTCAGTTGCTTCTTATGTTTTTGGTCATTTGTGGTGGTATTCTGGTTCTTAACACTTATTTCACTCACATGGCTTATTGGTGTGAGAGGCCGAGAGATAAGACATGCTTTGTTCAATCCTGGAAGATCTCGTATATGATTTACTTTATTTGGAATTTGCATAAGGTGAATTTGCTTCAAGTGGATTTGCATAAGGCCGGGATTTTGAGTTTTGTTGGTTCTGATAAGGAGGGTGATATTTCTCTGTTTGTTTCTGATAATTGCAAAAGTTTATATTTGTATTATTACTGTTTTCAACAGCATTTTATGCTTAATGCTTGGAAGAGCTCAATCAAAAGATAAATAAATCTAAAAGCCTAAGATCCCATATCTAATTACAATCAAAAAATAAAACCTAATAAAAATCCAGGAATGCTTGGATCCGTCACCTGGAAAAATGAAGATCAAAGATTAACCTTCAACACTGTCATCCAACCAAAAGGAAACGACCAACAAAAAATCCAACGGTCCATGGAGGAACAACTTCAATGACTGAAAAAAGATGACTATCAAACTTCACAGCTACAAGGTGAAACCACAAGCTTAGCATGATAGGAAAGCAATAGGTCCAAGAATTAGGGGGTCAAACCGAGACATATAAGTTTCACCTGCAAAAAGCAAGACATACCAATCGAAAATGAGAGAAAGATACATAAACCAGAAAAATAAGAGTCAACAATTCTAACAGAATGAAACCAATCCACACTGGCCAAACCAGCAAAAGAAAGCAACCACTTTACAATGGATAGTTCCATCGTAAAACCGTAACATAATGGAAGCCATCTTTTGATAGATACCATTTTTACCATACATGTATAGCAAAGAATTTGTTATATGAAATACACTCCAAAATTAATGTTTTTCACAAATTTGTAAAACTTCTGTCATAAATCCAACAAGGATGATTGGTTTTGTGACAAATCTATCATAAATCTATTCTAAAATTATAGTTTTGATATGTTATCAAAAATTGCCTTCATTTTGCATGAATCTCGGGGCATATTTGAATTGAAAACTTCCAAGATTAAATTCAAGATCATCCGAACTTCAATTTAGCAAACTTATATAAGACGAACTCAACAATGCTAAAAGTAGTCTATTTCGAGCCCAAATCAAGAGCCTGAAGCATAATTGAAAACTTCATGACATATTAATTAGATGACTTAATGATTTCCAAATTTAGCATGCTTTTATTAAATCAAGTGGATGTATGGCTTTACTCTTAGAGATAGAATGTGAAACAAGCATATATGTGAAAATGTTTGAGTAGCTCCTATGGTAGATAAGATTAGAGAGAGTCGCCTTAAATTGTTTGGTCACATAAAGTGTCGACATTTTGATGACCCAATTATGAGAGTAGTTGTATTCGATTTGGCTTATGTTAAGAGATATAAAACATATTGTATTATTGTATTCAAAACTTCTTATAGACTTACTCAAATTGAAATCAGAGATAGGGGTTCAAAAATCTACCTCATGCTCTACGAAGCTCCTAATTAGCCCGACGAATGAAACTCAAACATCGACTGCAAAAATCTCTCTCCTCCTTTCTCTCTCATCTCTTCTCCTCACTTTCTCATTTTTTCTTCTCCAGTAAGTTAGTTGGGTAAGGGTTTATTGATTTAGTTATTTTAATTACATAAAAAATACTAATTTGATAAAGTGTCAAATTTGATAGTGTCACAATGTTGAGTCGAATCTTCTAGATTTCCCCAGCATATTCCAAATAGAGAGCACAACGTTGTGGCGGTGCCACCTAACGTCACAACGCATGTTGAAATCTGATTTCTCACTGGAGAGCTCAACGCCACGACGCTGCCATGCGGGCATCGCAGTGCTTCCAAAGAAATTTCTTAAATTAGAGATTTACTTCTCCAGTTCGCATTCTAACTTTCTCAAGAGCTTATTTTATAACTAATAATCATCAGTTAAATCAAAATTAAATAAACATTGACAGTAATTACCTCGGTTATGGACAACATATATTATAATTATTTTAATAGCTCTACTTTGCATATCAAATTGAAATATATGAAAACATCACGGATGTCGTTGTATATTGTTATACATGATAATAGTTCTAATAACATATGATGCACATTATTGCTATATATAATGATAACCTTAATATGATACCATGTATAGTTTTGATTTACGAGATGATAATACTTCTAATATGATATTTTACATAGCAATTTATAGGTAGGAAAAAGATGTTGTGATTGCATTCTAGTTAAATAATTATAATAATTATTTTAATATATCTTTTTTGATCTTATATGTTTTGAGCTAACACTGTAAATGTTGTTTATCAAAATAACCACTTAAGTGTCCTCGATGAATCAACTATTTAATCTCATCCTTCTATTGAACATATTTTTCTATTATTTATTTTCTTAAATGATGGAAGTAGCAATATTGAGGCTAGTCTCTACCATTTGAATTTTTTGAAAGTTTTGTCCACTTGAGATATTCAAAATTTTATATCTCTATCATAATATTAACCCTAAATGTGTTAATAGGGAGTAATTGGACGCCTCAGACTGAAGTTAATGAGGAGCTCTCTGATCTCTTGACCATTCCTATAATGTTTTACTAAAAGGTTGATAAATTTCTTATTTTAAATTCACACAATTGCCTGTGGAATATTTGAATTGCCTCCATTAATGAGTGCAAATATTATCATAAATATATATATATACACACACACACACACACACACACACACACACATATATTCAATAAATAAGATTAGGGATGTCAATTTCGGGTCACGGGTTTGGTTCGAGTCGAACCTGGAATTGACCCGGGTTCAAACGGGTCGACCCTAACCCTACCCGACACAAAAATAGTAGACGTGCGGGGCGAGAGCGCGGACACTGCAGCGCGGAGCGGGTGCTCGGACGCAAGCGAGCGGCGGGCGCTGCAGCGCGGGCGGGTGCAGGGGGGGGTGCTCTCGGGCACGGTCGGGCCTCACGTGCGTGGAGGTCGCGGGCAGCCTAAGGGGGCGCGGGCAGCAACACCAGAGCGCGGGCAGCCGCAAGGTCGCGCGCGTGCGTGCGGTTAGCCGCTTGAGAAGCCTCTAGCTTGCGACAGACCCGGGTTCAGTCATTTTAAACAGGTTTTCGGGTTGACCCGGCAACCCGTCGGGTCAACCCGAACCCGACCCTTTTTTCAAACGGGTCGAATCTGTGAACCCGAACTATTTTTAAAACGGGTCGGGTCTAACCCAAAAATTTCGGGTCGAGTTCGAATCTGATTTTCGTGTCGTGTCAAATATTGACACCCCTAAATAAGATCAGTATAAGAACAAATAGTTTCTTAAATTAATGAGTAATATAAAGATCTAAGATATAAATCTCCAAAAAAAAATCTCATAATGATTTTAAATTCACTCTCAAATTTAACATGCTTCATAAGAGAATATTAAAAATACTCCTTAAAGCTTTCTTATTTTAGTAAATTTAAAAAGATGAGAGAAGCACTTATCTTCTTATTATCTAAATTATTGGATAAAAAGCTTAGTTTGTTCGAGATTTGACATAAATAAATAATATAAATATTGTATACTGTTAAATAATAATAATAATAAAAAGTTTCGATCTCCAAAATTAGCAGCTCCGATCACGTCTCCTAAGCGCATGGAACCAGTACGCACGTGCGAGGTCATTTCTGATGATCTATAGAAGGTGCAAAATGCACAAGTGGGGTGGGACCAGGTGGAACCGTCCCACTCGAGTTTGTCCGAGAGTTGTAGTTGGTATGGGGCCTCTCCCACGTGTGAGTACGGTGAGTTATTCGCGGGTGAAAAGATAAAAAGTGAAAAAACAAAAAATCGCATCCGCTTTGAGCCTGTCATTTGGCTTAGATGAAAACAAAGTGTAAGTGAAGACAGACGACCGAGCGGTCAATGTAGACATGAAACCCGTTAAGAGAGAGCTTTTGACCAATTTGACTACGCTTTGAAGTCATCATACTAACATTTATTAAAAGCAAGGTCTTTTTATTATTATTTTTTTATGAAGCTATAAAGTGGGCCAAAAAAAAAAAAAAAAGTGGACCTAATTTTTAAAAAAGGAATATGTTTTTTTGTTAAAAATAGTTTAAAGAGTAAAATTAAAAAAAAAAATTAAAAGGGAACAAAACAAATCAAATAATTTGATGTATTATGAATGCCTCATATTATTTGACAAATTCAGTTTATAATAAATAAAATAATATAAATATAGAGAGAGAGAATAAGCAAGAGATACGGAGAGAGCGAAAAAATGGGAGAAAGAGCAATAAAAAAAATAAAAGAGAGAAAGAGAGAGATAGCACGAGGTATTATTTTTATATAAATTAATATAAATATTATTTTTAATATTAATAATTTAATTTATTAAATAACAATTATAAAAAAATTAATTAAAATAGACATTTTTTAATTTAAAATTTTAGGCCATATGGGGATGAAAATAATATTTTATTAAAATTTTAAAATAATTTAATCAAAAATTTATAAGAATGAAATTTTAATTTTGAAATATTAAAATTAATTTTAAATATCATTGCAAAAATGAATATGTCAAATGATTTGATGCATTTAGAATGTACCAAATTATTTGACGTATTTAAAATATGCCAAACTATATATGTGGCTATAAAAAAAGGCTTCTTAAGCTAATTTTAGTAAATAACATGCTTATTTTTAAAATTTTGCCCATGAAGTGAAGGGCAGTACTGGTGGAAAAGTGAGAAAAACAAGGTTAGAATAATCATATCAAAATTTCTTAAGGATAACTTTAAACTCATGAATTATTTTTATGATAATTTATCAATTATTGATATATAACACTCAACTTGAAATAAATTAAAAAAATTTAAAAATTATTCTACTAAGATTTTTTATTAGATATCCTAACCTAACTTTTTTTTTTTTACTCGGAGTTTAAGTTGAAACTAGTTGTTCATTTATGTTCGTTAAAGCTGCAAAATCTTGTGCATTTACACTTTAATATTATCATTAAAATAACACTGAAAAATCCAACCATTCAAACAAGAATATCAAGACAATTTTTGTATTACAAACTTCGAGAATTAAATTCAAAACCTTTTAAATTCATATTTCAACAAATATCAAGTCAAATTACAATTCTTAATGTAACAAATCCAACAATGTCAAGAGTGTTCAATTTTGATTCTAATTGAGTCCATATATATTAAGCAGTTCAAAGTTTAATTGGGATCTTTGTGACATTAATTAAAGGGCAAAAAATCTCTGAATTTTATATGCTTATAGTCAAAATGAATGTCTCAATGCGATTGAATCTAATAAGTCCAAAATCACTCAATTAAGAGGTTATTGAGTCACTTAAAGTTTTGAGAATGAGTTATGATCAAAGGTTCTAAAATAAGTCATCTGATGGAGTGCCTTTAAGCTTTAACCAAAATAATCAAATTAAAGGGGCACTCTATAAAACTATAAATAGACCCTTAACACATCACATGAAATGGGGGAGGGAGAAAAACTTAGTTAAGATTGAACTTGAAGTTGGAGAGAAGCTTATATAATAATCGATCCTAATAAATGTCATTAATTAATAATTATTGTCGTCCAACCAGCATCATCCAAACACCATCACCGAACTATAATCTCAATAGTATTGTTACCTAACTACGTTCTCTCGAGTAGTGAAACCCAACTACGATTGCTTGATTTTAGTCTCTTGACCACCATCATTTGATTGCAGCCTCTCAAACACTATATCCTAACTTAATAGTCTGATTACTAACATCTACCAACATCCTCTCCAATAATCTCAATATATAATATTGTCTATAAGATCAATGCACACTATTGACAATAATGCCCAACATATTATTTTTTTCATCTATTAGCGCAATGTTTACGCGTTTAGCTTATTTTTACTTAAGTAGTCTCATAATCTCCCTCACTTAAGTAATTGTCGATCGTCCGCATTAGTATACTTTTTCCAAAATTATCCATCAGGCATACAAGAATCTAGATGTGGTCCTTACAAGTTCAAGTGGTGGCTCCCGCCATGTAATATTTTATCCCATATAAGATTCAAGAGGAGACTCCCTTGGCATATTATTTTATCTTATATGAGACTTAATTCCCATGTTTTAGCTTATATATTACTCTAATACCATTTTGTAATAACTAAAACTATTAACTATCCAGGTATTATTTATTTTGGCATAATCATCTCATGGTTCCATTACATTGGTGTAATTTCTTAGAAGGTTACCACCCATCTCAAGAATGTTCCCACATTAGCATGCTTAACTTTAGAGTTTCTTAATGAAAATTTAACTATTACATAATAAATCACTTGATGTTTAAGAGTTTAGCTTCTTTCTACTTAAAGAGTCTAACAATTGATGTATGATATCTCTTATAAGAATGATGCATATTATCAACGCCCACACTAATGCCTACTAACTTTATCAATGATCGTGGCCTATAATGCTAATAGACATTATTGATAAATTCCATCACCCATGAATTGAAGCTTGTTGTAAACACAAAGGCTAACACCCACAAGATTAATTCACATGTCATTGGCATGTGTACTATCTCCAATAAGGCTAAAATGTATTATATGCATCAACTGTGATTCCTAGTGTTATTAACACCAAGATCTTTCTTGATTTCTTAGAATTGGGTCTCTAGTCCTCTTTATTATAAAACCCTTTCACACAAAGAGTGAGAGTTTATACCTTATATCATAATTTCTAGCAACTTGCTTATAAATTTTAGTCAAGTATGTATATTAATACTATAAATAATATACGTCCAAGGGCTAAGCAATTGAGAAGCTTATTTCAAAGTCACATATGAAATTAATAGACTTACATGTTGTAAATACATTATTAGTCACTATTATTTTAAATATTTAGAAGTCTTCTATAGCTTCAAAATATTTCTACCTCAACTTTTAACAAACACACTCTTCTCTATTGAAGGTTATTACAAGGACTCCTCTTTGTTAAACATCTGTTCTATACATGTTGTATAATATCAATCAATACTTGCATATCAAGTATTTATATTATATTCGATGTAATATTTATATCATGTATTTATGTCGTATGTAATGGAACATGTATATCATGTATTTCATGTATATCATATGCCTTGTATCAATTTTATTATTCATATCATGTATCGTGTACAAATCCTATTATATTATGTCATTTATGCCTATTTTCTTATATGCTTATGTCAATATGCATATGCAAGTAAGATAGAACATTTGGCTACCTTTGATGTTTTTCTTTTATCAAATCTTGTAGGCCAACCCTACAAAATCATTCTCATCCATATCATTGATGTTGTCATGAATCAGTCTCATATCATATTTAACAAGTCATGTGGCTTTCATGTAAGAAGTCGTTACTTTCTGCTTGTCGATGTATCATATCATATCAAACAATCTCCTTATTCCTCTCATTTTATATTACTTAGAATTACCTCATAAATCTTATTTAAAGGAAAGCCTTCCAGCCTACCCTCATGTACAAGATAATATGTCTCCAACTAACTTAAATTAGTCAATCATTTTCACCGATCCTTCTTACTATCAGAACGCCTCAACTTAGCTTATACTATTCATGTACTTATTTACTTCTTTACCTATAGCTATCTATATATACATTGTATACCTGTACGTTTAAGTTATCGAATACACATTTCTTTCTATGTTCTTTCTATTCTCTCTGTCTTCATCTCTTCTTGTTCGCTCCGCCTCTGGCCACGGTCCTTCTCTGCTCGAGCTGGATTCCTCACATGGTATCTAGAGCCAACTATGGGAGATCAAGGTTTAGTTTCTTCCCTTCCTCCCTCCCCTTCTCCTACCACCGTCGCCACTCCGGACATCATCATTCTGGCTACTCTCAAATTCCTCATCTCCAACATCAAAAACCTCATTCCGAACCAGCTAACCATTGACAAGTATGCCATTTGGAGAACTCAAATCCTATAGCACTTCTCAGCCAATGGGTACGCCGGCCACCTATCGGGATCTACCACACAGCCGTCCGACGCCACCTTTGCAGAACATACGACCTGGAATCTCATCGACAGCAACCTCATTTCAACCCTCTTCTCCACCATCTCACCATCCATTCTACCATATGTCATTACCGCCTCCACCGCTCAAGAAATCTGGAAGATTCTTGAACATCGCCTGCAGCCTTTGAGTCGTTCTCGTGTTCTTCAACTCAAGAAAGAACTCCATCATGTGCAGATGAAAAACCTATCTATGCAGTAATGCCTTTCCCACATAAAGAACATTGTCGACACCATTGACGCATCCGGATCCAAAATCGATCACGAGGACATAATTCTTCACACCCTCAACGAACTTCAGTTGCCTTACAACTCCTTTAAGGCAGCATTTCGGACTTCCTCCCTACCTTCCAATCTAGATAATCTGTACTCGCTTATGTGTAGTGAAGAAATCCATGTAAATCAAGAACTTCTTAAAGATCAATCAGCTACCGCATTGTATGCCTCCTCCTACAACCAGACGCGAAATCGAAATCAAAAGCAATCCTTCAAGAACAAGAACGGCCCACCCAGACCACCTGTTTCAAACCAGGCTCCATCGAACACTGTTCCATCCACGACAACGCGCCCAACTTGCCAAATATGTGGCAAGACTGGACGTATTGCCATAAACTATTGGCACCGGTGTAACTTCAAGTACGCACCGACCACCACCTCCGGTTCCAGGGAAATGCTCGCTCAACCAACATCCTCTCCTAACTAATATTGGATACTCGACTCCGGCGCTTCCTCCCACTTGACACCGGACTGCACAAATATACAACAACCATACCCATACTACGGCCAAGAGCTAGTCTCCGTCGCCAACGGATCATCTTTACCCATTCAAAATGCTGGTCAAGGTTTGCTTCCGCTCCCGGACACGCCCTGTAAGCTTCGTCTATGAAATCTTTTACATGTTCCGGCACTTACACAAAATTTACTTTATGTTTCCCAGTTAACTCGAGATAACTCAGTGTCTATTACTTTCAATGGTAATACTTTCAAAATTAAGGATTCTCAGGATCAACGACTTCTTCTTCGTGGTCATCTTCGTAATGGCCTATACCATCTACAACCGTCTCCAAACACTTCTGCTACGGCTCTGCAAGCAAGAACCACATCCTCTCAGTTGTGGCATGCCCGATTGGGACATCTCAATCAACGTCTGCTTAATTCTTTAGCTAAATGCATTCCATATTTTCAACTTTCTTCTTCCTCTGTTATGTGTAAATCATGTAATGTGGCCAAGAGCCACAAGCTTTCATTCAATAAAAGAACTTCAGTCACCACCTCCTCGTTCGAACTTATTCACTCAGATGTTTGGGGTCCGGCTCCGAATCAGTATTTAAACTGTTTTCGTTATTATGTACTGTTTATAGACGATTTTACGCTATTTTCTTGGATTTTCTTTATGCATTCTAAACAGGAAACGCTAATGAAATTCAAATTTTTATGCAATTTACTACATACGCAATTCAACAAAAAGCCCAAAATCTTTCAATCTGATGGCGACGACGAGTTCACTAGTAATGCGTTCAATGACTATCTCCAAGACAACGGTGTACTTCATCAGAAAAGCTGTCCTGACACACTAGAACAGAACGGGATCGCGGAACATAAGCACAGGCACATTCTTGATCTAACGCGCACTCTCCTACACGCCTCAAATCTTCCTCTCCATTTCTGGGTAGAAACCATATCCACTGCCATTTACCTCATTAACCGCCTTACGTCGAAATCCGAAAACTTTCAATCTCCCTATCAAATTGTCTACAATAAGGTACCCAACTACTCACACCTTTGGACGTTTGGATGCCTATGCTATCCATGGCTTCACCGTTACACGCACGACAAATTCTTTCCTCGTTATAATGACTGCGTCTTCTTGGGCTACTCTTCTAACCACAAAGGTTACAAGTGTTACAATCTAGTCACCCACAAAACTCACATATCTAGACACGTGGTCTTTCACGAACAACAATTTCCATTCAATCTTGCTATTACTTCCGTGCACTCGAACACAAATTCCACCCCGCAAATCATCCCACCTGCCCTGCTCGTCCCCGCCTCGGCGATATCCAGCAATCCCACATCCTCCACAAATACTAATCCCGAGCACATCCCTGATCACCATAATCCACCGCCTCATATCCCGTATACCAGCAACAATACTACCAACACACCTGCAACCAATTAACCCAGCCCCATCCCTTCCCCCTACTCATCCTATGAGGACCCGATCGAAATCTGGCATATCCAAGCCTAAACATATCGTCTCTCTTCTCAGCAAGTCCACACCATCAACCACACTGATCCACTGCAACCAGGTTGTAAAAATGGAACACTGGCGCACAACAATGGCAGCTGAGATCAATGCTCTCAAGACACAAGGAACTTGGTCCCTTGTTCCAACACCTCCTAACAAATGAATACTCAGCTGTAAGTGGACTTTCAAAATGAAATTACTTTCTACAGGTCAAGTAGATCGCTACAAGGCACGCCTCGTTGCACTGGGATATGATCAAAGATTCAGAGAAAATTACACCGAAACGTTCAGTCCCGTCGCCAAAATGCCAACCATCCGTGTTCTCCTCGCTCTGGCGCTCAATCGGAATTGGAAAATTCTACAGCTGGAAGTCTCCAACGCTTTTCTGCATGGTGACCTCTCTGATGATATCTATATGCATCAACCTACAGGATTTGTCGACCCCAATCTTCCAAACGCCGTCTGCAAACTGTACAAATCTTTGTACGGTCTCAAGCAAGCTCCTCGACAGTGGTTTCAAAAGCTAACAAAATTTCTTCAAACACGAGGATTCTGGTTTAGTCGCTTCGACCCCTCCCTCCTAATCTTTAATCACAATCATATTCAACTGTATTTTCTAATTTACGTAGATGACATCCTTGTCACAGGAAATGTTCAAAATCACATACAAAATCTTCTCCAAGATCTTCACTCGAACTTTGCTCTCAAGGAACCCGATCAAATTTCTCTCTATCTTGGAATACAAGTCCAAAAAACATCAACGTGATACTTCCTCACACAAGAACATTACTTCAGGCAACTCCTTTCCGAGAGCAGCTTTACTGACTGCAAGGAGTCGCCGACTCCTATTGCACCGAACCTCAAGCTTCGGAACAACAACGACCAAGATTTTGACGATCCCTCTCTCTATCGGCGGTTTGCCGGATCTCTTCAATACTTGTCTATAACCCGCCCCGACATTGCCTTCGCCACCAAAAGAATCTACCAACACATGCAGCACCCCACCGTCCAAGACTATCAAGCACTCAAGAGACTGCTTCACTACGTCAAGGGCACCATCTCTTTCGGTCTTCCTATTACAACGAGTGATTTACAACTTAAGACTTACACCGATGCGGACCGGGCATCGGATAGCACGGACCGAAAATCCATCTCTCGTTTATGCACCTTTCTAGGTCCCAACCTCATTTCTTGGACAATAAAGAAACAGGTCACGATTGCCAAATCATCCATGGAAGCAGAATACCGATCTCTATCGGCTGCCACTTCAGACTTCAGACGTCATCTGGCTACGACGACTTGCGGACGAGCTTCAACTGCCACAACATACTCCTACAACGATATACTGCGACAACATTCCACACTTGCCATAGCCAAGAATCCTGTCTTCCACGCCAGAATGAAGCACATAGAAATCGACTACCAATTCATACGACAACATCACCGTCCAACACATTTCGTCTAAAGATCAAGTGGCAGACATACTAACCAAACCATTCTCGACCACTCATTTCATCGAGCTACGATCCAAATTAAACATTCATCCAGCGAATGCTTAATTTGCGGGAGGATATCAGAACGCCTCAACTTAGCTTATACTATTCCTGTACTTATTTACTTCTTTTCCTATAGCTATCTATATATACATTGTATACCTGTACGTTTAAGATATCGAATACACATTTCTTTCTCTGTTCTTTCTATTCTCTCTGTCTTCATCTCTTCTTGTTCGCTCCGCCTCCGGCCACGGTCCTTCTCCGCTTGAGCTAGCTGGATTCCTCACATTTACTGTTGCACACATTTTACAGCATAATGACCATAAATAGCAAATAGCATATAAACCCAATGCGACTATCATTACACTCATCAATATGAATGTAGTATTCAAAAAATGTAAGCTTGAATAAATGATTAATAAATGTATGAATATAATGCATTTCATTTCTAAAAGTAATATAATGACTCATAACCATTTTTATATTTAAAATTATACATAGTCATTTTAATTAAAATGACATATAAACAAAACAACCTAGTAAAATTTCAATATAAACCAGTCAAAATATTTGAGAATGATATACACTACACATCAAAAGTTATAAGGTGAAAAATTACTAAAGGCTTTAGCCACTACATATCAAAAGTTATACCTTAAATTTGTTGTTATTTAAATTGTGATAATATTCTTCAAAAATTTAACTTGCAATTATTGGATACTTTGTGAAGAGCTATTCTAGGCTTAACCCATTCTACTGTCCAACACAGAAGACAATTAATGTTCAGTGAAATCAGTCAAATTCATTGATTATATATATATATATATATATATATATATATATATATATATTCATATGACATAATTTTATGGAATTTTTGTCAACAACTTGCTATTCAACCTCATGTGAATTTGAAAGTTTATTTTATTAACTTGAAAAGTTATAATTATTTGAGTGAATTGGTTGTAGTTTTCGTACTAATCACAACTGACATTCTTTATATTTGTGGAGAGATTTGTGAGTTGTATTTAGGATCGATCACAAACTCCTAATTAGTCGATCACGTTATAGGTCTTTTTTCTTTCTCCCTTCCCATAGTATATATATTTTATGATTAAGTCGCAATATATTTGCGACCAATTTGGTGATGATATTTACAGTTGCAAAACTGCCTTAGTAATAGTATTTAAAACAAAAATCCCTATCACAAAATAGACATTCCTATAGTGAAGTTTTAAATTTTTGGAGCTAACATTTCGTTAATTAGCCATTTTATATGTCACTTTGACGTTGTTTCACCTTCATCTTACCTCTATGGAGTGGATCAAACCCAATCAGTCTATTTACCTGATAACCTTCCTACGTCTCATCATCTATTATCTCAAAGATATGCCACATTTAACATAAGAGGGAGGATTGTACCAACCATCAATTATAACTTTCACGGCCTTTTTTCTGTCTCTTCCTTATTTTACCTTCTCAGCCAAAAGAGGACCAACGTAAACACCTCAATGGCTTTCACAGTTGTATTATTCCATCTTGTTAGTTTTCTTCATTATGATCGTGCAGCATTCATCATTATAATATTCATCCTAGCAAATAATAGTTACATCCACATGCAGGGCGGAACCAGTCCTAATTTTCAGGGGGGGCAAACTTATAAGACATATGTGTCGGGGGTCCAAGGGGGCAGTGTCCCCTGGCGGGGTTCGACCTGTTGGGGGCAATTACCTAAAGATCATAGTATTTTAAAATTTTTAAGGGGGGGCAATTGCCTGAAAACCCTTGTAATAAAGACTAAAAAAATGAATAAATTCCACCGATTTTATGCATATCTACCTTAAAAAATTTTCCATTCTACTGATTGTCCATAATAACAACCAAGACCTAGCTATGACTTCTTATCCACATGCACCTTTGATAATTATTTATTACTAAGATGATCACTATTATACTTAGAATGTTACAAATCAAATAAATGATATTAATTTGTAAGAGAAATAAAGATCAAATTCATAAATCAGAAAAATAATAACCTCTAAATTAAATAAAAACAGTTCATATCAAATGACACGTGTTGCCTAATTATAACGAGGTTGAAGAAGCCGCATCGACCCCACCATCTTGCTAGTGGAAAGCTTTTATCTATGATGCAGACGAATGGTTAGCTCTTGCAAATTCAGAAGACATGCATGCATGAATCAGCAGCAGAACGCAGGAGTTAGTGCATGTGTGGTCCTAGATATATAGCTGTTCAAGTACATTGTTAAATATTATGCTATAGGAGCTAGATTTAAGCTTCTTTTGTTACAATTGTTTTGATTGTATTTTTATTTTTATATAATAATATGAATTACTTTATATATCAGCTCATATATTAGTGAATTCATAAAAGAATACAAAAAAATCTCAAATTTTTTATGGCTAATTTAGGCTTCGTTTGGGACGGCTTTCTTACTGCTTCTTAAAGCAGCTTTTTAGTACAAATATTTTATTTTTTGTACTAGAAAGCTGCTTTAAGAAGCAGTAAGAAAGCCATCTCAAACGAAACCTTAGTCACAGAGTATCACATTGCCCCAACTTAGGCTTCGTTTGGGACGACTATTTCACTGCTTCTTAAAGCAACTTTTTAGTATAAAAGTTGTATTGTTGTACTAGAAAGCTACTTTAAGAAGCAGTAAGAAAGTCGTCCCAAACAAAGCTTTAATCCCTCGAATATATAAAATTGATCCCAAATAATCACTCATATTGTAATTGTGATATAAAATTTATACCAATTGAATCTTATGACTTCATAAAATAAACCTTATTTGATCCCAAAAAGATGATTTTAGATTAATTTTGTATAACTGAGAGACTAAGTCTTAATTCATTTGGTACGTCTTTCTTACTGCTTCTTAAAATAGCTTTCTAGTACAAGAAAGAAAAAAAAATTCTACTAAAAAATTGTTTTAAGAAGCATAAAGAAAGTCATCCCAAACGAAACCTTAATTGGAGTAATGTTATGCTCTGTCATTAAAACAATCATATACGAATAGTTGTATGACTATTTTAAAATCTATCCTGAATATGAAAAAAAATTCTAAAATGCATGAATAGATAAAGATAAAATAATATTACATATTACAGAAGTAAAAAAGCTTTTTTTAAATGTAAATAAGAAAAAACTTAACAATGCGAAAAAATTAAATTGCAGGCAGCATTAGCTTTAGGCATGAGCTCTCATGCTTTTAGCTCTTTCCTCTTAATTTTCTAATGCCAACACTAAGTTGCCACGCGCACCCAAATTATACTTCTAATGTGGTCCGGCGGTGCGTCGAATTATGACCAGTGATAAAATAGATAAAGATGGAGACAAAGTTAATTGAAAAGAGTGGTATTAATTAAGACAAGAAGGAGAAGAGATTTAAATTAATCCGGGATTAAGGAGCCATGATTAGATTCGGGAACGAGAAAATGCCTTGACGCATTAGTTTATAATTGCCGGCTGCCTCTCGCTTGCTTTTCTGTGCCGCCGCATGTGTTAAGATCCTCCTCGCCATCATCTCTCCATTCAATTAGGCCTAATGAAAAAAGAACAAAAGGGGGGAGGAACTCAGCGCACAAAAGCCAACCTTTCTATTCGAGTTTTAAATCAAGCTCTAAGATAAAGTTTGGACATTTTTGCATTGTAGGGCATGGCTGATATAATGCCAAAGTATACACTTTTCTTGTGGCTTCAATACGAACAAAAAACACAGATGCTAATTTAATAAATAAGATTATTTTGGGAATCGTTTACTTAGGCTTTATTTGGGACGGCTTTCGTGTTGCTTCTTAAAGCAACTTCTTAGTATCAAAATTAAAATTTTTGTACTAGGAAGCTGCTTTAAGAAGCGGAAAAAAAGCCGTCCCAAACGAAGCCTTAGGCTGATTTTTATTTATTGGAGGCATTTTTTTTATAGAAATTATAATTTATGAGTTAGATGGGGATATACTTTTAGGAGATTTACATACATATCACTTTATATCATCTTATTTACATATCTAATACTTAAAATTTTAATATTACGTAGTTACTCATATTTTATTCCTACCAACCATATATTTCATTTTTATCACTTATATTTGATATGAAAGTGACATATGGGTGATATGCATGTAATATTAAAGTTTTAGGTGTATATAAATAGAACAGTATAGCATGGTATGTATGTAAATCTCTCATTTTTTATTTTTTCTCCCAATGAAAATACATTATATTTTTAGAGTTTGTATTATATTATGTTATCATTACTAAAAAAAATGTTATATTGCGACTTGCGAGTCATAAATCTTGCTTCTCATGTTAAAAATATGCTAGTGTAATGAATGTGAGGAATATTGCTCTCTAGCAATATTTATATATAGAGGAAAAAGTGTTTGTTTAATCTGATTACAAATGAATAAATAAAAATATAGAAAAAACTTAAATCCTGATCTGGCTCACTCTACTGGATCCTGACCTGTTTCAAAAAATATTTAAAATCCACAAAGTGAGCTAATTGTTCAGTAGATTACCATAACTTAGAATTGCAATCAATGCACAACAGTGAAAAATAATATGCATGTAATCATTCCATCCATATCAATATAGCATGTAATCGTAAGATCATGTAACAGTCAATATGAGTAATATCATTTCATATAAGTAATAGAAGCCATAAAAATTAATATAATTCAAATTCAATGATCAGTGTTCAATAACCATATAAGGAATCAACATATCCTATTATTTTTATATTCATGCCATGTACAACACAACAAGTCTACTATGAATCTAAGCATGTCAATAAGTTAAACTTCACTTCATTTTAAAATGTCCTTCAATGTATATCAATCACTACAGGAAAATCATCAATTACCCCTGATAATTTCTAACTATTTAACTAAATTTTCGACAGTTTTTCAATTTTCCGGCAGTTTAAAAATCGTCTGAATAAACCACGTAGGAAATGAAAACCGGCGGCATATTTCAGATGGTAATATTTTCTAGCGGTTTTCCGACGACTATAACAGACGAAAATTAACACACTATTCAAAGACATCATTGAACGTACCGTTTTACTTTTCTACCATTCTTATAACCAGCGCATCATAAATTACTATCTGCCTTTCATGTCACCTATTTAAAATTTCTAATAAGAGACATCTTAATAAAAGTTTCCCTATCATACACAAAAGTGGACCTCTCTTATATTAATCCTTTTATAAATAACAAATCATTACAAACAAGTCCAATCCTATGATTTTTGATGCAGTGCATAAAGAGACCCAATCCCGCATTCCGTTACTTGCTCAGTATTAC
The DNA here is from genome assembly GCA_019514585.1 of Dendrobium officinale. Taxonomy (NCBI): domain Eukaryota; kingdom Viridiplantae; phylum Streptophyta; class Magnoliopsida; order Asparagales; family Orchidaceae; genus Dendrobium; species Dendrobium officinale. The sequence goes on from CM033686.1 coordinate 13,628,647, forward strand.
GTTATTTGCTCTGCCTCCACTACTCTAGTACTATTTTCTGTTAGTAGAATGTTATTTCACTTTTTGATGGTTAGCTTATTATTAGAAAAATAGCTTTACATGGAGGACAAGCGGTATACTTATACACCAAGTGTAAGAAGAAAGGGAGTTTTTTACCATATTACAAGAAAAATACAGTTCTCTGTTCTGGGAAGAGTTTTCTCCCTGTTCCTTTCGTTTTCTTTGTTTTTCTTTGGTTTCAGGTTCTTCTGCCAGAGATCCTTGTGCTACTACCGATCCTTGGGTTGCATCAATTTTTCTACCATTTTTTAATATATAAATTATTATCTCTAAACTGTATGTGCACCAAAAATTTTCAAAGCAACAATGATGAATATTATCAAATTCTATTGATACCTAAAAACCCCATTCAACAAGTACGAGATCACTATTTAAATTCTAAAATTAATTGAATAAACCCCCAATATTGTTAATAATTGAAGACTACTTTAAGCAATCGTACTTATGACACTATGACTAAACTTTATAATTAGCGCGTGAAATTAATCATAATCGATCATGCATCAACTCCAAATAGGCCAATATGCAGTGAACAAAGATCTAACGCATGAATGGAAATAAAAAACAATAATGAATCTTTATTTACAATCCTCGATCTAGAGGTGTAAGTGAGCCCTGAACTGGCTGGAGCTTGACTCATTAACGATATCATAAATCGAACTTATCAAGTGACGCGTTTGAGCTCGAGCCTATACTCGATCACATATGTTAAACGAGCTCCAGCACTAGCTCAGTCTGTCTCAACTTTGAAGCTCGTTGAGCCACTCGATTAACTTAAAATATATTTAAAAATCAATTTAAATTAATATTATATAATATATTTTAACGTTTTAAAATTAATTCTATATTAAAATAAAATTGAAATTTTAATTTAAAATTAAGAAATCAATTTCAACAATCAAGCCAAGCTCGAGCTTTCCAAACAAGCTTGAGCAATCGAGCCGAGCTTGAGCCTAAATTGTTTAACTAGCCGAGCTTGAGCATAGTAAATGAGCTCGAGCTAAATGAGAGCTAAACAAATGTAGCTTGATTATGCATGTACTCGACTTGACTCATTTACAACCCTACCTTGATGTAATGAAAGCATAATTTTTAAATAAGAAACATCTTTAAACCATGCACCTCGAAAATTTTTATATGCATGACTCCCAGATAAAAAATATTTGCATGAGCCTCACTTTTTTTTTCTTTAGGGAAAATTAAGCTAATTAAGGTAAATTCATACACAAATTCCATATAGAAGACTTGAACACAAGACCTCTTAATTAATAACTAAAACTCTAAACTACAGATCAAAATGAGCAGCGTAGCTTTCTTCTAAAAAAATAATTTTAGAGGATCGAGTGGCAAATCCTGTGATCATTGTTAGTTAAGAAAATCTTGTGTGGGATATTACAAAGCACACAACTCATCTTAATCTGTTGGTTGAGAGCTTAGGCTTCCAACTAAGAGGTCTTGGGTTGTATGCGTTATGTGTCTAAATTTACCTTAAATGACCTAAATGTCCAAAAAAAAAATTTACAAAGCGGTTAGGCTTCTTAACTTTTAAGTTCAAAAAATAAAAATAAAAATAATAAAAAAAAAGACTGGAATGAGGTGGAGGAATAATGGTATGATCTCAAAGTGGGGCCATTTCTCCATCTTCCTTTTTCACCCAACAGCTACCGAACATGGCACACGGTCTTGCTGTCGGAGTCAGTGAGTCGCCCCCCTTCCCTAAAGCGACTTGCTTAAGATCACCACCCCGGTGAGAGGAAACGAATTCAAGTTTTGATTCAACGGCAATGTTAAGAGTAGTGATCTTTTGTGTAAGGAGATGATTTCCTTTTAAAGACTTTTTTTTTTTTTATTTCCATCTGGTATGTTTATTATTGTATGAGTTAGTATAGTGAGGGGAGTAGAGCTAAAAATCAAAGGATTATATATACTTTAAATATATTCTACTAGTATTTGATATAATGTACAAAAAATTATTTATCTTCGAAATGAGAGGGTTTTAGTGAGTTCAAGTGAAATTGGGATGTTTTTATCCTCGAGGTTGATGAAGCAACAAGAATGATAAAATAGATGAGATAACCACATATATTGGTCCTTTGGATGTTGTGATGCCTCATTTCTCATGCTCAATTAGGATCGTCCAACAAGCAAGGAGATTTGGGTCTCTGGATCTAACCTAGCTACTTAAGAAACAAATGGCCTTATTGTTGAAAGAAAAGATATATTATAAAAGTACCTTTTGAACTAGGAGATTTCATGAAAAGAAGAAAGTCCAAATAGGTACGATTACAAGCATTATAATAACTTGTCAAAAATAGTCATAAAAATTTATATTACGAATTTTGAATATTAAAAGCAAAATCATCGAGAATACTTATGTCCTACATAAGTAGAATTCAGCCATAATTATATATTTAATCCAACCCAAATCTACTTAGTCAAATCATGAATCAAAATAAAAGACTCAATGTAATGTGTATCATAAAGATACAACCCACCATGGGTTGCCTTCGCTTTGAATTTCTAAAGATAAAATTCTTGCTCTTGATACCCCTTTTGAATTTGCTTGGATTGAAAAATTTAGTTGCAGGCATAATATGGATTTAGTTCAAAAAAATTTATATAATCTTAAACTTAGTGGCAAGTTATCAGTTACTCTCCTAGATCCAAGGCATTTGTTGATCAATTTCATAAATGATATGGAATATATAAGAGTTTTTTCCCATCATTCTTACTTTGTTAATAACTATTTTATGAAATTGATTAAATGATTGACATTTTTTGACATTTATGTTGAATCCCCCATCATCCTTATTTGGATTTCTTTCCCTAATCTCTGGCCACATTTGTTCTCTGCTCATATATGACACATATTGTGATCGTTAATTGGTCATTCTCTAAGAACTGATAATGCTACTTCAAATGGGTCTAGACACTCTGTTGCTCATATTTTGATGGAATTAGATATTTCTAAATGATATCCTGATACCATTTTGCTTTGTCCTAAAAAAATTGGGTATCTTAAACATGTTGAGATGGAGAAGTTCTCTCCATTTTGTAAGCATTACAAATCTTTAGGTCATAAAACAAAGCTTGTTGTATCCTTTCGCTCACTTATAAAAGGATACAATAGTTAATCCTCAATCAGTGCCTACTATTGCTAAGGAAAATATCTTGTTAATCCCTCCTAATCATACCACCTATTTTGCTAATACTTATGTTGTTGAGGAAATCATAAGCACTAGTAATGTGGTGGTTGTGAATCTTATTTTAATTCTTGATGCTTATATTAATGGTAACCAATTCCCTCTTTCTCCTGATATGGATCATATAGATTGTGGGGTCGGTAATAACTTGCTGAATGTAATCTCTATTTTAGACGATGGCGTGAATAATTATCTTGAAAAGGATACCCAATTTTATAATCTTTCTGACCATGTGGATGTGTTTGTGCTTCCTCATATCAGTTTGGATGTTTCTAATAAGGTGTCTATAATTTTCATATCTTGTTCCCTTATTTATGATGATGTGCCATTAAAATAGGGTGCATGGAAGTATCAATTGGATTTGCATTCTATTGATAATCCTATTAATCATTCTGACATGTTCAACCCCTCTGCTCAAGCGGGTTCTAAATGGGAGGATGGGGAGTTTAATTCTACTATTAATGATAGTTCTTTCAATGATAAGCAGAATGTGTTTGATTTGAATGTTGCAAAAGTTTCTAATGATTGTTTCTCCACGATTACTGGTGAGAAAAAAAAAAAGGAAAAAAAAATAGCATGTTACATAATTTCATGTAATCTAAAGGAAGATTTGCTAGATCGAAAGATCCTTGTAATTATACTACTATTGACTAGGTCTGGTTGTTATTCTTGCTAGGTTTGGGCTTTATTGCTTTTTGGGTAGCTTGCTAGTTTCGGGTTGTGTTGTTTAGTTATTTCAAATAGGGTTGTCTCTAGTTTACTTGAGTTATTTGTGTTGAGGGGGCCAATGGGTGGGTCGATTTGGTCCCTTTTCCTGGGGCTTTTGGTTGCTGATGGAGTTTTGTTCTAGTTTTGGGCTTTATAGCTCCTCCTTGTTTAAAGGTTTGTGTATTTTATGTTGGGTTATTGGTGCGGTTTTGTTTTCCAGTCTTTTTGGTGTACGGTCATGGCATTTTTGGTGCTAGGTCATGGCATTTTTGGTGTTATGCTTGGTTGTTTCTACTGCCCTATTATTTGGTGTTATGTTGTTTGTTTATTGGTTCTGTGGCTATTTTGCTCCTATTTTAGGGGTACTTTTGCGCCTTTCCTGATGTTGTGCTTTTTTTATTTTTGTTTGGGGTTTTTTATTTAACCTGTAGGTTTTGGACTCAATTTGGATTTTGGATTCAATTTTGGTTGCTTATCGTGCTTGTTGATGGAGTTTCATTGGTGGAGGTTTGTTGTTTCTTCCACGATTTCTCATCTCCTTTATATTTTTTTATGTACTATTTTTCATATTGAATTTTTAGTATAGATCATTGGCTTATTATGATTTTATTTTGGTTTTAATTATAGCTCATATGTGGGTTCCCAAAAAAAATGAGGGTTTTAATTTAAAATTAAAATATATAATAAAATTTATGAATATCCTTTTTTCTACAAAGGAAATCCAATGAAGCACGCATGTTTAATTTTTTTTTTTAATTTGGATGGATAGATTTTTTTGACCAAAAATCATGAGAAAATTATTAAAAAATACTTTAAATAGGTTTTATGGATGAACGAGATCCAAATCCAATTTGATTTGAATTGTTGCTTCATAATTAAATAGTAATTGGTCATCGTGCTAACATATCTCCAAGCATTTTAAATTAAAGTACAAATTGATTGCTCGATAATCACAACTCCAAATCGAGTGATCAAAATTGGTGCAACTTTAGGGCCTAAAGGATTACTCAATGAGAGCGAATTTAAAAGAGGGCTTATCATCAACCTCCCCATCATTGCATTACCTAAGTTTGATCTTCCATTTGTCAAAAAACTTAAATAGTGGGCAAATCTAGCTAAAATTGATCCCACGCCTTTTGTCAAGATGGTTGAAGAAAAATGCTCTTTGGAATTAGCTTGAAGTGGTCTGGATTGGTTGAAAGAACCAAAGCTTCAACTTGGCTCTATCCTTCTTGATGATTATGCCTCAACAAAAGGCTTGAGCTACTACTGATGGGTTTGGAGAACTCTTTGAAGCTCAAAGAAGTTGATCAAAAGGAATGTAGAGTTTAATGGATTATTTCAACTCCCCTTAACTCGGCCTTAACCTTATATTAGTTACTTAGTTTAGCTACAAAATAAGAGGTTGAATTGGTCAAATTAGATAAAAGTGGACAAATTGGAAAAATCAAGGGCCAATTGGGCTTAGATCATTTATGATAGACCTACTAAAATGGGAACCTCTCTAGTATAATTTAGAGGATCTAGCAACAAGGTATTAACCTTTGTTAGAAGCAAATTACATCAATTAGACATGACCATTATATATAACATAAGAAGCAACATGAAATAAGAAGATGTAAGCATCAAATGGCTCTTGGAGATTTCTAATTTTGATTTCAATACCTACAAAAAGCTACTTATTTGGCCTCATGTTAAGTTTGATCAAATTCTATTAGATAATGTTATTATATTTCTTGGTGGTCTTGTGTATTAACTAAAATATTAGTAATCATATTAAAGGATAAGTTGATGAAATAAGAATAGACTATTATAAAGAACATAAGACACAAAAGTTAGCAAATCCTAATGATACTACCAATTTTGCTAATACTTTTTCTGTTCAGGAAATCATGGGTACTAGTAATGTCATGGTTGTTAATCCTATTTTGGTTTCCCGTTGCTTATATTAATAGTAACCATGTCCCTCTTTCTCCTATTATGGATCATGTGGATCATGGGGTTAGTAATAACTTATTGAATATAGTCTCTGTTTTAGATGATGGTGTGAATCATTATCATGAATAAGAAACTCAAATTTGCAATCTTTATGACCTTGTGGATCGGATGTGCCTGTTCTTGTTCAAGGTGGTATGGATGTTCTTAATAGGGTGCCTATAATTATCATATCTTGTTCTCTTATTTCTGATGATGTGCCACTAAAATTGGGTGTGGGAAGTAGTAATTGGATTTGCATTCTATTGATAATCATGTTGATCATTCTCACTAGTTGAGCCCCTCTGCTCAGTTAGGTTCTAAATGGGGAGATGGGGAGTTTAATTTTTCTATTAGCAATAGTTCTTTCAATGTTAAGCGGGATGAGTTTAATTTGAATGTTGTATAAGTTTTAATGATTGTTTCTCCAGAATTATATAATATATATAAATTTAAAAGAGAGCTAACCACCAACCTCCCTATCATTGTATCACCTAAGTTTCATCTAAGGATTTGTAAATACTTAAATAATGGGAAACTTTACCTAAAATTGATCCCACACCTTTAATAAAATGGTTGAAGCATAATACTTTTTATAATTAGCTTGAAAATACCAAAGCTTCAACTTGATTCTATCCTACTTGATGGTTATAGCTCAATAGAAGGCTTAAGCCACTATTGATAGGTTTGGAGAGATCCTTAAAGCCCAAAGAAGTTCATCTAGGGGTGTAAATATTGGATCAGATCCAAACCCGACCCAAAAATTTTGGGTTTCGGTTGACCCAAACCCAAAGCAGGTCGGGTTTGGGTCCAAAAAATTGAGCAGTCTACAAAATTGAGTCGAGTTTGGGTTGACCCAAAAACCCGAGAATGACTCGAACAACAATGAAGTTGAACAACAACGAGCGAACTCCCGTAATTATCTCCGATCAAAATTATAACTTTTGATTGGATAGGAGGGAAAATCATCAAAGGAGCGATGTCGAACAGCCACGAAGGAGCCAAAACATCAATGACCAACGAGCGAAGTCGAACAACATTGAAGCCGAACAACAACGAGCGATCGAACTCCCGTCATTGCTTCCGATCAAGGCAATCTCTACACCTTTTGTGAAGCAACGATGAAAAGAGAAGATGAAAGGCACTATTTGGGTCAGGTTGGGTTGACCCGACCCCGAAGCGGGTCAGGTTCAGGTCGAGAAAATAGACCCGTTTGTAAAAATGGGTTGGGATGACTCAAACCTGAATAGTACATTGTCAGTTTCAGGTTCAACCCGAACCCGACCAGTGACCTGAAATTGACACCCCTAAGTTCATCAAAAGTAATGTAAAGTTTAATATATTATTTCAACTCCTGTTAACTCACCCTAAACCTTTTATTAATTTCTTGGGTTAGCTACAAAATGAGGGGTTAAAATTGGTCAAATTTGATAATAGTGGTCCAATAGGCTTAGTTCATCAATTATAGACCTACTAAAAATGGAACATCTCTAGCATATGCTAGAGGATCTAGCAACAAGATATTAATTCATCGTTGTTGGTGAAAATGATATCCTTAGATCTCTATCGAGCTTGTAAGAGTGTAAAAAGGTTTATGACCTTTTTATAATGATATTATCTTCAAAAAAATATAGAAACCTACGCATCCTATATTTAGGCATGAAAGCAATACATCTCAATTATCCTTAGTGTTCTAATATTCCACAATCGAGGCAATGTGACGTCACACTAGATTTTAACACAACAGGAAAATCATCCATTACCAGCAAAATTTTTTGACAAAATTCTAGTGGACAATTTTATAGATATTTTCCAGCAGTTTTCCAGCACAATAAGATAAAATATTTATGACTGTTTTTTCGGTAGATTTTTTGGTAGCTTTTCTTGCGGATTTGTTTCCCGTGGCTCTACTTCTAAAACTTATGAGGAGGAAGGTTATACCAAGGTTGATAGAAAGAAATGGAAAATGCTAAAAATTCTTATCATACCATGCCTTGTTCTACTAGAGCACAAACTGGTTCTAAAGGTTGTAATGGTTAAGTCTCTTATTTGGAATGTGAGAGGTGTTGAGGGGAAGGATTCGAGAAATAGAGTTAGAAATATTTGTAGAATTCATAACATTCATTTGTTGGTTTTAATTGAACCTTTGATTTCCTCGGATAAGCTTAACGTTACTGCTTCTAGATTTGATTTTTCTATGAAATTTGCTAACTGTTCTAACAAGATTTGACTTATGTGGAATAATGCTATTAGTGTTAATATTCATGATGATTTCTATCAAGTTGAGCATGTTCAAATTTTTATGTTTAATTTTAATTGTAATGCTTCTTTTGTTTATGCCGCTTGTTTTAGAGTGGGTCGGTTGGCCCTTTGGTATCAGCTTAATACTTTTGCTTCCAATTCTAATGGCTCGTGGTGTGTGGGAGGTGATTTTAATATTATTTCTAATGCTAATGAGAGATTGGGGGGTAATCATCCTAATATTAATGTTATGGAGGATTTTAATTCTATAATTTATGATTGTAATTTACATGACATAGGTTTTTTTTTGGAGTGCTTATACTTGGAGTAGAGGCAACCTATGACAAAGACTTGATAGAATTTTATTTAATAATGATTGGATCGTTAATTTTCATATGACTCATGTTGAACATTTGAGTAGAACTGTTTCTGACCATGCCCCTTTACTTTTAACTATTAATGCTAATAGGAATTTTGTTTCTTCTACTTTTAAATTTCAGAACATGTGGTTAATTACCTCATCATGATTTTTTAAATGTGGTTCATAATAATTGACTTGCCCCTATTTTCCGTGATAATAATATTAAGTGTATGGCTAAATTGTGGACCAAGATTAGTAGGTTGAAATAGGTGTTGAAATGATGGAATAAAAATATTTTTAAATTTTTTTTTCTAATATTAAAGAGGCTGAGAATGAGGTAATTGAGTTAGATAAGGTGTATTTGCATAATCCCGATTTTAAAAATCTTTTTGAGCTTAATAATGCTAAAATCATACTCTTTAATTTGTAAGATCAGAAGAAAATTTATTGGATGTAGAAAGCTACAACTAAATTAGTTGTGAAAGGTGATAGAAACACTAAGTTTTTTTATGCAATGGCTAATAAGAAAAAAATTAGAAACCTTATATTTAAAATTATTAGCAATGAGGGAAGGGTGTTGGAGGATGCAGATTCTATTTTCACTTCTAGGGTGGAGCATTTCAAGAACATTTTCAATAAAAATGTTTAAACCATTCCCACTATTAATCCTCATATTGTTCCTTTTTGTATTACTGATAATGAAAACCACATGCTTGTTCAACCTCCATATGAGGAGGAAGTATGGATAGTGATTGTGTTGCTGGTCCTGATGGCTTTCCCACTAAGTTCTTTGTGAAAACTTGGAATATCAGCAAGTTGGATATTTTGGAAGATGTTAGTGATTTTTTTTGGGTAACTCTTATCCTAATTTTTTTTTCTTCTACTAACATTGTCTTAATTCCCAAGAAGGAGCTTACCATTAATTGGAATGATTTTAGACCGATTAGCATATGTTCTTTCTTCAGCAAGCTTATTTCTAAAATTATTTCTACTAGATTGGTTAATATTTTACCTAGAATTATATCCCAGAATCAAAATGGTTTTGTGAAAGGTATGAGTATTTTTTGTTAATGTTTTGCTTGCTCAAGAAATTACTCATGATATTAATGCTAAAGTGAAAGGGGGCAATATCATTTTTAAATGTGACATTACTAAAGCTTATGATAACTTGAGTTGGAGTTTCTTATATAACGTGTTATCTTTATTTGGTTTTAGTCAAGATTTTATTTTGTTGATTAAAAATATTATCGAGAATTATTTTTTTCAGTTATCATTAATGGGAGGAATCATGATTTCTTTAAATCTTCTCAAGATTTGAGACAAGGTGATCCTCTATCTCTCGCTTTGTTCATTATTGCTGTTGATTATTTATCCAGGGGTCTGGAGGAATTATATAAAAGGCATCCTAATCTTTTATACCGTACTATTGGTGGTATTCCTATTACTCACCTAAGCTTTGCTGACGACTTTATCATTTTATCCAATGGGTCTTTAAACAATACTAAAGTTTTAGTTAATTTTTTAGATGCTTTTCAGAATATGAGTGGCCTATCCATTAACAAGGATAAAAGCAATTTTATTATTTTTAAGTCTGTTAACTAGGGTAGGATAAATGATATCAAAAGGATATGTGGCTTTAATTGCTCTTCTTTACCTATTAAGTATTTGAGTACCCCTATTTTTAAAGGTAGAAAAAAATTTCAAATTTTTGAGGATGTTTTCACAGTTTTTCAAAGGAAGATTTCTAACTGGACTTCTAATTTCCTCTCATTTGGTGGTAGACTAGTTCTTATTAAAAATGCTTTAAACTCGATTCCTATTTTTATTTTTCATACTATTCATCCTTCTTCTTCTACTTGTCTTAGATTGGAAAGATTGATTAATAAGTTTTTTTGGGGTTCTAAGAATAATAGTTCTTGTATATATTGGGCTTCTTCGAATAAAATGTGTGGGGCTTTAAATGAAGGTGGATTAGGTTGCAAAAATATTTTGGACACGGTTCGGGCTTTTTCTCATAAATTAGGGTTCTCTTTTAGAGCTAAAATCAATTTATGGGCTCAATTTATGCATGTTAAGTATTGCAAAGAGGTGCATCCTATCTTGGGTAATTTCAAAAGAGCTGATTCTTTGGTGTGGAAAAGGTTATGCAATATTAGTTGAGAAGCTGAGCAATTTATCCAATGGGGGTTGGGCAAAGGAGATATCTTTTTCTGGCAAGATAATTGGTTAGGAAATGGCTCTATTGACAGCATGCTCAATACTCATACTTTGATCAATACTAAGGTTCATTACTACATTGAGAATGGTAATTGGAATGTTTATAAACTTAGTGAGATTATCCCTTGTGAGCTTGTGAATCTTATTTTGCGCATTCCTTTATAATTACATGATAATGATCATATTTTATTTAATAGTTCTTCTACTGGTCTTTTTAAACTTAAAAATATGTGGGATTTGATTAAAGTTAAGTATGAAAGATCTCTAATTTATGCGACTATGTGTCATAATAATATTTCTTTGTCTTATTCTATTCTTTCTTTTAGATCTATTAAAGGTTTTCTTCTGGTGGACACTCATCTGAGGAATAAAGGTTTTTGTCTCCCTTCTAAATGTCATTGCTGCTTTAATATTTTTGTTAGTGGTAGCATTGCTCAAAAAGTTGAGGTATTTTGCTGCTAATGTTAACAAAGTTTGCTCTGCTTCTTTTAGTAATATTATGTCTATTTTAGGTGATTAGATGACTAATTTTAAAGGTCGTATTTTAAATTTATTGCCCATCCTTATTATGTGGTTCATTTGGAAGGCTCAAAATGATGCTAAGCACAATGAAGTTAAAATGAATACCAATAATATTATTGCTAATGTGAATAATAAAATTTTATAGCTTTTTTCTGCTAATCTCATCTCAGGTAAGCATTTCAAGAACTGTGAGAATTCGGGTTCAACATTTGGCATCTTTTTCTCTTATGAGGCTTTGGCTAAAACTGAAAGTGTTTTCAGGTGGTTAAAACCTGTGCCGCCTTTTCTTTCTTAAACTTAATACTGATGATTATGTGGGTATTTCTGTTGCGAGGATGGGTGGGGATTATTCGTGACAATTTTGGTGTGGTGATTGTGGCTTTTGCAGGCCCTTTACATCCTTGTAAAGTCATTTTTGCTGAGCTTATGGGCTTATCTAAGGGGCTGGAGATCTGCCAGAATAGAGTTTTTGCTAATATTGCGATTGAGGTAGATGCTTTACTGTTAATTCAAATCATTATAAATGAGTATGTGGGATATACTCAATTTTTTTATCTTATTAGAAGAATTAGACTAACTCTTTCTACTCTCAATTATACTATTAATTAATCATGTTTTTTTGGAAGGTAATGCTTGTGCTGACTGGCTGGCCAAATTTGGCTGTCAACTTGAAGCTGATGTGGAGTTTGGGGATGCTAATTTGCCTCTTCTATTAAGAGGTTTGATTAAGTTGGAGAAAATTGGTTTACCCTATATTAGAATTGGTTGATGGTGTTCTGTTTTTTTCTTTTGAGGTGGATGCTTTGTTATGTCGGTGTGGTTTTTATTGTGCTGGGAATCCATTATGGGTTGCTGGGGTTGCAGGTTATGATTTGTTTGTTTTGGTCTCTAATTGCTGGAGGAGCAGTTTTTATAGCTTTGGTTGTGGTATTAAGTGGTTTATTAAGTCTTTCTTGCATTATAAATAGTTGGTGTTTTATTGGGCTATTTTGATTATTATTGTGGTGGTAAATCATGTTAAGGCTTCTCTTCTGCTGTGGCTTAATTACTGGGGTTTATGAATCAATGTTGATCTCTTCATCAAGTTGATTCATATCCTAGGTGGTAATTCGAATCTTTCTGAATGTTTTTCTTATTATCAGGAAGTTATCTTATTTTCTTTTACCATTTTTAGTTGGGTTTTAAACTTGTCTGTGGTTGTTATGTTTGAGAGCTGTAACTTTATTATTCAAATTGGGACAGTTTGCCTCTTTACTGCATTGGTATTGGTTCTCATCAATTGTTTTTTCTGTTTATCTTATCTAATAATTCAAAAATTTGTCTTCTAGTATCTTGCTTTTGGATTGGATCTGTGTTTTTTTTTTCATGTCATTTTTGGCTTTCAAGCTGTTTTTTTTAAGAAAGACTGGGCTAAAGGCTACATCTTTGTTCTTTCTTTTTAGATGCTTTCTTTGTGTCGCCTTAGATTGTATCTAGGCTATTTTGTAATGTGGATTAGTAGGGGACACTCGGTTGTTAGGTTTTATTTTCCTTTAAATTTTGTAGCACTTTTGAGCATTAGCGAGCGGAATATCCCTGTAAGGATTTGTAATTTTGAATTATATCAACGCATAGGCCGCTCCGTGGGTTTCCCCTAATATATATATATATATATATATATATATATATAGAGAGAGAGAGAGAGAGAGAGAGAGAGAGAGAGAGAGGATATATGCGATCTTGCACAGTTGTTAACATTTTTGTGCGTCTCATTTGATTGGTCACACCATCGTCTTAATGGTGAGGTCTTCAACTATCCATCATTTAAAAACATAATAATTTAGGTCCTTTCTAGTAGTGCCCGTCACAAGCAACTGAAATGACCAAAACACTTTCGGCATCTTGCTGGTTTTGGAAACTATCATCGCTTAAATCTCGCCCTCGTTTGGTCTCTTTGTAGATTGCGTGTAATTGGGCCCATCAATTTGCCGGCTAGAACGTCTTCCATGCTAAGGCCAAGGGAAAAATGCTTGACATAAAATTATTATGAGCAATGCTTTAGGCAAAGGCTTCGTTTTGGGCATCTTTTGGCAACTAATTTTTTACTTTTTTAAAAAAAATTGTACTAAGAAGTTACAAAACTCGTCTTGGTCTGTTGATTCGGAGATTAGGCTATCAACTAAGAGATTTTGAGTTCGAATATGATGTGTGTGTGAGTCAGCCTTAATTACTTAAATATCTAAAAAAAATACTTCCAATAAAAAAACTATCCTAAAATTATCTAAAAAAAGCTATGTAAGTCTTGCTTTAAATGCGATAGGTATGTGATATAACTTTTGTTAATTATGAAAATATTTATAATAATATCATGATTAAAATTTAGTTAATTAATTAAGTGTATTATTAAATATTTTTAGTTTTTTTTTTTTTGGTTAAAACCCACTGACGGGCCTACGTGTTAATACAAAAAAAGCGGTTACAAAGTCCTTAGAAGGGACCTCCAGCTGGCTAAGGCTCAGAAGAGCTATAAAAAAAATCAAAATAAAACCTAAAAGCTGATGGTCCCTTTTTCTACGATTACAAAACCAATAAGAAAGGACAGTAGGGCTGCGGGCAAACAGCACCCAAAAAAGGAAGATCAAGATGTACTTGTTTAATACAATCCTCCTGCAAAAAATGCAAACAAAAACCCAAACAGTAAGAAGCAAATAACAATCAGTCACCTTGGCAATCTTGAGCTTCCCAAAATCAGTAAAGATCCACCTACAAAAATAACTCCAGAACCCACTGTTAGGCTAGAAGTGATTAATACAATCTTGAAAACAGTCAAGATAACCAAAATCGCACATAATCAAAATGTGAGAGTTCTTAGTACTAGATGGATTCCAATAAACCGCAATGATAAGCACAAGCCCAACATTCATAATAGCTTTTATACAACCAATCCTGTACCCAATGTGTAGGGTCTCACTGCTCAAAATATGAATATGCTTGCAGGACTTCCTCCGAGAGATATTAAAATGAATAGCAGTGCAGTCGTTAAAATGACTCAAGATGAGATGCAGATCCATGAGTAACAGGTAAACAGAATTCCTCATCAAAATAACATTACTCCAACCTACCGTCCCGTTAAAGCCATCAGTGCACTCCAGGTTTAAGAAATAAAAACAATAAGGGAAATAATTGCACGAAACAGTGCAATAGAAGATCGGAAAACCAAGAAACAGAGAAGACCCCTCAGGATCAAGAGCAGATTGATTAACCATGGCGAAAATAAGGTAAACCAGATTTGTCTAAAAAAACCATACCTTGTAACTGCGGATGCATACAAGTAGTGTCCAACTCTTCATAATTATTAATATAGTAACCTCTATTAGCTAACCAATCAGCACAAACATTAGCTTCACGATAAATGTTAGAGATAAAGTAAGTGAAAGTAGAAAGAGATTGCTTAATGTTCCTAATAAGATAGAACAGGATGGGATTGCCAGGAATGATATTATTAATGATTTGAATAAGCAACAAAGCATCCACCTCAATCCAGATAAAGTTAAAACCCAACTTGGTACACAAATTCAGCCCGTATAAGAGAGCCTTAAGCTCAGCAGAAATAGCAGAAGAACTACGAATGGGAGCAGAGTAAGCAGCAATAACATTACCATGATAATCTCTAATAATACCACCAGCACCAGCACCATTTGGACCAACAGATCCATCAGAATTAAGCTTGATGTAAGAAGGTTTGGGTTTGATCCACTTCACAATTTTATCAGCAGAATTAACATAAATATCAGAAAGATTAAGGCCCAAGTTAATAGCAAACTCCTTACAATTACTAAAATTGCTACTATAAATAAGACTGTAAGAAAGAAGTTGAGAAATTTTATGCTTAACATTCGAAATGATGATGGTAGCATCCATCTTAATACCTTGATGTTTAGCCTCATTGCGAGCTTTCCAAATGTACCAGATAATAAGAAGGGGAATGAGATTAAAAATATGACCTTTGGAGCCATTCACCCAACTAGAAATAACAGAAATAAGGTTGTTGTAGGAAGTGTGTTGCGGTTTGTTGGCAATAATATCAAAGAAGTTCCACACTTTTTGCGCAATTAAGCCGCTAACAAACAGATGATCAATACTTTCAATGTTAGCACAGCAAAAACATTTAGAGGTAAGCTGGAAACCTTTCTGTTGAAGTCTATAGTCTACCGGAATGCAACCTTTGATGCATCTCCACACTAAAATGGAGTAAGATAAAAGGAAAATTTTATGCCAGATAGCAGAAAATAAAACCGAGCAATCGTATTTGCTTCTAAAAGTATCCCAAACCTCTTTCAACATAAATTTGCCAGAGGAGGAGAGAGAGAATAAAATAACATCATTTTCATTCAATTGTAACGGAACCTTAAGAATTTGTTCAACAATACAAGGAGGTACCTCCTCCAAAAGCTTAGTAATGTCCAAACAATTGTTAGTAATAAAAGAGGATACTCTGATGTTGGTTAAAGAGCAAGTATTAAGTAAAGAGTCAATAGAAGAAAAGCCTAACCAGTTGTCTTGCCAAAAAAAAACATCACCACTACCTAAACCCCATTGGATTAACTTTTCAGCTTCCCATTTAATATTGCAAAGCCTCTTCCAAATCAAAGAATCAGAATTTCTATGGAAGCATAATAAAGGATGCATATTGTTACAATATTTAATATTCATAAAACGAGCCCATAAACTGACATTACTTCTGAATGAAAACTATAACTTGTAAGAGAAAGCAGTAGCAGTATCATGTAAGGATTTACAACCAAGGCCACCTTCATTAAGTACACCACAATTTTTCTCCCAAGTAGACCAATGGATACCTTTGTTGTTAAATTTAGAACCCCAAAAAAATTTGTTTAAAATCCTTTCTAATCTAGTGCAAATAAACTTAGAAGGCATTAAGGTATGAAAAAGATAAATAGCTAGGCATAGAATTTAACACAGACTTGATAAGAATAAGCCTACCACCATAAGATAAGAAATTAGAAAACCAATTGTTAAGCTTTTATTCCACCTTGGTAAAAATATCATCAAACAAAAATATTTTCTTTTTACCTTTGTAAATGGGGGTACCAAGATAAGTAATAGGTAAATTTTTGGGCAAGAAACCACACAATCTTTGAATAGCATTAATTCTATTAAGATGAATCGACTTACTCACAATAAAGGAGCTCTTATCCTTATTAATAGATAAACCACTTTGTTTATAAAAGTTGAACATAAAGTTGATAAGAATAGTAACATTGTTAATAGAACTGCTCGCAAAAAGAATGAAATCGTCAGCAAAACTAAGATGGGAAATAGGAAAACCCTTAATAGTACGAAAATTTAAACTAGGGTTTCTCAAGTATAAGTCATTCAAGCCTCTTGAGAGATATTCAATAGCAATAATGAACAAAGCAGGGGACATAGTGTCACCTTGTCTCAGACCTTTGGAAGATTTAAAAAAACCATTGTTCTTACCATTAATGATCACAGAAAAATAACAATGCTCAATGCTATTTTTGATAAGAGAAATGAAAGTATCATTGAAACCAAATAACGATAAAACATTGTAAAGGAAATTCCAATTAAGATTATCGTAGGCTTTAGTAACATCAAGCTTAAAAATAACGTTGCCACCTTTAACCTTAACATTAATATCATGAGTCATCTCCTGGGCTAAAAGAACATTATCAAATATGCTTCTACCAGTAACATAACCAGTTTGATTCAAAGATATAATTTTAGGCAGAATATTAATCAATCTATTGGCAATAATCTTGGAGTTAAGCTTATTGAGAAAAGTGCACAGACTAATCGGTCTATAGTCATTCCAAGTATTTGGTTCTTCTTTTTTGGGAATAAGAACAATGTAAGTAGAAGAAAAAAACTTGGGATAAGAATTACCCGCAAAAAAATCAGCCACCGCAAGAATAACATCCTCTTTAATGATATCCCAATTGTGTTGGAAAAATTTAGTAGTAAAACCGTTAGGACCCGCAACAGCATCACCATTAAGATCCTTAATGACCATAAAAATTTCAGCTTCAGAAGGGATTTGACAGAGCAGATCATTCTCAACCTCAGTAATCATGCTAGGAATAATGTTAGGATTAGTAATAGGTAAACAAGGGCAGGGGTTACTAAAAATCTGCTTAAAATGATCAACACTAGAATTACAAATAGACTCGTCAGAATCAAAAACATTACCCTCATCATCAATAATTTTGTGAATTTGGCTTCTAGTTTTCTTTCTGTTGGCAATAGCGTGGAAAAACTTGGTAGTTCTATCGCCATCCAAAACAAATTTAGCATTAGACTTTTGCTTCCAAAAACATTCTTCCTGAAGTTGCAAATGAAAGAGGGAATCTTTGGCTTGATTAAGAGAAACCAAATTGCCAGGAGTAGGATTATGATGGTAGATAATATCTAAATTAGAAACAAGTGATTCAGCATCTTTAATTTTAGAAAAAATATTTTTGAAGATGTTGTTATTCCACCATTTCATACATTGCTTGAATCTAGAAAGTTTGGCCCATAAACGTAACATGCCAGTGATATTGTTATCAGGATAAACAGGAGCATTCCAGTTACATTTAAGCAAATTAGAGAAATCAGCATGTAAAAACCACATGTTTTGAAATCTAAAAGAGACAGAAGCATGAGGAGAAATTTTGTTAATATTCAACAGAATAGGAGAGTGATCAGACAAAGTTCTACTAAGGTGCTCAGTATTGAAAGACGGAAATTTGGCAATCCAGTCAACATTAAAAAGAAATCTATCTAAGCGTTGCCATAAATTAGCTCTATTCCACGTGAAAGGGCTGCCAAAATAACCAATATCATTTAAAATACAATCACTAATTATAGAATTAAAATCCTCCATAGCACGAGTGTTAGGAGGATTACCACCAATTCTCTCAGAAGGATTAGAGATAATATTAAAGTCACCACCCACACACCAGGGACCATTAATAATAGAAGCAAATTGTCTCAATTGATTCCAAAGAGATATGCGATTAATTCTAGTGCAAGCAGCATAAACAAAAGAAGCATAGCAATTGACATTAAAGATAGAGATGTAACAATGACAAACTTGAGGAGAATCATCAATAATATTTAAAGAGATAGAATTCTTCCACATAATCCAAATCTTGTTAGAGCAATTAGCAAAAAAATAGAAAAACCCAAAGATTTAGCAGTAGCTTCCAATTTGGTACTATTAATAAAAGGTTCAACCAAAACAAGTAATTGGACATTATGGATTCTACACATATTGCTGACTCTAACCTTAGAGTCCTTACCTCCAATACCCCTAACATTCCATAAAAGGACATTAGTCATTGCAGTTTTTTGAAGAAGTTTGAGCTTTCTTGGATCTAGGAGTAGCCGGAACCGCCAGTTTATTTTGCTTCCCTTTTTTTCTAGAGACCACTTTGAAATTATCTTCTTTATAACAAGAAAGATTCTCTTTGCTAAGATTGGACATATCATACAAATTAGTATTAGAATTGGTACCAGCATTATCACTGGAAGGAGGGATAAATTCTCCATCTTCACAATCCTCGGCACTAATGTTCACAGAATTAATAAGCTTATTATTAAAAGCATCAGATGTCACACGATTATCAACATAAATGTCATTCTCAACTTCCTTAAACATAGAGGCAATGGAAACAAAAAAATCTGGTTCAGTAACAGGAGAATTGGCAGAAACATTAACATCAATATCTAACTTATTCTTTAAAGCATTATCACAAACAATTTGCACAGGTTCAATAGTGTCATTAGGCTGTTCTAAGTAACCATCAAACGATTCAACAACAGTTTTATGAAAGTTATGAGAAACAGGTTGCGGTTCCACCTCATTCTCGGACAGCTCGATAGATTTATCTCCCACAGGCACATAAATTTTTTGATTCTCGGTGGAGCCAGGCTTCCCATTTGACATAACTTTATTTTTTTTAAGATCAGGATGCAATTTGAAACAGTCGGATTGAGCATGGCCATGCATTTTACAATGAGGACAGAAATCAGGAACATTTTCGAATTCGACTTTTTGGAAATATCTGAAAACTTTTGATCCGACCCAGATTTCTTTAGGATGATTCTTCGATATGTCAACCTCAACAAGATTTCGAGCAACAGAAGGTCTAGTACGGGAGGCAGTTGTAAAATCCTTAAAAAGCTGATTTTTTTTGTGCTGTTAGTCCCGTACGATCTGACTTTAGTACTGGACGAACTGAAGAAATTTGTGAAGAAATCTGCCATTTTCGTCTGTACGAACCTGGAGCAGTCGGGACGATCCGTCTGTACGAAATCTGTCCAGTGAGCTTCGTAGTTTTTCTGATTTGTCTGAGATTGATAGATTGAATCGATATGCATATGATTATTGATATGATTGCTTTACTATTGACTATTGAATTGCTTATTGATTGAATTGACTATTGATACTGATCACAAGTGGAACCTGGTTGAACATTGTTGAAGAAGATTGATTGATACCTGTACAGGATGGTGGGCCGACGGGCTTTCCTTTAAACATTGATTATTGATATGGATGGGAGTCATAAGGAGTTTATTGATATGCCGACGGGCGAAAAGAGTGACGACTCTTATTGATAGAACCAATGTGTATGGATATCTACAACAGCAATATGGATTCTACAACAGCAACATAGCCAGTTGATTGTACTTGTTCAGTATATAGTATTGAAATGCATGTTTACTGTATTGACTTACGGATCTATTGCTTTATCGATTTCTGCTTTATTGATTTGATTGGATTTACTGTATCGTACGATTTCATTGATTTTATCGATTGATTACCGAGCATTGATACTACTGAGCATTGATATTGATATTGATGGATATAGATATCGCATTGATTCATTGATGCTATGGATATGGATATTATAGATTTATTGATACTGCTTATAGACTCATTGATACTATTGATTCTGCATTGTATTGATTGCTACATTTGAATTATTGATAGGATATCGTATTGCTTTTTCCGATTGATTTTATCGACTTGATAGTATAGATTATATTTGATTTGATTTGACGGATTGATTTGACGGACGGATTGACTGATATGATGGATCGATTGATTTTCTACTGTGTACGGATTTCTTCGAGATTGACGTGGATTGATTGAGCTTGGTTTATTGATTTGCTTGCTGCTGCATTGACTGGTTTTATTGACTATTGATTTCCGGACTGCATAGACTCATTGACCATTGACTGATTCAGATTGATAGATTGACATGCATATTGATATCATCGTCGTGCTTTGATTTCAGTTATAGGTATTAGGTGACCTGCTGGGCTTTGTAAAGCTCATTATATGTGGTTGATAATTTCAGGTCCGAACAAGGCAACTGGAATGGAGTTCGATCAGAATGTCAGACGAATCCTTTCACTATTGATATCTGGGGCGTCACAGTTGGTATCAGAGCAAGTTTAGTGAAAGGATTTGATTGATAGTTTGATAGAATGGATTGTTTCAAGTGTATCGTTTTGCATACATATTGAATGACATGTGATTGACTGGATTGTGTGATTTGTATGGATTCCGACAAGTTTTGATTTTGATTTTGATTCGATTTGATTTTGATTTGAGTTTTGATTGGACGGATTTGCTTTGTATCGATTTTGCATTCGATCCCTTAAGAGAAATGTCGAGGACGACATTTTTTTTTAGGTGGGTAGATTGTAAAATCCTTAAAAAGCTGATTTTTTTTGTGCTGTTAGTCCCGTACGATCTGACTTTAGTACTGGACGAACTGAAGAAATTTGTGAAGAAATCTGCCATTTTCGTCTGTACGAACCTGGAGCAGTCGGGACGATCCGTCTGTACGAAATCTGTCCAGTGAGCTAGTCGCCCGGGACGAATTTGGATTTCGTCTGTACGAAATTTGTCCAGAGAACCCATCGTACCAGGACGAAATTTGGATCGTCCAGGACGATCAGTGTTAATAAATATCGGATTTTAGATATTTTGGATTCATTTTGGAGAGAGAGAAGAGGCAGGAGAGAGAAAGAGAAGGAAGAGAAGAAGGAAGCTTGGTTTTGGAGCCCGCGGAGCGCTTTTCGTCCGACGACGCAGTTGGTTTATCTCGCGGTAAGGACTCCGAACCCTATTTCTGTTTTCAAAGATGTTGTGTTTTGACCGAGTTATGAATTGTTTTGTGTTTTCGTAGTCGACTTTTCGACGTGATTTGGATTTGACACAACTTTCACCGCACAACTTTTAGTATGTTATAGATATGAATATTGTACACGATTTGAGTATTTTCTACGATGATTTTACCGGTCGGAATTGGTTCTACGCGATTTTAATCGAATAGAAAAATATCAGGATGTTTATTGATACTGATTCAGTAGAAGAATAGTCTTATATTGTTCTCGTGAACGTTCTATTGTAATTTGGTGAATTATGATTTTGCAGGATTTTTGTGTAAATTTGATAGACTGCCGTTACTCTGACCGATTTTCGTAGTTTTTCTGATTTGTCTGAGATTGATAGATTGAATCGATATGCATATGATTATTGATATGATTGCTTTACTATTGACTATTGAATTGCTTATTGATTGAATTGACTATTGATACTGATCACAAGTGGAACCTGGTTGAACATTGGTTGAAGATTGATTGATACCTGTACAGGATGGTGGGCCGACGGGCTTTCCTTTAAACATTGATTATTGATATGGATGGGAGTCATAAGGAGTTTATTGATATGCCGACGGGCGAAAAGAGTGACGACTCTTATTGATAGAACCAATGTGTATGGATATCTACAACAGCAATATGGATTCTACAACAGCAACATAGCCAGTTGATTGTACTTGTTCAGTATATAGTATTGAAATGCATGTTTACTGTATTGACTTACGGATCTATTGCTTTATCGATTTCTGCTTTATTGATTTGATTGGATTTACTGTATCGTACGATTTCATTGATTTTATCGATTGATTACCGAGCATTGATACTACTGAGCATTGATATTGATATTGATGGATATAGATATCGCATTGATTCATTGATGCTATGGATATGGATATTATAGATTTATTGATACTGCTTATAGACTCATTGATACTATTGATTCTGCATTGTATTGATTGCTACATTTGAATTATTGATAGGATATCGTATTGCTTTCCGATTGATTTTATCGACTTGATAGTATAGATTATATTTGATTTGATTTGACGGATTGATTTGACGGACGGATTGACTGATATGATGGATCGATTGATTTTCTACTGTGTACGGATTTCTTCGAGATTGACGTGGATTGATTGAGCTTGGTTTATTGATTTGCTTGCTGCTGCATTGACTGGTTTTATTGACTATTGATTTCCGGACTGCATAGACTCATTGACCATTGACTGATTCAGATTGATAGATTGACATGCATATTGATATCATCGTCGTGCTTTGATTTCAGTTATAGGTATTAGGTGACCTGCTGGGCTTTGTAAAGCTCATTATATGTGGTTGATAATTTCAGGTCCGAACAAGGCAACTGGAATGGAGTTCGATCAGAATGTCAGACGAATCCTTTCACTATTGATATCTGGGGCGTCACAGCAGTAGCCTGATCTGTCTGTAGAGGTCTCCCGAAAATCAAACCCAAAGCATGCAGAACCTTTTGATTAAAAAAATGAAGACGAAGATTGGGGAACGAAATCCAAACGGGCACAATAGGAGATTCCTCTTTTATATCGAAAAAAGGAGTCCATTTCAGGATACGCATTTGACAATTGTAAATAAAATAGGAACGTCTAGCAAATACGCGACTGTAGTCAAGATCGTTAGATAACTGTATAGCAACATGTCTAGAGTCTAGCAAACCAACAGAATAAAATCCTGAAAGCTTTAAAGAAGAAAAAAAATTGACGGACGACATCCAGATTAGGCCGTCTTAATCCGAACTTACCAACTAAAGTGAATTGGAAAGGAGAGGCTAATTTCAAAACTTCTTCATCCGAAAGTAACACGGCAGGAACACCATTAAAAGTCGTTTGAGTAAGAGAGGGAAGATCATTACCTGCTGTAGATTTGCCATAAAGTACCTCTTTAAAAGATCTAGACTTGGTCGGAGAAGACGAACCATCCCCGTCAAGGTTAAAGAAACCCTTTCTTTTTTGCACAACAGGCTCAAAGATTTTCCCCCACGAAGTCGAGGAAACACCTCCTGCCATACAAAAGAAAGCCCAGAAGGGGCAGATCACCATGAAGGAAGGCCAACGCAAGGCAAACTCATAGTAAAACGAAGAAAAACGCAGGAAGAGCGCCGGAGACGAGGAAAGCACGGAGAACCCTAAATCGCCAGAGCGTCTGCTCGAGGAGTCGATGGCGCAGCTTTGTACGAAATTTGTTAGCTAAACTATATTAAATATTTTTAGTTGAGTATAATATAGAGTAATTAATTAAAATTTATATAATACTGGTCCCAAAATTAATTTAATAATTTTAAAAACTATCATAAACAAATTTAAGTGTGAGTATTCTGACTAAATTTTCTTTCTTTATTAAGTGCATGATATAACTTTTTTAATTATGGTAAAAATTTCATAAGAATATCGTGATTAAAATCTAATTAGAATTTTAAAATTATTAAATCTTTTTTAAGTATAATATATGAATAATTTAATTAAATTTTATATAATACTAATCTCAAAACTAATTTAATAACTTTGAGAACTATCATAACCAAATTTAAGTGTTTAAGTGTGAGTATTCTGACAAAATTTCTTTTATTTATTATAGTTTAAGCAAATGAAAGATCAATTTCTAATTTCCGACAAAATTATCTAAGAAATAAATCTGTTAGATTAATCTTTTTCTAATCAAGATTTTAGATCTTTATAAAAGAAAAATTTAAATTATGTAAAATGCATTCGTTTAAACGTGTAAATAAAAAATGAAAATTATGTCAAAATAAGCCATGATCAAACAAGATTAAATATATATATGCGAATCATAAAGCATTCACCAAGATTAGATTACTAAATGATTACATTTATCCTACTTATTTACTAGATTACCAATGTACCTAAATCCATGTCTGCATATAGACATTAAAGTTTTTTTTGGGTCTTTTTTTAGCTCATTCGAACAATAAAGAGCTGAAGGTTCCTTTAAAGATCTTGTAACTTTTTTTTATTATTAACGCATAAGGCGCCCGTGGGTGGGTTTTAACCCAAAAAAAAAGTTGATCAGAACAATAGCCCGAGGTAAAAAAAATTAAGGGGAGGAGGTAACTATTTTCATAATTAACTATGCAGTACATCCTAACAATAAGTACATGTTTAATGAAAACTCTGCATTCTTTAATATATGTACCCGATCAATTTGTAAGGACGCATACATCGGATCCAAAGCCTCACCACAAACAATAACTCAATAATGAAACAAGTCTTCAGGAAAACGTTTTTCTAAAGAATCAACATATTGTGATCTCTATAGATCAAATATGCAACTCTCCATCATATTATTACCCAAGAAATTCCATAGTGTACAGGCCATGAAAGCAGAAGGAAGACAGAGTCCTTACAAGCAAACAAGCTTGACATACAGAAATATATTCCACACAATGGCACAAAGAAGCCTATAGATTAATTAGCCTTCGCATATCTACACATTAATATCCCCTCTTCTAAAGGGCTACTGCTACAGAATAGTTGTCCTCCACATATAAAATTTAATAAGGAATATATAGATATATAAGAGAAAGAGGTCAGAAGCCTGCATTTATCCATGCAAATTACTGCTTGCTGTGGAAGGAGGGGAGTGATGAAATTATGATGGCTTCTTTTGTATGCAGGAAAAATTATGAGGGTTTTTGTTTTCTTGTGGGGATGTTTTCCTCGCTGTCCGTCTTTGCCTATTTTGGTGGGCTCAAATTTCGAGCACTTTGATTGGGTCAGTCCTCTTCCTTTCTCTCTTGCGAGGAGAACGTTTTATTGAATGAAAATAATAATAACAAGAGAGGAGCTCTGTACTCACTCATATCCTCAATGACTCCAACTCCACCCGCTTCCTTCCACAGCCCCATCAATTCCCAACCATGACGAAATCCTAAAGAAAGCTGCAAGCTAGAACTAAAAGCCTTGGAAAGCTGCCTACTTATATATCCTCTCAGGTAGACTCCAAAACAATCTTCTAAACAGACATAGAGAAGGAGATTTGGAGAAAGAGCTTTTCCATCTTTCCTAACAAGTCATAGTTGTCTTCCTCTTCCTTTTCCCCTTCTTCTAATTTTTCTTCTCCTGTTAAATACTCTCATCACTCATCTTAAACTCCTCACTTGATCCGATCTAACGAGCGCCACTAGCCACCATAAATCTGCAACATTAGCCATCTAATCAACATAAATCAATTAATCCATGTTCGTCTCTACCTCGCCGGTACCACCAGCCGCAACATCTTCTCCTGCCCCTCCCAATGCCATCTCCGCCACCAAGCGCAAGCGCCGCCCAGCTGGTACCCCCGGTAAGTTTTAACAAATTACAGACGTATCTATATTATAATAAATTCGGTAGAGTGATTAAGAGGTGCTGCAAGCAGACCCGGAGGCGGAGGTGGTGTCTCTTTCGCCGCGAACGCTTCTGGAATCAGACCGGTACGTGTGCGAGATCTGCAACCAGGGATTTCAGCGAGATCAGAACCTTCAGATGCACCGACGGAGGCACAAGGTGCCGTGGAAACTGCTCAAGCGCGAGAGCGGCTCGGAGACGCGCAAACGGGTGTTCGTTTGCCCGGAGCCTTCTTGCCTCCACCACGACCCTTCCCACGCCTTAGGTGACCTTGTTGGCATAAAGAAGCATTTCCGGCGTAAGCACTCCGCGCACAAGCAGTGGGCATGTGCTCGCTGCACCAAGGCCTACGCCGTCCACTCCGACTACAAGGCCCATCTCAAGACTTGCGGCACCCGCGGCCACTCCTGCGATTGTGGCCGCGTCTTTTCCCGGTATATTGAAGATTTCTTTTCCATTTTGCCAATATTTCGTTAATTGTATATTAATTATCCTGCATTAATATTAAGACAACATTAAAAGATTTAATTTTGACCGTAGCTTTTGAATGTATAAACATATAAAAATGATTTAAAGATCTAATTTTGATCTGAACACCTTGATTAATCAGAACATAATCCTATATGAAAATCTTAATTTGGTTCTTCTCAAGGGTGGAGAGCTTCATTGAGCACCAGGATACGTGTAATGCGAGCCGGGCAAGGCCGGCGCCGCCGGCATGCGTATCTCGCTCTGCGTCTAGCCAGAGCCCATCTAGTGATCAGACAATCTTTATACCTCCACCCGCGCTGCTTCCTACAGCATCGATGTGGCAGGCCTTGAGACCTCCAAAGACAGCCGGAGCCGCCTCCTTTCTCCAACTCGATCACTACACGCCATCTTCGTCTTCTCACATACTCCGCCGACGACCTAACATCGAGCTTCAGCTTCTTCCCGCAGAACCAGGGATCCCTTCCTCGACCCCTTCTCCCTCCTCCGACGATACCCGCGCCACAAAATTGGAACTCACCATTGGCAACTCAAAGGCGCTGGATGAGAAGGTAATGGCAGACGAAGCGCGGCAGGAGGCTAAGCGGCAGATGGAACTCGCCGAACAGGAGTTTGCGAATGCGAAGCGGATCAGGCAACAAGCACAGCTTGAGCTTAACAAGGCGTTCGCACTAAGAGACCGCGCCGCCAAGAAAATACATTCCATCTTACTGCAAATCACCTGCCTCTCTTGCAAGCAACAATTTTACTCCAAGGCAACAGCGTCGCCGATGCTGTTCGCCGACGACTACTCGTTAACGGCGAGTTATATTTCCTCTGTGGTGACAGAAGGTGAGGGCGACGAGGAAAACCATGATCATGAACGTGAGCCCAGGAGGTCGAGTTAAGAGCATCGCTACAAATTAATGCTTGACATTATTATATTTGTCGGGATAATGGTGAAGCATATATAATGCAAGCATATCTAGCAATATATTGTGTGGGGTTTTCATTTTTTTTTTAATTGTTCAGATAACTCATAATATTTTTCGATAATATGATAATTATATGATGTTGCTGAAGATAACAGTCCTGATCTGTGAAAAACATTGGACTCGTTTTTGTCGTTATCTTTTGCTAATTATTTTGCTCTCTCTCGTCTCTACATATATATATATATACATAAGAAGAGAGAGAGAGAGAGAGAGAGAGAGAGAGAGAGAGAGAGAGAGAGAGAGAGAACCCGTTTTGAGTTAGCGACTCTTTAACTATTTCTTGTTCTTCATTTATTCCTTAACCTAAGAAGAATCTAATGAAGAAGAGTGGGCATGAATCGGTGGAGCAGTAAAATGGAGACTGACCCAAATCCACTGGAGAAAGCTTGAAGCCTGAAGTGGGAGTAACAACAAGGCCACTGTCAGAGGAGAGAGAGAGAGAGAGAGCAATGGGGTTGGGGTGTTTGCAGTGTGGTTCTTGAAAGCTGGTCATCTATTATCATTTAAAACTATGATGTCTTTCCCTGTTCAACTTTTTCTCTCTCTTACTTTTGTCATAATGCTTGCAAATGAGTCTCTCTGAGGAGCTCGTACTATCTATCTATTTCAAAATGCTTGGTTTTCAGTGCTGGATTGCTTTCTTACTGTCTCTTTTATTGCAATCCCTCGTGAAGTGATTAATGAAGATCATATCTGTGAGTTATGAACAGTGAGATAAGAAGTCGAGGGGGAGGAACGAGTCCGAGATGGATCTTCTTTTTGATCTGAGAGTAGGGATTTTGAGCCATATTCATCCGCTAGTTTTCTGGCAGCTCTTTCTATGTCTCATTCAATTTTTTCTTACAGAATCATTATTCTTCAGCTTACGCGAGAGACTCTATTCGACGCCCATGAAATCCAACCGTCTTCCCTCCCCCACACAAAGCTCCTTTATTTAACCCTCCTGATGTTCAAAAGCAGCCTCCTAAACTTTCTCTTCAGTTTTTCTCCAAAACTCAACTCCTTAACACACTAACTCTGGTTTCCCTTCTCCCTCCCCTTCCTCCAAATAGAAGCTCGGCCTTCCCCGTCCGCATTGGATAGGTCCTTTCTCGACTCAAATTTATCTATAGTCTTACACAATAACTTTTTATTTTTATTTTTTTAAGTTAAAACCCACTGAGGGGCTTACACGTTAATATCAAATAAGGGGTTATAAGGTCCTTAGAAGGAACTTCAAGCTCGTTAATGCTCAAAAAAGCTACAAGAAAAGTCATAATAAATCCTTAATGTCGGTTGTTCCCTATACTATGAATTACAAAAGAACCAAAATACATTCTAGGGCTGCAAGTAGACAACACCAAAAAATGGAAGATCAAAACAAAGGCATTCAACACCATCTTCCTGCAAAAAGAATAATCAAACTTCGAATAGCTCACCATTCTGGAACTCACAAAAACCCTGCAAAAGAAATGCAGCCAAAACTCCAGCGACCAAATCAGGAGAGCAAAATCCTCAGCCACAGTATAATTAAAAGACATTAAAGTACTGCAAAACAATCTTCCACAATAATTTTATTCAAAACAATCAGAAACTTGCTCAAGTTGATTAGAATCAGTGAAGAGAGTATGGGAGCTTAAAGATAATATTTTAGTTTTTGCTATGATTGGGAGCTTTTCATGTTTTAGTTCTCTTATCAATAAGATTTCAGCTTTGCTTAGATGGGTTGCCCGTGATTATTTTTGGAAACACTATCTTTTTGTAAAAATGTTGTTTTTATGGGCAAGTCTTTCATTTAATTTGGTTATTCATGAGCACTATTTTATTCCCTTCTGAATCATTTTCCTTAATCTTCTCCTCCATGAAATCCACTTGAATGTCTAAGATTTCTAGTAAATTGGTACTCCAGTGGCGGTTGATATTGGAATGAGAAAAATTTTAGGATTTTTTTTTTTTTTTTTTTTTTTTTTTTTTTTTAGTTAAAACCCACAAGATGGGGCCTACGTGTTGATATAAAATTCGGTTACAAGGTCCTTAAAAGGATCCACCAGCTCGCTACTGCTCGAAAGAGCTACAAGATTCAAAAACAAAATAAAACCTAAGAGCCAGTAGATCCTTATACTAAGGATACAATATAAATAAAAAAAACTAGAAGGTCTGAGAGAAGTCAGCCCCCAAAAAAGGAGATACGCAATATACCCATTCAGCTCAGATCTCCTGCAAAAAATACTAAGCAAGCAAAAAAGGAAATTTAATACCCCAAAAAAACATACCTTGCAAACCTTATGATGTTGAATAAGAAGCTTGATAATAAACCTGCAAGGACAACTCCAAAAAAAGTTCAGATAATCACAAGTAAGATAAAAAACCTCAATATAATTGCTGCAGACTCTCTTCCCATCCATGGTAAAAATCCCACACTTCCACACAAGGTCCCGCAACCAGAAAATCCAGTATCGAATAGGAAGCATGTCCAGACAATAAACGTGCCTCTTCACCCCAACTTTCTTCTTAAATAGTAACTTCCCAATGAAAAAACCATCCAGCTTCGTGAAAAAGTTAACGTGCACAACACTAGCATTGTCAAGCCAAGAATCCAAACCCCTAGCCACACAATCACAATCAGCACCTAACGTAAAGATGTAAACATGGTACCTCCAGTTCACGGACAAATAACCCAGCAAACAACAACCAGCCTCCACAACTACAGGAAACAGATAAATAACCATAGAACGAAAGATATGAGGGAGACCGAACCTAAAGCAACACAGCAAACGGAAGTACAGCAAAAAGAACAACTCATCCAGCTCTAACATAGGGTAGACACGCCTTATCAACACGTAAAATACCTCTCAAAACAGGATGAACATTGGATAAATTTAATTCAACAAAATCCTGGAGGTTAGAGCCCCAATTGGCAAGCCAATCGGCACAACCATTTCCCTCCCTATAGATATGCGATATATAGTGACATTCATCTCCTTCATTTTCTGTTTAGCCTTTCTAAGCAGATAAAAGTAATTAGCATTACCAGTATTCCCATCTTTAATACATTGCACAATAAAATAAGCATCCAGTTCAACCCACACATCAAAGTACCCATATTTAATACACAGATCTAAACCAAGAATTAACGCATTGAGCTCAGCAACAATAACATCAGAAGTAGGCACAGGAGAACCAAAAGCAGCCAACAAATCGCCACAATGATCCCTGATCACACCCCCAGCACCAGCTCTGTTAACACCCACGGAACCGTCCGTATTGAGCTTAACAAAAGGCAGGTTGGGTTTTAACCAATACACAAAAATAGTATCAACACCCACATCATCCTCCAACTTAATTCCAAAATAACCAGCCAAATTTCTACATTTGTAAAACGTTTTAACAGAGATAATATTATATTTAAAAAGCTGATGCACTTTAGTTTTCACCTTTTCAATAATACCAATAGCATCCATCTTACAATTCTCGTGTTTGGCCTGATTTCTAGAGTTCCAGATATACCAAATAATCAGAATGGGTATCAGGTTAAATAAATGACCTTTTTTCGGATGACACCAATTATGAAACATTAAAATAAGAGAATCAATAAGCATGTCATTCTTATCAGAAATATTATTAAAGTAACTCCACACGTTCTTAGCAATTAAACCATTAACGAACAGATGATCAATGTCCTCATACTGACAACAGCAATAACATTTCGAAGCTAGAGAAATACCTTTGCTTTGAATTTTATTGTCCACGGGTATATAACCTTTGATGCACCTCCAAGCAAAGGTAGAGTAAGTGATGGGGAAAGAACTATGCCAAATAGACTCAAAAATAGGAGATTTAGCATTAATGCATCGAAAATTATCCCAAATATTCTTTAGTTTAAACTTCCCATTAGAGGATAGAGTAGAAAGAATAAGATCATTCGAATCCAACTGAAGAGGGATTTTCAAAACCAATTCCACTAAAGTAAGAGGTAAACACCCTTTAAGCTTGTGTATGTTCCATCCATTGTTAATAAAAAAAAGAAGAAACTTTCACAACCTCCAAGGTACAAGTATTTAAATAAGTATCAATGGAAGAAACGCCTAACCAGTTATCATGCCAAAAAACTAATGTCACCTTTACCCAACCCCCAATGAATATAATTTTCAGCAATCCCTTTAATACTACAAAGCCTTTTCCAAGTTTTGGAATCATTGGACTTAAAATACCCAAAAGAAGGATGCATCTTGCTACAATATTTAACATTCATATACTTAGCCCATAAACTAGCATTGGAACGAAACGAAAACCACAATTTATGAGAAAAAGCAGTAGCCGTATCGTACATAGATTTACATCCAAGACCACCTTCCTCTAATTTCCCACAATTTTTATTCCAAGCAGACCAATGGATAACATTCGTCCCCATCTTAGCCCCCCCAGAAAAATTTCCCACACTCCAGTAATTAGCTCCTTCTTTTTTCTTAATAAGAACAATATTGGAAGAAGAAAAAAATTTAGGATAAGGATTACCACTAAAAAAGTCTTGCACAGCAGCAATAACATCAATTTTAATAATCTCCCAAGATTTCTGAAAAAACAAAGTAGTAAAACCATCAGGACCAGCAGTCGCATCACCATTCATATCCTTTAAAACCTCCAGGATTTCATTTTCAAGAGGAATTTGACACAACATAATATTATCAGCAACAGAGATCAAATTCGGAATAATAGCCGGGTTATGCACATGTTCAATCACAACCTTATTATTAAACATATTAAGGAAGAAATCCACACCAGACTTACTAATATCATCATCATTATCAAGTAAAATCCCATTACTATCGCGAATTTTATTGATTCTATTATTAGTTTTGTTTTTATTAGCAATAGCATGAAAGAATTTAGTGTTTCTATCACCTTCCATAACAAATTTCATATTAGCCTTTTGTTTCCAAAAGGATTCCTCTTGAGCTTGAAGTTGACTAAGCAAATACTTAGCATGATTAAGATTGAAAAGGTTATCCTCACTCGAATTGGCCTCAAAAATATCCTCCATATCCAACACTTTCTGCTCAGCTTCGAGAATGTTAGAGAGAAAACATTTTTTAAAAACATTTTTATTCCAATATCTAATGCATTGTTTCAATCTCGCCAACTTAGCCCACAGTCTTAACATACCAGAAATGGAGTTATCAGGAAATATAGGAGCATTCCAATTTACTTGAAGCATCTCGTTAAAATTCTCATGCAATAACCACATATTTAAAAATCTAAAAGCAAAAGAACCAGTTTGGCTAGTCACATTAATATTAAGAGGCATAGGAGAATGATCTGAAAGAGTACGACTTAAATGCTCAACATTAGTAGAAGAAAATTTGGTAATCCAATCATTATAAAAAAAGAATTCTATCAAGCCGTTTGCCAAATATTAGCCCCTGTACCAAGTGAAAGGACTACCAAAGAAACCAATATCGTTCAGCTGACAATCATTTATCATAGAATTGAAGTCTTCCATAGCATTGACATTAGGGAGAGCACCTCCCCTCCGTTCACTAGCATTAGAAATGATGTTGAAATCCCCTCCCACACACCAAGGGCCATTGATGTTGTTAGAAAAATTGCAAAGTTGTTCCCAAAGAACCAGTCTATTAGTTCTCGTGGAAGCAGCATAAACAAAGGAAGAAAAACAGTTCATATTAAAAACATTAACATGGCAATGAACAAC
Organism: Dendrobium officinale; assembly: GCA_019514585.1. Taxonomy (NCBI): domain Eukaryota; kingdom Viridiplantae; phylum Streptophyta; class Magnoliopsida; order Asparagales; family Orchidaceae; genus Dendrobium; species Dendrobium officinale. The sequence goes on from CM033686.1 coordinate 13,661,643, forward strand.
TTGAGGTAAATCAGCAACAATACTTAGATCAATATTTTTATGCCACAAGATCCAAATTTTGTTAGAGCAATTACCAAAATGCATATGAAAACCCAAAAAAGAAGCAGTTTCAGCTAATTTGTCAATAGCAACAAAAGGTTCAAATAACACTAAAACTTGAATATTATGGATCCTACACAAATTTTTAACTCTAATTTTGGAATCTTTACAACCTATCCCTCTAACATTCCATAAAAGAGATTTAATCATTACAATCCTTGTAAGAAGTTTGAGCTCTAGTGTTTCTCGGGGTAGCAGGGTATAAATTTTTGGCATTTTTACCTTTTTTTTCCCCCTTTCATAGAAAAAGCTTCTTCAGTTAACAAATAATCTTCCTTACTATTTTTAGCAATAGATGAAGAAGCCATACCATGATTATACGGCGAATCATATCTGTTTTTTTAGAGGAAGGAACAAAAAATTCACCTTCTTCGACAAGCTCATTGTCCACCTCCTCACCATCATTTTTTCGATTGCTCCAAGTCCTGTCTAGCAAGAAGAGCATTTTCAATTGCCACAGAATTAGAAGTAGTAGGCATATCATTAAACATATCATCAATCAATATAAATAGTTTAGGATCAGTTGAAGAAATGTCATTAGAAGACTGAACTAAAGCAGCATTAGCGGTATTTCTATCATCCATCAGCATTTCCATATTACCCACATCCCCCTTTACCAATTTCTGGAGGAATAACAATATCTTCCTTAGACGTCTCCCTATTATCCACTTCCCCATTCGTTTCCTGTAAAGGACTATCAGATTTATCTGCTAGACCCACGGGAGCAGTAGCAGGGTAGTCCACAGGCATAGTTTTCTCTTCAATGGAATTATGTATAGGAACATAAACTTGTTTAGGCTCATTACCACCAGAATTCCTGTTATTAGGAGGAGCAACCGACTTCTTAAGCTCCGGATTGAATTTAAAACAGTCAACTTGTGCATGGCCGTGAAATTTTACAGTGATTGCAAAATTCAGAAACTTTTTCAAATTCAACCTTTTGCAAATACCCGTAAGCCTTAGAACCGACCCAAACTTCCTTGGGATGCTTTTTCGAAATGTCAACTTCCACAAGCACTCTAGCAACAGAAAGGTCGAGTCCTAGCAGCAGTAGCCTGATCCGTTTGCAAAGGTCTACCAAAAATAGAACCCAAAGCATGTAGAAACTTTAGAGTTAAAAAAAATGTAAACGAAGATTAGGAAAGGAAATCCAAACCGGCACGATAGGAGATTCCTCCTTAATATCAAAAAAATGGAGTCCACTTTAAGATGCGCATCTGACAGTTAAGAATGAAGTATGACCTTTCTAGCAAAAACCCTACTATAATCAAGATCGTTAGATAGTTGGATAGCAACATGTCTCGAGTCCAAAAGCCCCACCGAATAAAATCCAGTAAGCTTAAGAGAAGAAAAAAAAAATTTCTAATGGTATCCAGATTAGGTCTACGGACACCAAAATTTACCGACCAAAGTAAATTGAAACGGAGACGCCAGTTTTAAAACTTCTTCATCGGATAGAAGCACCGCAGGGAAACCATTAAAAACATCTTGCTGAATATTAGGAAAAATATCACCTGAATGAGTCCCTTCAAGAACTTCTTTGAAAGATCGAGAAGAAGGAATATCTTTAGCGTCATCGGATCCCAGATTGAAAAAGCCAACCTTCTTCGCAGTCGAAGGGGCGGTATGTTTCTCCCACGGATTCGGAGGAGGAACACCCGCCATGAAACCACGCCCCACAGGGCCACGAACCGATAGAAGAAGCCAAAAGGAACACACCTTGACGAAACCAAAGCCGATCGTCAAGCGAAACCGGGAAGAAAAGAAGCGAGAAAGGTGGTGACGGCGGAAACCCTAAATCGCACTCGGGAGCTCCAAGCGTGACACACTCCACCTAATTTAATCATGCACAACATGAAAAAAGAACAATTCTAATAATTCTCCCATGGGCTGTGAAGTTTTTAGGATTTTGATAAGATTATAGGGGTGAAATATATATATTTTATAATAGAAGAAGCTTTTTATTTTTATTTTTCATTTCACATTAGACAAACATAAAGGCATCATCATCATCTATGTTAGTAATACCTCTATTAATATTATGTCAACATATTTAAATCTAATATCTACAATCAACTCTAAAATATTCTTCTACTTCATATCACAGATTCATAGTTGTCACAAATAATTTATTGTTTTTCTAAGAATTAATCTAAAATAAATTTCTAACTCTCAAAAGATTATTCTAAAATATAGCCTCTAATTAAATAAGTCAAGCCCAAATGATAATGAACTTACACTTAGTTCGGGACAACTTTCTTTCTGCTTTTTAAGTAACTTTTTAATATAAAAACTTATTGAACTTAAAATTTTGTACTAAAAAAAAAAAAAATACTTTAAGAAGCAGTAAGAAAGCTGTCCCAAATGAAGCCTTAATTCAAATTAACTTTCAACATCTCCTCTTGAACTTAATTTTTCAACTCCATATAAATTAACTTCTCATCCTAAGAAAATATTCATAGTTAAGAGGTTTGGCGAAAATATATGTTATTTGATGTTGAGACTTTACATGCCCCACTTGCATTTTCATCGTTACGATTTTTTTTTTGGTTAAAATTCACGGTGAGGCCTACATGTTAATATAAAAAAGAATTACAATGTCCTTAAAAGGAACCTCCAGCTCATTAATGCTCATAGGAGCTACAAAATAAAGCAAAATAAAACCTAAGAGTCTGTGGTTTCTTATACTAATAGTTACAAAAAATATCTAAGAACATACTAGGGCTGTAAGGAGATAGCACCCAAAAAAGGAAGAGCATAGGATCAACATTCAGCACAAACTTCATACAAAAAATGTGAACCGAGCCATAGATAGCAAAATTGGCTTGTGCGTCCGACGACCCAGCAGAAATAAAATTCCATCCAACATACCTACATAAGAAAAACCTACAATACAAAAGAGTAAGATTGCAATTAAAATAAAAATAATAAATACCATTTGATAAAGCCATAGATCTGCTTTTACAGAACCTGTTGAACTAGTTAAAACCAAAATCCAAGCAACTATCAGAACCCTTATGATCAACGATAGTTTGGACATTCAACAAAAAGAACAGCTTTCTCTCTAAATTATAACCCAATAAATAGGAAAATACACTAAAAAGAGAAAGTAGCTCAGCATAGTGCACTTTAGCCCAAGCATCATCTCGATCCAAAACTGAGAATGAAAACCTCACCCAACAGCAAAATTAACATTCCAATTATTACCACAAAGGCACCACCACCTAATCTCATAAAAAGCTAACATCGGTGCATAAAAAACCTCCAGGTTATCAATCCCACCAATTTTAAGCCTCCAACATAAATTAACATAACTCACCATCTCAGTCAAAAACTGAAAATGAAAGCCCCAACCAATAGTAAAATTAAACTTCCAATTATGACCACAAAGGCACCACCACCTAATATCATAATAAGCTAACACGGGTGCAGCAAAAAAATCCAGGTTATCAATCCCACGAGTGTTAAACCTCCAACATAACTTAACATAGGCCATATTCAACGAAATCCAGCAAAAACTCCAGCAAAAACAGCAATAAACCAACCACTTCCACAGGAACCACCACCAGAAATTTAAAGAGAGAATAGCAGATAAGGAAAATCCAAAAGGATGCAAACTAGGCTTAAAAATAAACATATCAAATATTACATATATAAGGCAAGCCAGCTTTATCCAAATTAATCATACCTTTCAACATCGGGTGTAATCTCCTGATATCAAACTCCTCATAACTATCAAAATGACAACTCTTATTTGCTAACAAATCCGCACACACATTAGCTTCATGATAAATATGAGAAATATAATAATTAACAAAGGAAAGGGAATTCTTAATTTTTCTAGTAAGATAAAAGTTTTAAGAATTTTCAGGCACCACATTGGTAAGAATCTGGACAAGAAGCATTGCATCCACCTCAATCCACACAAAATTAATTCCCAACTTAATACAGATATCCAAGCCATACGACAATACTATAAGCTCAGCCATAATTACATTGGATAATTGTAAAGGGGCATCATAACAGTAATAACACAACCCAAGTGATCACGAATTATACCACCATCACCTGTATAAGTAGGCCCAACAGACCCATCCGAGTTAAGCTTGACATAAGGTGGTTTGGGTTTAATCCATTTAACAACCTTATCAACCGAATTTAGAGCCCCAAAACCCATGGGAATACCAAAAGCAGTGGCCATATATATCCAAACAATTATGAAAATTCTTAACATAAATAATATTGTAGGAATAAAATTGTAATATTTTATGTCTCACATTCAAAATAATTTAAGAAGAATATATGCTTGGCCTCATTTCTAGCTTTCCAAATATACCAAAAAATAAGAATATGAATCAGATTAAAAATATGACCTTTAGAAGCATGCACCAAATTCTCTAAAATAGAAAACACATTATTTTGATTGGTAACAAAACTTTTATTCGCAAGAATATTGAAATAACTCCACACTTTATGAGCAAATAGGTGATCAATATTCTCCACATTAGAACAACACAAACATTTGGAAGGAAGGTTAAAACCTTTTTTTGAAGCAAAATATTGACCAAAAGATAACCTTTAAGACATCTCCAAACAAGAATAGAGTAAGAAATCGGAAAGTTCTTATGTCAAATAACAGAAAAAATAAGCAATTTCTCAATTTTGATTTTAAAAGTTTCCCAAACATTTTTCAACTGAATTTACCAGATGAAGAAAGAGTGAATAAAATTTTATCTTTACATTGGCCTTGTAAAGGAATATTCAAAATAATCTCCACTAAAATCGAAGGAACCACCTCCCTAAGTTTAGTGATGTTCCAATTATCATTAGTAAAAAAATTAAAAATCTTAACAATATCAATCGAGTGCGTATTTAAGAACGTGTCTATAGAAAAAGGCCACATCCGGTTGTCTTGCTAGAAAAAAAACATCACCTTTATCTAACCCCCATTGAAAAAACTATTCAGCTTCCCATTTAATATTAAACAATCTTTTTCATATCATAGAATCATAATTTTTATAAAAACATAAAGTCGGATGCATATTATTACAATACTTAGCATTCATATAGCGGGCCCATAAACTGATATTAGATCTAAAGAAAATCACAATTTATGAGAAAAAGCTTTAGCAGTATCAAACAAATTTTTGCATCCTAAACCCCCTTAATTCAACACCCCACGATTCTTACTCCAAGAAGACCAACATATATCATTGTTATTATACTTAGAACCTCAAAAAAACTTATTCATCCTCCTCTCCAATCTAGTGCAAGTAGAAGCCATAGGTTGTAAAGTATGAAATAGATAAATAGAAATAGAATTTAAAATTGACTTGATCAGAACCAGTCTACCATCATAAGAAAAAAAAAATTAGAAGACCAGTGGAAATGCTTTTTCTGAAAGTTAGTAAAAATATCTTCAAACAGAAATTTTTTCTTTTTACCTTTATAAATAGGAGTGCCCAAATACTTTATGTGCAATTTCTTAGATTGGAAATCACAAATTCTTTGAATAGCATTAACTCTAATCTGATTTTCCGAACTACTGACAATAAAAGTGCTCTTGTCTTTGTTAATAGCTAAGCCACTCATATCATAAAAATTGATAGGGAATTTGATTAAAACTTTTATGTTATTAATAGAGTCATTAAAAAATAGAATAAAATCATCAGCAAAGCTAAGATGCGATATAGGGAAACCCCTGATAGTGCGAAAATTAAGGTTTGGGTTTCTAATATATAAATCATCCAACCCCTTAGAAAGATATTTCATCGCAAAAATAAACAGGGCAGGAGAAATAGTATCACCTTGTCTTAACCCTTAGATGAATTAAAAAAGTCATGATTCCTACCATTAATAATAATAAAATAATAATAAATTTCAATACTATTCTTAATAAGCATAATGAAATTATCATTAAACCCAAATAAAGACAAAATATTATAAAGGAAATTCCAGTTGAGATTACCATAGGCTTTAATTAGTAATATCAAGTTTAAAAATAATGTTTCCCCCTTTAACCATAGCATTAATATCATGCGTAAGCTATTGACCTAAAAGAACATTATCAAAAATACTTCTATCCTTCACAAAATCAGTCTGATTATAAGAAATAATTTTAGGAAGGATATTAATCAATTTATTGGCAATGATCTTAGAGTTAAGCTTGTTAAACAGGGTACAAAGGCTAATCGGTCTGAAGTCATTACAATTATTGACCCCCTCTTTTTTAGGGATAAGGATAATTAATATTGGCATAGGAAAAGAATTTAGGATAAGAATTTCCCAAAAAGAAATCTTTCACCGCTTCAATCACATCCACCTTGATAATATCCCAAGTTTTTTTGAAAAATTTTGATTGTGAAACCATCATGACCAACAACCGCATCACCATTCAAATCATTAATAATATTGAAAATCTCATTTTTAGAAGGAATTTGATAAAGTAAATTGTTATCATTATCATTAATAAGTTGAGGAATAACATGAGGATTACTCATAAGGAAAAACATACTTTGGCTATTAAAATTCTTCATGAAATGATCAACTCCAGACCTACAAATCAAATCATCTGAATCAATTAAGCTACCATCATTATTAACAATTTTGTGAATCTGACTCTTAATTCTATTCTTATTAACCAAAGCATGGAAGAATTTTGTATTCCTATCACCCTTCATAACAAATTTAGAATTAGACTTTTGCATCCATAAAGACTCTTCTAGAGCTGCAGTTGAAAAAGAAACTCTTTAGCTTGGTTAAGATAGTTAAGTTTATCAGAGTCAGGATTATCCAAGTAAATGTTATCCAACTCAGTGACTTTAATCTCAGTTTCTTTAATATTAGAAAAAATATTTTTAAGCACATTTTTGTTCGACCATCTCAAATATTGCTTAAGTCTAGTACTCAGCTTTGCCCATAATTTAAGCATGTCAGTGATGTTGTTATCAGCGTACACAGGAGCACTCCAATTAATATCAATCACATTCATAAAATCAGCATGAGTCATCCACATGTTCTAAAATCTAAAAGCATAAGAATCAGTATGACTATTATCATTAATGTTCAAAAGAAGAGGGGCATGATCGGAAAGCATTCTACTTAAATGTTCAACATTAGACATAGCAAAATAAAAAAGCCACTCATTATTAAAAAATATATATATATTATCGAGTCTTTTCCACAAATTAGTTCTATTTTCAGGTGAAAGGGCTCCCATAAAAACCAATATCATTCAAATTACAATTGTTAATCATAGTGTTAAAATCTTCCATAGCTTTAGTATTGGGAGGATTACCCCCAACTCTTTCAGAAGTATTAGAAATAATATTAAAATCACCTCCCACACACTAAGGCCCATTAATATTAGAAGCAAAGTTAAGTAATTGATCCCAAAGAGTAATACGATTCAATATAGTATACGAAGCATACACAAAAGATGCATGATAGCTAACATTAAACAAGCTAATATGACTATGAACAACTTGAGGCAAATCAGCGATAATCTTTAAAGACATGGCATTATTCCACATAATCCAAATTTTATTTATTAGAGCAATTTGCATAGTGCTTAGAAAAATTCAAAGCAGTAGCAGTAAAAGCAATTTTATCATTAGTAATGAAAGGTTCAATTAAAACTAAAAAATGAATATTTTGAATTCTACAAAGGTTTCTAACTCTAACTTTAGAGTCCTTTCCTCTAATACCCCCCACATTCCAAATGAGAGCCTTAATCATTACAATCTTTTTAGGAAGTTTGAGCTCTGGTGGATCTAAGAGTAGCTGGTAAAATATTGTTAGCATGCTTACCTTTCTTTTTAACAACCTTAGTGAGTCGAGTAAACCAACCGAAAAAAAACCTGTAAGTTTCAATGTAGTGAAAAACTGGCGTATATAATCAAGGTTGGGTCTACGTAATCTGAATTTACCAATCAAAGTAAATTGAAAAGGGGAAGCCAATTTTAGGACTTCATCATCAGATAACAAAACTGCCGGAACCTCATTGAAAATCATTTGAGTTAAGGTATGAAAAGCATCACCTATAGAGGAACTACCTGATAGAACCTCTTTAAAAGATCGTGATCAGGAAGGAGAACCATCACCATCCAAAGTAAAAAAGCATTTATTCTTATTCAGCACAGGCTCAGTAGCATTCCCCCATGGGGTAGAGGTGGAGTCTCCCACCATAAAAAACTTGCCCGAAAGAGGCAAGATCCCAAAGAGAGAACCCCAAAACCCTCAGATCTCAAGACGAAATAGCAAAAGACGAGAGGAGAAGGCGCAAAAAAGTGGCCAAAAACAGGGGTCGAGGAGAAAACCCTAAATCGCCAGAGACTGCGTTAGGGCGAGAGCTCGAGAATGATGTTAAGAATGCATTTTCATCATTATGATGAATTCTCTAATATAGTGATAGAATATATCACTGTTCTTGCTTTTATTATAAAAATTTAGATTTTTTAATAGCCCTATTGTTAACATTTTAATATAAATCTTCATTGCTTTTTATTTTGATGAACTTAATTCTTTTGATAAATTTTGAAGCCAAATTATATGATAAACATATGAGATTGAGACCATATACTCTATTTCATGAGTAGAAAAAATGAAAATTGATTACTTCTTTAACATTTAAGTGAGAGTAGATGACACTGGATCGAAGGGGCATCAACAACTCCTTGTCAAAGATCTAGTGATCACGACTGAGCACAACTTCAAGAACTCCTTGGAAGAAATCACCACCTGAATGCACTTCAAGATACAAAAATAGAAACTAAACTAAACTCAAATCTTATTCATCTCCTCTTATTATAAGACAATAGCCCTTATTTATAGAATTTGTAGGCTACATAAAAGGCAATAGGTCTAAAGAAAAATATAAAAGCCAAAATATATAATTATGTGGCTAATACATTGACTAAAGTTTATAATAAAAGAATCGATCAATAGCTATGGCGTCATTCTATCGAGATAGGAGGAACTTCAGGCTCGTAGAAAGATGTCCAGTTAACCATAATAAGTAGGTGGATTTCGTTGGCTAAACTAGTTTGAATAAGTCCACCCTATATCAATTTGTCTACCAATCTTCAACATCTCAAGTTTAGCATAAGTGGATGGAACATTTTTTATTGTGAAATTATTTGGAATTATTCGTGTTTATTTCAGCATCTTAAAGAAGTAGATTGAAGCTTCAATAACCAACCTGTTGGGGAGATCTTGAATTGCATTTTTTTATCAGTGATGACGATCAAGTTTGTTGCCTTATTATGAACACTTAGAGTGAATAGTTCATGTTGGACATCTAGCTCGCTCTGATCATCATCATACAAAGGCTTATTAACATCAAGAATGCCCAAGAACATGTCATCATCATACTCTTCATATATAAGCTCATCATATGCAGGCAAAGATGATAATTGTGGAAGCTGATCTTTAAGCCCATCAAAGATGGACTCAATCAAAGGTACAAAGAAAATATTTGGCTGGATCCTTCAAACACGTCTTTGTAGGAAGAAGGGATATGATCAACTGAGATACCCCCTATGTTGAACCACTGGATGGATCTCCTTCATCCTTATGCTGGACCTTACATGTTGATGGAGCTTCTGGGAGTTTCGGTGTCGGTGCTGGAATATTATTAATCTCCCCACAACAATTAAACCACGCTCAAATATGTACTTAGTTTGAAGTTCTCTGTAACAATTGAAGATACCGAATATGAAGCCCTGATCGCTGGATTGAGGGTGGTAATTGATTGCAAGTGCATAACTTTGTGATTCACTTTGATTCTCAATTAGTCGCCTCTTAGGTGGAAGGAGAAATTGACACCCACAATTAGCTAAATGCCCAATACTACCAAATGGTTAAATATCTTCTAGCCAAAATAACAAAGCAACATATCGTTCATGTCCTCCGAGAGAAGAACACACGAGAAGACGCTCTCTCCAAACTATCTACTTCTACAACCGGTGATATTTTCAAAAAGAAGTATGTTGAGGAGATTCACTTTCCAAGTGTTTAAGGCCCATGAGTTATACAATCAATCGATGAGTCAAGACAGGCTTCTTAGATTGATCATATTCTAACTTTCTTACAAGATAATATTCTTCCTGAAGACTAAATTGAGGCAATGCAAATTCAGAGGCAGGTGGCGAACTTCACTATTATTAATGGAGAATTATACAAATGAGCCTTCTCAGGATCTTACCTCAAGTTCCTTCCTCCTTCAGAGGCAAATTATGCACTCTAAGAAATACATTTAAGCATCTACGGAGAACATCTGGGTTGAAGGGCATTAGCCCAAAAAGTCCTGAGATAGAAGTTTTACTAGCCAACGATGAAGCAAGACGCACTAGAGCTCGTGCGAAAATGTAATAGTAGTCAATTATATGTCAACCTCACCCATTTACCTGCCATAAAAATCTCAATTAACATTAAAGAGTTCATAGCCTTTCGCTCAATGGAGGATTGATATAGTAGGACTATTTTCTATAGCCAATGATCAACGGAAGTTCATCATCTTGGCCGTAAACTATTTTATAAAGTGGGTGGAAGCGGAACCTCTGGAAAAAATCATCAAAGAAAATGCCAAACAGCTCCTATGGAAGAATATAATATGTCGTTTTGACATTTCCGCAAAAGTTATCATCGATTATGGATTTCAGTTTACTAGAAGAGTCTTTATCATATTTTGCAAAGATCTGCACATTCAGCTAGTACACATGGCTGTGACCCATCCTCAAACTAATGGGCAAACGGAGGTCACATTTTGCAAAGATCTCCACATTTTGCAAAGATCTCCACATTCAAATGGGTATGGGTGGGTATGGGTACGCCCATAACCTTCTTAGTGGATATGTATGGGTACTCAATATAGGTCGGATAAATTGATTTACATATATTGTAAATAACCGTATATCGTATATTATTGTAATCCTCATTACATAGTATGCATCACTTAATCACATTGTGACTATGATAAATTTTGATATGCGGGTTAAAAGTTTACAATTAGAGCAAATGGCAACAAGCCTCGAGGCCATCAGTCCGTGGCAGACTGCGTTCAAAAAGCACGGAAAGTGGGTGGGTATAGGTGGGTACAACATCTCAAAAGTCACCATAGGTAGGCGTGGGTGGGTGAATCCCATCTCAATAAAGCATGGGTACCCAATGAGTTCCCAACCAGGAGCCCATATAAGGCTTTCCTCCATCAGATGTTTTGGCAGAGTGTCTAACGATAACAGTACCTATGGAAAATATGCTGAAAATTTTTTGTTAGGATTAAGTAAGCTGGCACAATTTATGTCAGAGATTTCTCTGGTGATTTCTAAAGGAAAATGCACTGGAATATTATAAAAAATAGTGAATAATTCAGTTGAATATGTGTCGGTAAGTTAGCGGTAAAAAATATGCCATAAATTATGTCATAAACTATTAGCAAAATGTATGTTGGTTCGTGCACCGCTTTTACTGGCACATTTAAATTTGCCAAAAAGTCTGACTGTAATAGATGATTTTCCTATAGTGACAGGATGGTCATAAGGTTTTCTTATTAAACAAAATGTGGTTGTCCCTATTCCTTGTGTGGAACTAGACTCAAATAATAATCTAGTTAGCCTTATAAATTCTAAAGCTCTAAACCTTATGGTGGATATCTCAGCTTCTTCCATGGGTGAATTCCTAGTTTCTCTCAAGGGTAATGGTAGTAATGATGTGTTATCTATTGATGGTTTTTTTAATACTAAAGTTTCTACCCTTTAAGCCTCTTCGGAGTGTCTTGCTATCATTGAGAAATCCAGTAACCTCACTGCTCCATAAGTAACTTAGGAGAATTTCCCTCTAATTCCCATTCGAATCCATCTGAGTTAGAGAGTCATGGCGAACAAACTGATTCAATTTTTAAAGAAAGAGAAATTCATTCTAATATAGAAGTTTAGCTTGGTCATTAAAATTTTAAATGCAAAAAATATTTAAAGATGATAATCTGAATGATTTTAAAGTTGTCTTCTAAAAATAAACATACAAAGAAAAAGAAAAAATAGGTTACCTTGTTTATAACTCCTAGATTACTAGAGCTCAGGCGGCTTAAATACTTAATATATATTTAATAATTAATTTCATTATATAGAAAATTAAGGGAGTTGGGAACTCTAACTCTAGGTCTCGTATTAAAAATTTATGTAGGTTGCACCACCGTATTTCTTTTTTTTTTGCGTTAATAGAACCTATGATTAAAGAATCTAAGTTTTTAATTTTCTTATTAAAGACATCTTTGTTTTGATCACTCTTATGCTAATGTCAATAGAAAAATTTGGCTCTTTTAGAATAATATTGTTAATGTCAATATCATTGGTGATTTTGCTCAAGTCGTTCATTGTAATATTGTTAATGTCAATATCATTGGTGATTTTGCTCAAGTCGTTCATTGTTTATTAACTATGTCAAAAAAATTTATGATGGGCTCTTTCGTATATGCTAGCATTACCAGATCGGGTAATTTGCCTTTCTAGCAACAATTAGTGGATTTGAATCATAATTATATTTGTCCCTAGTTTGTTGGAGGAGATTTTAGTACTATTTCTAAAGTGGAAGAGAGACAAGGCAGTTTTTCTCCCAATTTAAATGTTATGGATGATTTTAATAATATGACATTAGATTGCAATTTTGTGAAATTGGTTTATGGATCTAATTTCACTTGGTCTAATTCTAGACTTTGGGAAAGACTTGATCATATTTTGTTTAATAATGATTTTCTTCTTTATACTCTATTATTAAATGGACCATCTTAGCAAGACTTCTTTTGATCATGCTCCACTTTTTTAGAATTTTTTTCAAATATGTGCTTCTGATTTCATTCCTTTTAGATTTCAAAATATGTGGATTCTCTCTCCTAATTTTTTTGATGTTGTTAATCATTATTGGGAGGCTCCTATTTCATACTATGTGGTGTCAAATGATTTAATTTCTTTTGTTCTTAAGCTCAAATATCTTAAACAAATCTTGAGATGGTGGAATAAGAATGTCTTTAAAACATTTTTGACAATATTTTTAAAGTGGAGAATGAAGTGATTCATTGGGAGAATGTTCTTATTTAAAATCCTTATGAGGTTAATAAGAATATTCTCTAATATGCCAAAAATACTCTTAATTATCTTTAAGTCAAAGAAGAGGAATTTTGGCATCAAAAGTCTAACTCCAAGCATATAATTGAAGGAGATAGGAATACTAAATTTTTTCATGTTGTTGCTTCTAGTAAATAGGCTAAATCCTTTATTTAAAAAATCAAGTTAAACTCAGGCTTTTGGATTGAGGAACATAAAGTGGTTTATAACTCAATTGTTTTTTATTTTACTATTTTACTTGGCTCTTAGAAGTTGGTGGATGACATCTAGCTCTAACCTGCATATTATTCATACGCTTATTTTTTATTCCGATAATACTTCTTTCAATGTTATTCCTTGTAAAATTGAAATTGCTGAGATTGTTATAGAGTTGATTGGTGATTTTGTGACTGGTCCTCATGGCTTTACTACCTTCTTCTATCAAAAATGTTGGAATATTATTAAATTTTATGTTTGCATAATCATTATTATTAATTTTAAAGGTTCTTCTTACTACAGGAAAATCATCCATTACCGGCAAATTTTTTCAGTAGAATGGGCACTTTTTCCGGCTTAATTACAGTGTTCCAACATATTTTTTTCCTTTGGTATAAGCAGCATAGAAAATGCAATGAGTCGGCACTTTTATATATGATAGTCCAATTACCATAAAACTACAAAAAATCTCTAGCGGTTTATTTATTATTCTGGGGGCTTGTCATTCGTCATGTATCAAAGTTTCCAATGGCTAGGCCATCAGAAACCTGTATTAAGGTAAAAAGAATCAAAAGCCTCTTAATTATCCACAATTGAAAACTTGCAACAAATGCATAATATAAATAAAATAAAATGCACTAACACACAATATTCACAATTAACACATAATAAAAGAGTTGAAAATAGAAAATTTAAAATAAACAAACTTTAAAACATAATAGAACATAAGTCTAACAACATAAAAATATAAAGTTTGACATAAAAAAACTTTAAAATATAAAGCTCAACTATAATAAAGAGTTCACATCAATATGTTCTCAAAGAAAAGCTTGTTCTTCAAAGTCCCACAACAACTTCAACGTTAACTTAATTAAATATAATCATCTTCCATGTACTTGCTGCCCTATGATTAATTCATGCACAGACTCCTTATCTCTTTTCTGACTTTCGGCTCGATATGATCGTAACTCTGCCTGCATCTTAGCCTGAATTAGGGGTGTCAATATTTAACACGACACGAAAACCCGACCCAGAAAATTCGGGTTGGACCCAACCCGATTTCAAAACAAGTCGGGTTCGGGTTCCAGGAATCGACCCGTTTAAAAAACGGGTCAGGTTCGGGTTGACCGACGGGTTGCCAGGTCAACCCGCGAACCCGTTTAAAATCACCTAACCCGCAACTCTGCCCCGGCTGCCCGCGACTATGCCCCGCTCGCCCGCGACTCTGTCCCGGCTGCCAGCGACGCTGCCCCGCACTCGCACTCACGCTCGCCCGCACCCGCAGAAGCGCTCGCCCACCGCGCGCCCGTTCGCTCATCAGCGCGTCCGCTCGCACGCCCGTTTCGGGTCACCGTGTTGGGTCGGGTCAACCCGGCAACCCACCGGGTCTGGTCCGAGTTCAGATTTCCGACCCGTTTGTCTACCCCGGTCGGGTTAGGGTCGACCCGTTTGAATCCGAGTCAGTTTCGGGTTTGACCCGAACCCGACCCGTGACCCGAAATTGACACCCCTAGCCTGAATCTGTCTTATCTCCTCTATCTCTTTTATCAAAACAACAACCTTTTGGCTGATAGTTTCTTCAGCTCCACTAACATCATAAATATTGTGGTGGATGTACTTCTCTCAATAGTATATCACTACGAACCTAAGCCATAAACCCTCCCTTTTAGTCTTCCTCCAACAACTTATGACCACATGTGGTACTTAGAGTATTGGATTGATCTTGAAGATTATCCCTTACCACTAGATGGGTGGCCCTCCCATATATAATTATATAAAATTATTATACAAGAATAAATCCATGAAAATACACTTCTATTTATTTTTTTATTATCGCTCAAAAAATTATACTCATGTTACCTTTTCTCACATTCTCATCAACCTACTGATGATCAACTTGATAGTGGTGAGTCCTGATATGCAGCTCTAACGGAGTCGGCTCCCAACCAAGATACTCTTTCTACAAATAGAGAGCATAGTTAAAATAACATGCATATATTTATGGAACTAATTAAAATAATTTTTTATCAATCATCATATATGCTCAGTATGAGACACTAAATCACCTGTATAAAAAGAGCTTCCTAAATCCTCCACAGTTAGATGCTCTATTTTGTTTTTTCTGCTCTCTCAATTTTGTGAACTCAGGACTCGCCCAAGCTCTGGTCAAATCAACCCATGCTCCCTTACTAATCTATAATGGATGCTCCCCATACTTTTTAATGTTTATGAATATGTTCCTAAGATTATGTGTAGCATATGTATGCAAGGCTAAAAAAATCTTGATTAAAATCTTTAAAATGTTTCACTACTTCTAAGCAGATCTAAAAATAAGCTCAAGGATTAAGATAGAAGTTCACTTCACAAGAACAAGTTCAGTGAATTGCATGGAAGGGATCAATCTTGAAAATCATGAATTCGATATACAATGCTTAAGCTCTGTGGAATTTACTCAAATATGAAATATTATGTAATAATTTGGTTAAAAAAAAAACGTAATAATTTGGTTAACACATACATGGGAATGCACAAGAGAAAAGCCTGATTTAAAATCATGAATTAAAAATCATTTTGTTTAATAATTAGCTTGTTTGTAGGAAAGATCTTGATTAAAAAAAAATCATGAATATGATTTGATTTCGAAAAGGAAAAAAATTTAATATATTTGCTCAACACGTTTATTAGATCTGAAATGCAATACCTGTAACTATCAAGAGAACTTCTAGTAATTTGGTGAGTGCAGGACATGTGGAAGGCTATGTACATATGAAATAAATCGATACTACACTCCAATATATATATATATATAGTTAACTTATATGAAAGTTAACATAATTTCTTATAAATTAATAAAATATTTTCTTAAATAAGTTATTATTTATAAGAACATGAAAGATGGCATGCTTGTTGAAATATATATATATATATATATATATATATATATATATATATATATATATATATATATATATATATATATATATATATATATATAATGGTATGTATTTATTTATTTATTTATTTATTTATTTTTTATAATGATCATTTTTTACTTGTGTTCAAACACAAAGTGGTTTGACCAAGTATTTCTCTATTTCGGTTGGGTTACATCAAAGATTAGCCTTAAGCCCATATTTTTTTTCTTTAGTCATGGATGTTCTCACTAGACATTAGCTGGAGGATGTATCTTGGTGTATGTTTTTTGCTGATGATATTCTTCTTGTTGATAAGACTAGAGAGGGAGTTGAAGAGGTAAACTTGAATTATGGAGGTCAACCTTAGAGTCTAAAGGTTTTCGCTTGAGTGGATCTAAAACGGAATATATGGAGTGTAATTTTAGTAGTAATAGACCTAGTGAGGGGATTGTGACTTTGGGCTATCAAGTCATTAATAAGAGTACACGTTTTAGATATCTTGGATCTATTGTTCAGAGTGATGGTGAAATAGATGGGGATATTATCAGCAGAATTCAAGTTGGATGGTTGAAGTGGCGGAATGCATCGGGCTTGTTATGTGAAAGAAATGTACCCCTAAAACTTAAGGGAAAATTCTATATAAGATGGTAGTGAGGCCTGCAATGCTTTATGGTGCCGAATGTTGGTCATTAAAAGAGAAGCATAATACTAAGTTAAGTGTGGCAGAGAAGAGGATGCTTAGGTGGATGAGTGGCTTTACCCTTAGAGATAGGATACGAAATGAGCATATACGTGAAAAGGTTGGAGTAGCTCCAGTAGAAGATAAGATTAGAGAGAGTAGCCTTAGATGGTTTGGTCACATAAAAAGGCGGCCTTCCGATGACCCGGCTAGGAGAGTAGAGGTATTAGATTTGACTTGTGTTAAGAAAGGTAGGGGTACACCTAAAAAGAATTGGTTAGAAATTATTAGGAATGACCTTTCTTTATTAGATTTAAACGAGAATTTGACTTTTAATATGACACAATTAATGGAGAAAAAGGATTCATGTAATCGACCCCACGTAGTGGGATAAAGGCTTGATGTTGTTGTTGAATGATCATTAAAGTGATTATTAATAAATTCAATTTGAATTAATACATACCATTATATATATATATATATATATATATATATATATATATATATATATATATATATATATATATATATATATATATATATATATATATATATATATATATATATATATATATATATATATATATATTAATTTTTTTTATTCTATATCATTCTATTTACATATATATAATATCTAAAATTTTAACATTACATGCATATCATCCATAGTTTACTTTTCATTTTAAATATATGGGGGTATAAATGAAATATATGAGTCATATATAAGAATAAAATATGGGTAGCATATTTGATATTAAAATAATATATGATTGTATGCATGTAATATTTAAATTTTGGATATTAAATATATAAATAAGTATATAGTGGTATGTATGTAAATCCCCCATTTTATTTTACTCGTATATTCAATTTGATATATCTGGATTTGGGCCCATAGACCAATTTAAAACTGCCCGATGGAGAGGCCGTTAGCCCAATTATAGTTTTTTAAATATTTCTCATTCAGCCCAATGCAAAGTTGATTCAACTGCTGAATGGGTTTAATAGGCGTGACCCATTTATAATTGGTAATGGTTTAAAAGAAAGGTTCAACCTGCCATTTATATTAATTCAAAAAAAGAAAAAAAAATGAATGTAACATGTAATGGCACAGCTGAAATAATAGCTCCTTAGAATGGAAAATTATTAATGTATATTTATGGGTAAGAATTAAATTCATGGTTTCATTTAAAAATATAAACCAAACTCATCAAACTTTTATGTTTAAATTACATAAATGTCCCAATTATTATGGGGAGCATGCATTAATTATCTAAAATCTCACAAGGTTCAGAATTATTCTAAAAATTTATTTGAGAAAAAAGATAAATAAATTTATTTTTATCAATGACATATGTGATATATGAGTGAATTTGACTTAATTGATCTAAATATTAAAATATATATATAATTTTTTATTAAATTTATATTTAATTTTATATTAACTTTTAATTTTATTTAATTTAATATATTTTAGAATAATTGTTTCAAGACCTCTCAGATGATGTTCAATTTTGATACAATCAATCTTTTTTTATATTTTGATGAGTCATATGTGAATATAAATTTTAATATAAAAGTAAATATGAAATTTCAAAAGGTAAAACTTATATTTTAAATGTTTATTGTATTTTTTTAATTTAATTATATGTTTTATTTTAAATTAATATATTAATTCAATAACATTATTTTGAGGTTTTCAAAGTGATTATTCATGAAAATATATAACTTAAATTAGATAAAACTTAATCACTTCAAGATCCCTTAGAAATGACTACATTTAAATTATTTTATGTTTTATACAATACTTTTCTCAAGGCTCGATGACATTTAAATAAATTCCAAAATAAAACTTAGTTAAAAATAAATAGAAATATAAATTTTAAAAATAGAATTAAATTTAAATAATCCTTCAAAATTAATTTTTTATTAAATTTATATTCATTTTTTATATTAAAATTTATATTCTATCTAATATGGCTTGTCATGATTAAGATAAGACTATTTGTGTAAAAAATTGAACGTTATTTTAAGCAATTATTCTAAGATATTAAAATTTATATAAATTAAAACTTAATCAAAATTGATATATAAATTTAATCTAAGCTAAATAATTTTAGTATTTTTTAACGTTTTATTTCTTCCTCACATAAAACAATAAAATTAGACTTTTTTTTTTTTAAAAAAAAACATATATATTAATACCCAAAAAAACATTACAGATACAAAATCCTGCAAAGCAGAAGACAAAAAATCAAAAATCTAGAGTAATATAAGCTAAAAACGGGCTCAGTTCACAGTTGATGCTTCCAGCGTCCAAGACGTCCCGCACGGACCATCCAGCAAGCAAATCAACACCCACGGTTGCCTCAAGCAAAACGACCGGGACACGAGCTCCAACCACATCATTGCCCTTAGCCTAACGTCGCAGCATAACGAAAATTCAAACCAAAACATTTCAGCGGATAAAAGCATGACAAACAGCAAAAAGACACGCCAAATCATCTTCTACGACGACCTCTCCCCCAGAATTTCCCCCGAGTAGCAATGGAAGAGCGATCCAAGGTAAAATCATTATCCGAGTCAAACGATTCAGAATAATCTTCCTCCTCAGACGAATCAATTAACCAATTGTTCTGATTCCTAATCTCCTTGCCCGCAGACTTACCCAAACAGTCAGTCATCACTTGTGCATCCACCTGAATAACTGGGATCTCAACAAAACTGTTGAGGATCGGTACCCCATCCATATTACCCAGAGACGGACACACAGCCTCAGTCCCGCCCTGATCCACAACAACCAACACAAAACTATCAGCATCACCTTCCTCATTTTCAAGCAACATAGCATTCCCAAAATTATTCACCGCACCCTGAACAGGCAAACCAGCAGAAATTTCAACATTCACAGCAACATGATTATCCACCGGCACCAACGAAATAACCGATGAATCCAAAGTCACTTCCTGTCGAACACACCCATCCAGCACCTCAGGAACAAAAGGTATTGCATTAGGTGATAATAAAAAAGCATCCGCAGCAACAGTAACACCGTTACAATTTTGCACACCCACTGTATCAACCAAAATACCAGTGGAAATTTCAACAACGGGAGAACACCCCACATGTTCGATCGAAGGCAAAATCACCTCCACAGCCTCAGAATCTTCTTCAGTAACATTAACCACAGTTTCCTTAACACTCTTATCACCATTCACACCAGCATCTTCTTTATTAATATTAACCACAGTTTCCTTAACCCTCTTATCACCATTCACACCACCTAAAGGAGCAGAGTTATCTGCATGAACATCAGCAGTAGGAAAAACGGTAAAAAACCGCCAATTTACACTTACCAGAAAGATGACCTAAACTTTTACAAACACCACAAAATTGAGGAAACTCATCTAGAACCACCTCTTGAACATACCCTAACGAATCCGAGCCCAGCCACACTTGCTTAGGGTAAGTTTTAGTAATATCTAATTCAACTAAAACTCGAGCATTCGAAGGACGAGATCCAACCGACGTAGCTTCGTCAATTTTAAGGGGTTTGCCGAATAACTCCCCCAGGCCAAACAAGATTCTCGGATCAAAGAAATGGGGACGAAGATTAGGAAAGGAGATCCAAATCGGGATGATCGGCGACTCGACACCGATATCCAACGTCGGTGACCACTTCGTAACTTTCATAAAACAGTTGAAAACAAGGTAAGACCGGTGGCAAAAAACTCTACAATAATCTAAATCATTTTCCATCTTAATCAAAATGTGGGTAGAATCAAGAACAGTAACAGACACCTCTCCAATCAACTTCAAATTAAAAAAAAAATTCCTGATCGCATCGAGAGAAGGACGTTTCGAAGGGAAAAAACCAACTAAGGAAAACCTAAAAGGTTCCGCTAAAGCCCAAATTTCTTCATCGGAAACCCACAGAGCAGGAAGACCACGAAAGTTAGACGGCTTCAAATCCGGAAAGGATGATGAAGATCCAGCTAGAGCTTGAAAAAAAGACTTAGAGTGAGAGATTCCCCCAAAAAAACCAGGATCTTTCAACTTTGACAGAGGCATGCCGCCAAAACCAAAAAAACGAGAGGAAAACCACTCAAGAAATAGAGATAAACCAGAGAAAAGGGTTAGAGAGGCTTTTCTTAACCAGAGAAACGAAGACCCCCCACCGAGCGGGGGGAAGGAGGCTCCTCGGGAGAAAACGCCGCCCAAACCCTAACCTCGGGAGGAAGGATAAATCATAGACTTGTCTCTCACCAAGGCAAGCTCTTCACAATAAAATTAGACTTATGATAGTGAGACATCCTAAAATCTATTAAATCTTATGATAGTTGATTTTATTTATTCATAAATTTAATTAATAATAATAGTTGATTTTACTTAAAACTTATCAAATTAAAAGGGATCTTGAAGTGACTAAGATTTATATAATTTAACTTATCTTATTCAACTTCTACATACATGTTCTACTCCATTTGCCTCAACTTTTACTATCTCATCTTCTACTAATGCTCCCTAATCCAAAACTCTATCGGAACACAACTATACGAGCAACTTTACGAGCATCAATTATAGTATTTATTTTAAATGTCATAAAAGAGCAATATGTAGAACAATTGCATCACAAGAATTCTATTTTTATATGAGATTAAAGGTGTATTTGGGATGACTGTAATGTTTTGTAGATGTGATTGAGAAGCTATTATGGGTATGGGTAAAATAACTTTTTAAAGTTATGAATATTATAAATTTATTCTATTTTAAAAAATTAAATAGTTGTTTTCTTAAAGCTATCATATATTAACAACTCTGATTATAAAAAATAACTTTTCATATAAAAATTTTGGAGAAAAGCAAGAAAGTAGTGAGAAAGAGAACCAAACAGAACTGTAAGTGTGGTCTAATAAGCAAAGCGATAAGAAAGTTGAAGCAAACGGGCACTAAGTTTCTTGAATATGAAAATTATAAGAATTTTTTTTTAAAAGTTTGCTTCTTCTAATCCTCATTTCTTACAAGTGTTTTTTTTTTTTTTTTTTTCCTTTAATATTTGAATTTATTTGGCCGGAATCACAGTTTGATTTGTTTTATTTGGCCGGAATCGCTAACTTCCCTCTTTGTGTTTGGCTGAAATTGCACTGAAATGAAATTAAAGTAGCTGAACTCAAATAGTTGGCCTAATTTGGTTATGAATTCAATATTTTTATGTATTTTGTGAATTCTAATTTGGTTATGATTATTTAAGTTAAGCACGAGACATGAAACAAATAGTGATTATTTAATCCTTAGAATTGGTCTAATATGGTTATGAAGTCTATATTTTTTAGGTATTTTGTGTGATATTGAGAGATATTTTAAGAAATCTTCAAAATCTTGTGTAGCAACATCTATAGAGGATTCCAAAAAAAAATGATGATGAAAAAGATATATAAAGAAGTCAAATAGATACTAAATCATCATAATCATGAAAAAAAAATCTAGAAAATCTTCAATCAGATTCTGGATTACGTATACCTATTTCTAAATTTTATCCTAATATTTGAGATTAAGTTCAAAGAGCATATTTGCAGAAAGGACCAGATCAACCTCGCAATCATAACTTCCCTAAAACTGTCAATGATGGTCATAAGCCCGGATAAAAAAAATTGAGGGGATTTTCCTTTTTAAATAAATAAGCTAAGCCCCCCTCTAATGAGAAGGCCAATGTCGATATATTAGTTTTTAAATGATGGTCACTTCTAATGAGAAGATAATTAAGTTATTATTAATGGTGAGACTTGAGAGTGTAATGAATATTATCTCAATTAGTGCCCTTATTCAAATAAACCTAAAACTTAAATCTCACCCTGATCATTTCATATGAGTTGGGTTAATCACATATCTTTACATGTGCCTTCTAAATGCTTGATTTCAATTAAGATGAATATTTATAAGGATCATATATAGTGTAATGTTCTACCTATATATGGACATAACCCAAATTCGATGAGATAGACCTTGACTTCATGATAGGGATGTGATTCATTATGATCAATAAAATATTTATACATTCAAAATTACTGATAAAACCATCTAACTTCTCACTATCAAACCACAAGAGAAATGATGTCCACTTCTCTCAAATAATATTTCTTCTAACATAATGCTTATGACTGGCCATAATAAAATAGTAAAACCTCAACTTATAGTTAATAAACCCTGTCACCCACCTCACCCCCACCCCCGCTTTCTCACCCTCAGGATTGAAACCCTTCCCTATTGATTTATCTCTTGCGACTAATATCTGTATTAAACACCTAGGTTTCAAAAAGTTAAAAAATAATTATATGGATTGCACATTATACTTATTACATGTTATGTAGTTCAACTCTATCTCTTTAGAGATTTACATATCTGTCATGATCTCTAATCTCTTTTTTGAGTTATCTAATCTGATTCCAAATGAACTATTTGATGAGCTAACCCTAATAAGAGGCATCCAACATACCAATGACTTCACCTCAGGTTCCCAATTAATTAACCTATCGTATTAAAGAATGAACATGATTACAACAACAACAAGTCTTTATCCCACTATGTGGGGTTGGCTACATAAATCATTTTTCTCCATTGTGTCCTATTAAGGGTCAAATTCTCATCTAAATCTAATAAAGAAACATCATTTCTAATATTTTCTAACCAAGTCTTTTTAGGTCTACCTCTACCTTTCTTAATATAAGTCAAATTTAATACATATACTTTCCTAACCGGGTCGTCGGAACGGCGTCGTTTTATGTGGCCAAACCAATAATGGGACTCTCTCTAATATTATCTTCCACTGAAGCTACTCGAACCTTTTTATGTAAATGCTCATTTCGTATCTTATCTTTAAGAGTAAAGGTACTCATCCACCTAAGCATCCTCATCTCTTCAATACTTAACTTAATATTATGCTTCTCTTTTAATACCCAACATTCTGCACCATAAAGCATTGTAGATCTCACTACCATCTTATAAAAATTTTTCTTAAGATTGAAAGGGATTTTTCTATCACATAACAAGCCCGATGCATTCCTTCATTTCAACCATCCAACTTGAATTCTACTAATTATATCCCCATCTATTTCACCATCACTCTGAACAATAGACTCAAGATATCTAAAATGTGTGCTCTTATTAATAACTTCATAGCCCAAAGTCACAATCCCCCCACTAAATCTATTATTATTAAAATTACGCTCCATATAACCAGTTTTAGATTTACTCAAACGAAAGTCTTTATACTCTAAGGTTGACCTCCATAATTTAAGTTTACCTTCAACTCCCTCTCTAGTCATATCAACAAGAAGAATATCATCAACAAAAAACACACACCATAGTACAACCTCTTACAGATGTCTAGTGAGAACATCAATAGCATCCATGACTAAAGGATGAACATGATTGAATGTACAAAATTACAATATGAAGTAAATAACATTCTTAAGAAGGGTTTCTTATAATAAAGCTTTAGTTCTTATGTTGTCACAATCTTTCTCACTAAAAAATGATGAATCTTAGAAAATATATTTAGATAGTCGTACCATAGATAAGATAATAATCAAGTATAGGTTTCCAATTCCTAGACTAGATGACATACTTGATTTTATTTCTTGTTCAATCATTTTCTCCAAAATAGATATTAGAAGTTGCTATCATCAAATTAAGCTTAGGATTGGTGATAAATGAAAATTTACTTTTAAGATGTCAAATGGCTATGATGATTAGTTACGTTCTTTGTATTGCCATCACTTATAGAAACTTTATAAAATTGATAACCAAATACTTCAATTATTCATTAGAAAATTTTTAGTGGTGTACTTGGATGATATTTCGACCTACATCAAAAATAAAAAGACATTTTAAAAGTATTTTCGACTTATTTTTGAAATCTTGAGAGCCAAAAAACTTTAAATCAATATTAGAAAATATTTATTCCTTCAAATAGAAGTAATATTCTTAAGATTCATCATTTCAACTATTAGACTCCAACCTAACCTACTAAGATCAAGTAAATTATGGAGAGGCCAATATATATCAAAATCATTCATTAATGTTAGAAGTTTTTATTGACTAGCCATGTTTTGACGAGCCCAAGATCATCAAATTCTGATATCATTAAGGCACTGAAATGCTAGATAAATGATCTATGATCAAGGGAATCAATATCGACCGTCCATAAAAAACACTCCCAACATGCTATTGATCTTCACACTATTTACTAGTCATGCCACTCCTAAAAAATTATAAATAGACTCCTCATTTTTCACGAAAATTAAAAAAAAAAAAAAGAAAAGAAAGAATATGAAGAGGGAAGAGATATATGAGATCTTTCTTGCCACCAAGCTCCTCCTTGACCACCGTCGAGCCATTGATCATCGCCAGACCTCTACCCGCCACCTGCCGTCGTCAAATTTATGCCCGGTCACCGGCCGTCGCCGCACTTCTACCCGATCACTAGCCGTTGCCAGACTTCTGTCTGACCACTAGCTGTTGTTGAACTTTTGTCTGATCACCAACTATCGTCAAGTTTCTGCCAACTCCCTAAATTATTTTAATTTCGTCATCTCCAAATTAAAGGACCGGTCAAGTTTTGTAACTCACTCAATTTTGATAAAATCATTACAACTAGGCGTGGCCCCGTAGTTTTATCCTTTTTCCAAGGGTTTTCACATAAAAATTCTTGTGTTTCATCTTCTCTATTTGTGTGCTAAATATCTGAACAACGCTAAGACAAAAATTCTCTCATTCTACTGGCGCATATATTCTAACCCGCAACAATAACTATTAATTAAGTCCCATAATAAAGATATTGAATTGATATATATATATATATATATATACCAATCTTGATAAAACTTGGAATGAAGTAATTATATATTTATTTGATCAAATTTAACTATACATAGAAAAAAATTAATTAATAATTTTTTCTAACTTCCATCTTCACGATAAGAGCCACACGACCATCAAACGGAAGCAACGGAGCCCTAGGCAAGCCTCTCTCTGCATCTTAGAAGAAAACAGCAAATGGCACGTTAGGCATGTTAGGAATGTAAACGTGATGCGCTTTCATTGATTCGTGCACATAAACTGTCGGTTTTTAATCAGGCAATTGGACAAACTTTAATAGGCGGAGGATAACGGAGGAAGAGACATTAACGTGCATTCCTCCAGCTGCCAGCCTTCCTAACAAAACCATTGACCTTACAAGCTGCCCGGACATTCCCACATCGTTCGCCGGCGGCCAGCCCACCCCTCCTCTATATCTCTGCCCCTCTTACCCCCGCGCGCCGACGAATTATCTATATTGTATACCACCCCTTTCGCCCTTCCATAACCAAAACAGATTAGACAGAAAAACGCTTAGAAAAGGCAGCAGCGACGCCCGGTGGGCGCGCGTCGCAATGACGTCGTCAACGAGGCAATGGTGGAGGCGAGCAACTGCGGCAATGAAGGACAAGCGGAGCGTGTACCTGAGCCGAGTTGCGGGCGGTGGGCATCGAGCTGAGATGGAGGCTGCCGTGATTCACGCCACCAACCACGATGAGCGCTCCATCGATTACAAGAACGCGGCGAGGGTGTTCGCCTGGGCGCGCACCTCGCCCGCCTGCCTTGCCCCTCTTCTGCGAGCGCTTACGCGCCGTGCGACCCGGACGCGCTCGTGGGCTGTGGCGCTCAAAACCCTGCTGGTCACTCACGGCGTCCTCCTCTGCTCCGCTGCCGCCCCGTGCGTCGGCCGCCTCCCATTCGACTTCTCCGACTTTCGTGATCAATCCGCGTGCCCCTCGGTAGCCTCCTACGGCTTCTCCGCCTTCGTTCGTGCCTACTTCCAATTCCTCGATTACCGCTCCGTCCTCTCCTCATCTGGTTCCCAATTTGATAACCAAGACAACTCCTCCTCCTCCTCCTCCGTCAATTCAATCGAAGGTGATCTCGAGATATTGGCGAAGATGCAAGATCTGCTCGAGCTGTTAATGCAGATCCGGCCATATGCTGACGGAATGGAGGTGGGGCTCATCCTTGAGGCGATGAATTGTGTCATCATTGAGATATTTGAGGTATATAGCTGCATTTGTAGAGGCATCGCCAGATTCCTCGTCGATGTGCTCGGCTCTGATGTTTCCAACTCCTCTGCCTCCCACACCGCCGTCGCATCCTCAAAGGCGAAGATGGCCGTGCCTTCCGAGGAGCGGAAGCGACTGGGTATAGCAGGGATGAGGGTGCTCCGTAGGGCTGCAGAGCAGAGCGTGCAACTCTCCTCATACTTCAGCCTCTGCCGTAGCCTCGGCGTGCTGAACGCCGCCGATATCCCTCCCGTGGAGTCCATACCTGAGGAGGACATCAGCGATCTCGAGGCTCTCGTGCGTGGCCACATCCCCGGAATTGCTGAGAACAGAAATTATGGAAAGGAAGAAGAAGAGAGGAGCAGGAAACCGTCGAAGACTGTGGTGACTGAGGAATGGGAGGTATTTGAGGACGAGACGGCGACGGCGGATACCCCTTCGGTGAACAGCATTGAGAATCCCTTCTTCTCCTTGGAAGATGAAGTCAAGCCGGCGTTTTTACGCTTGCCCTGGGCTCCGCCAACACGCCATCAAACCGCTCCACCGTTCGCTGGCGGCAATTTGATTGAACTGATTTCAAGAAATATAAATTAATTTAAAGCTGCTCCAGCTCCTCATCCTCTGATTTTTCTTCTTCAATTCTTTCAAAAAGTTCTTCCTTTAAGCCAGAATTGGTGGATTCACGCACTTTCTTCAAGGATTTGACCCTTTGTTCGTTTAATTCAATGGATTGTTTTGCAGGACTGTTCTATATCACTGATAGACTGATGAATTATCATCAGCATCTATCAAGTATTAGAAGTTATATGTAAAATAGGATTGGATGGGAAGGATTTTTCTCTTTTCTTTGTTCTCTCATTTGTTCTATAAATGTATAAATAAAACTGGTCATGAAATAAACAAGTTTGAAACATTAGCTATTGAAGATTTCCTATTATAGCAATATTATGTTATTCTGAATTAACCTTAAGGGTTTAGGAAGATGACCCTATAATAAATCTAGTATTTATTTAAGCACCAGAAAGGCATAGTTTTTTACATTGCAAATCACATGTAATTGTGATGCCATCTCTTTTGTTACCTCAATATCTTTTAGTGTCTATCTCACGATGTAGGCTTAGTCAACAAAACTTCTAAGCAACTCTAAATGATCATCCTAGATCCAAGTACTTTTCTCTAGGCTTTACATTAGATGGTAAAGCACTAAAGCCTCTAAGTATAATCTTATTTGGTTAACTTAGGTATAGAGTTTGATCTTATACCATGCATAGGCAAACCTAACCCTTGACAAGACTACCAATATCATAGTCGATTTTTCCCGGGCGAATCCTTTTTAACCCTTTATTGTCTATTTCTAGTCAGTCTCCCCTAGAACCATGTCATTCTCAGCAACCACTCAATAACTTGATTTATAAAACTAGTGCTTAGACATTTTATTTTTAAGAGGTTGCCTCTCTTGATAACTTGTCCTATTCGACTATTAGTTGAGCTATCATATTGATTTCTTCTGATAGTCATTTTCCTCTCAGCTTCTTTTTTGTATTCACTAAAGAAACTAGTGTTACAGTAGTTAATCCCACGAAGCCATTGAACTCTTTGCGCTTTCTTGATGTCTTGTCTTGAGATACTAGTGTCTTGGCATCTTGTACAATGAAGTTGCATTCCTCGAAAGAAATATCAATATTAATGCCCTCTTATAAACTAGTGTCTCGATAGCTCATTTTAAAAGTCTCCTTTTTTGGTTGGCATTAACAAAATTCCTCACTCCTCAAAACTCTTCTAGGTGAGTTCACCCCTTTTTCCATATGATATCCTAAGAGAATAACTTTTAGTTATGCCACTAAGGTCTTTGGTTCTCTCCCACCTTAGTGTCTAACATAAACACCTATATATTCATATTTTGATAAATTTCTCTAGGTTTCTACTGATTAGATTAGTCTCTTTTTTTAATATAATGGAAAAGATCTCAATAGATCATGTTGTTGACTTGATCACTTCCTTAAAAAAAAACTCAATTGTTAAAGCTCTGTGAGATCCCTTCACTTGAGGAAGAAGCACTTCCTCATGGATCTTGAAAGAGGAGGAGGGAGAGAGGAGAGGGAGGCGGTGAGCCAAACTATGCAAATCTTTATTTCCTTGGCTGCTTTTCTAATACAAGCTAAAGCCTATTAATAGGCACATAAGCAACACCTACAGCTATACAAATAGCTACATAATAGCAAAACTAAACCTATGACTAATACCTAACAATCACCCCCTTAGTCTAGATTTTACAAAACAAAAGATAATCACTGTTCTTGATAGAACAGCCAAAGAATGATCATGTCGGTCTCCTCCGCCAAAAAGCGTCCACCGACATTCAAGCTCCACCTCCCGACAGATCTCCTGTCGCACTGCGTCCAACGCAGCCAATCCCCGAGCACCCCTAGCCCGGCTTCCACGCCCTGTGCATCCACCAGCACCCTGCCCCTCAGTGCCCGCGCCCTGCGCCTCCAGCCCGCGTCCAAACGCCACAAGCTCGCGCCCGCGCCTTGCACTCATGTGGTCTCTCTCTGACCACATCCACCCGTGCAGCGAGCCCTGCGCCCTCACCAGCGCTCTGCTCGTCACAAGACCATGCTCCGCACTGCCGCATCCGGCCAGTACCCTGCGTGTCTTTCACCAGTGCCCCGCGCTCCTATGCGGACTCCTCGTGCACCGCACGACCACGCATCTCCAAGCGCCCCGCACTTTCAACCCTGCTCTCCAAGAGCAGCCGACACTACCTCAGTGCCCCCCCCCCCCCCCCCCCCCCCCCCGGACTCCACCGGAAATCCAAAAACTCCACCGCAAAGATCCAATCTGATCTTTCAACCAAAGAACCGAAAAAATCTGCTTCAAGACCGATCGAAACTTGATTCAAGATCAAGCAAAAAATCCGGCCTCAATTGCTTCCATGCCTCCGATCTTCTCTGATTTCTTACACACGGACCCGCATCTCGCCTCTGCCAAGCAACACACGCGGCCTCCTTCAGATCAATGACGTTCCTTCTCACTGTCCCTCACAAATAATGCAATCTTGCTTGGGACTTCGGCACCAGGCTGCGACTGTATTTCTGATCTGAGCTGCACTAGGCCCTGCCCGAGCTTTCGGCTCCCTACCTCAACCAGCAAACCCGGCCAAGATTCTTTACGGCCGGTAGCTCCGGATCACACCCCCAATTTCTTGATCTCGACGCCGGAGCTCTGAGCTAACTCCGGCTTCCTGCATGCAAACAAGTAGCCAAGTCGGCCTCCGTCCGTGACAAGGCTGGCCCAGTCCAACGTCTGATCTGTCACGCGACTGATCCAGCAACCGATCACGCGGGATGCTTCCGCTTCACCCGCGTGATTCTCCTTTTGGTCACGGATGTCACAGGAAACCACCGTCTGTGCTCCCTTTGCCGAGCCTTCTACCTTCCAGAAGCCGTCTACAAGAAAAAACTCCAGACCCTCCGTTGACTCCAACGCCAACCCTCGCTGCCAGTCCGCCTTCCTCGTTTTCTTTAGACAAGAAAACACGTCTCCGCCTCCTCCACCTTGATCGCCACCACCACCGTGGCTCTGATACCAGATGTGAGATCCCTTCACTTGAGGAAGAAGCACTTCCTCATGGATCTTGAAAGAGGAGGAGGGAGAGAGGAGAGGGAGGCGGTGAGCCAAACTATGCAAATCTTTATTTCCTTGGCTGCTTTCCTAATACAAGCTAAAGCCTATTAATAGGCACAAAAGCAACACCTACAGCTATACAAATAGCTACACAAAAGCAAACCTAAATCTAGGACTAATACCTAACAAGCTCTCCTTGAGAAGTATCCTCCAATGCAGAAAGACACCCTCAATTAATTTCTTAAGACAAGTGATGTATTCAAAAGCTAACATCCTACTCTTAGGAGTATTGGCCACAATATCATTAAACAAATTACTTCTCTACAATGAAGGAAAACTTAAAGCAATGAAACTCGTTGCTTTCAATTTTCTTTTAAGATATTTCTATCCTAGCCTCCTCCATCAGAGTAGCACCAAAGGCTTTTCATGGTAACCAATGGAGTACTTAATCTTATGATAGCAAACACTTCTTCTAGGCTAAAAAACATCATTTCCATGCCAACTCGAGCAATAGCCACCTCATTTGGTGGAAGAATATATTCTTAACCATCACTGCCTCCTTTGTGGGTTCAATCTTTATCTCTTTCAAAGGAGAGCAATCCAACAACCATGATTCTAGAAGATATTGATTTTCAAGAATGTTTTAGTAATCTTTTAAAATTTTCAAAATTAGAAAGGTGAACAATCTTCTTTCAATTCATAGAATACAAAAATAACATATTAAATATAAATAATCAAAAGATCAAAATTGTAAGAAAATTTCATGGAATTTGTTGCAATGAAAACTAAAACATGAATTTATAGGATTTGAATGTTGACATGTCTGACATTTATTAAAATCTTAGTATCCTATAGATTCAATGAATCATATCACATAGTTGTCATTAGATTCTACAATTTATTCTTTTTTTTTTAGTTTCTCATAAGAGATAGAAAGAATTAAAGAACTGATGTACATCCTTATTTGTTTGACTAAATTGCTCAACTCATTACAAAAGCTTGAACCTAATTTAAGAGTTTACATTTGTAAATTAACTTAGTGCTCACTATACTTCAATTCACAAAGAGGATCCCTAACTCATCTATTTGTCAAAATTATTTGCCCACACAACTTAGCTTTTTGTCTAGAGTAATCATTATGACAATTAGGGGTTCTCCCATAAAGGAATAATTAAAGTTACTTGCCCTTAACTTGGAACTCAAAAAGTAGCATGTGCTCATCATGTAGCTGCCAATTAGATTCATTTCCTAAACAAGCTTAGGTTTTATTTATGACAGGTCTTACTGCTTTCTAAAGCAGCTTTACGTACAAAAATCATCTTTAAAAAGAAATAAAAAAGCTATCTCAAACGAAACTTTAATTATATATTTTTTTATGAATTTATAATGTCACATTTTCTAAAGCACGAACTTTGACCCTCGCCTATAAATATGAGGTGAAAGGTTGAATGTGGACATAATTTATCGCTGCACTTTTGATCAAAAATTTGGTTTGACTAAGATCTCTCTCTCGCTATAATAATGCCTTGGTATTTCTCCCATTCAACATTGAACCCAAGAAACGCATATATATCAACACATTCAAACAAGTCCAAACAAAAAAACAAAACATTATATATGCTTGTTTGGAAAAAAAAAAATTTCTCAATTTCAAACTAGTCATTCTCAAGCCAATTAAATAATGATTTTAGTTGAAGGGTCCAAGATTAATTTTTTTTTTCTTTATAAGTAGAAAGAATATATTTTTTTTTAATATTTTACATATGAAAATAAATATTGATTCTTCTGGACTGAAAAATTATACTCATTTTTTCATAATATTTTTTGGGGCATTTGACTTTCTATGCCTCACAATTCTCACCATTGGCCAAATATCTATGTTGTTCACTTTGTTGGAAAAATATGCCCTAAAATCTTACTTTGGATTGACATACTCCTACTATGTAAAAATCCAAGTCATCCCAATACTTTCTATCGCCTATGATCTTAGAGCTCATGTGATCAATCTACAATAAAGTTTCACAACAATAGTCACTATATTCCATCTTTTGTTTTAGATTATTGATGTCATATTTTTATTGAAGTTTAAAATGCATTCATCACCATTAATTATGGAATATAATTACGAGATTAAAGGAGAATCCGGTTTCGAAAATAAGGCTTCGTTTGGAACGACTTTCTTATTGTTTCTTAAAGCAGCATTCTAGCATAAAAATTATAAAGCAGCAAGAAAGATGTCTCAAACAAAACCTAAATATGATACAAACTTATAATTGGAGTTTTAAATCTTATTCACATAGTAATTATAATCATGTTTAAATCCTATTCTTTTAAGCAAGTTTGAATCACGTTCAAACTAAGTTCAAATAAGATTTAAATCTTGTTCAAATCAAGCTTGAACCATGATTGAACAAGGCTTAAACATATTTGGAACGTGGTTCAATATTTTTGAACCATAACCTTTTGCTATTGCTCACTCTAACTTTTATGTAATTGATTCATTTGAGTTAATTTATTTTATATGCATATATTCAATCTAATTAAACATATAGAGAGACATTGAATTACTCAGGTCACATAATAAAGCTTTACGCTAAAAAATTACTCAAAAATGAAGAAGACTTTGCTTGGAAGATGATGATGGCACTTGGAAAAGAGATTGTTTTAACAACTATCTGGTTCAAAGTTTTACAATATCATTAAACATTATATCTTATATTGTAATTTTAAGGATACTTTTATCTTGAAATAAATTTCATGCATATTATCTTAAAAAATAATCAGCAGAGATTTACGCTTCATTTGGAATGACTTTTTTACTGCTTCTTAAAGTATGTTTTTAGTAAAAATTATTTTTTTATATTAAAAAGCTGCTTTAGGAAGCATTAAAAAAGCCATCCAAAATGAGAGAAATTATTCTGTGCAAATGCCGAACGTAGTTCACCATTTGGAGACCAACCAAAATGTGTCATGTCAACAATATCGAGCACAATACCGAGCACTGTACCGAGCCGTGATACCGAGCGGAAGAGACATGGCACATTTTGATTGATTACTGAACGGCATTCGGTGTCTAAACAGAATAATTTGCCCCCCAAATGAAGCCATGATCAAAGATGTCAACTTCTTATTCTTTAAATCATGGTGATCCTTAAACTCTTGAAGCATAGTGGGGCCCACGTCAGAATGAGAGTAGGCATCATGTCTCTTCCTCCGCGTCGAATCAGAATTAAATAGATTTTCCTTAAGAGATAATAGAGAGCTGGGGATGAAAAGATTATAAAGGGAACGGAGAATTCGAGTGCTAGGCATGAAACCAGTAACACCTTTTTTAATGATCAGCTCTTGGCATTGACGAACAAACTGAAGAAGCAAAATCAGGAAAGAACAAGCTTCCAGCGTCGTAAGAAAGAGAAAGCTGGACAAAAGAGAAAGCAATGGGATCGATCTCCTCAGACTCCATGGAGAGAGGACCTTACTCATCTATTCCTTTGGTTCTCTCTCTCTCTCTCTCTCTCTCTCTCTCTCTCTCTCTCTCTCTCTCTCTCTCTCTCTCTCTTTCTTCTGCGTTAGTTTAACATGTGTTTGATCTGGAATTCAGGAAGAGGAAGAGGAGGACGATGATGAGGAAGAGGAAGAGGAAGAGAAGGCATGGTTAATGCGAAATAAGGATGGAGAAGATTATTACGTTGATTTGGTGACGGAAGAGAGGGAAGGGGTGGAATGGAACTCCGAGTTCGAGCCTATAGAGCATCCAATGGAGCCGTTGGAAGAAGACCAGCCTGCAAAGTGCCCAAATCCTATGCTTGATTCATCAATTCACAGTGTAAGAGAGATATCTATGATGCTCTCCTATTTCAACTGAGCTTGATTGCCCACTATGTTTATTCTGTGAAACCAAAGCCGTTTTTATGCTAGTTGAAAGGCTGTTTCTGCTTATTCACAACAGATTGACACAGCCAGGGTCAGATTGACCTTGTTCCTTTATTTTTTTCATCCCAGTCCTCCTATAGCTTCCTATTATGAAAAAATCATATGAGTAATTTTCTAAGGTGATCTTATATGCAATCTATAAGAGTAGTGTTGGACTTCATTACCTCATTATCATAAAAATGTTTGGAGATCATCATTTTTAATTATTGAGATTATGAATTTAGAAACTTATACATTCTGGAGGCTTAGACAATGTTTATATTATCAAATTCATTCATGTATAATAGACTATATTTATCATTCTAATAGTTTTAGGAGATTCATATGTTGAGCACTGATCTTTTTTTTATTTAAAGGATTATAAATGTGAGTATATAGCATAGCTTAGGGTGTTATAGTTGGTATGTCTTGAATATCAGATGTCCCAGTCACCTTAAAGGGGGAGGAATAGAATTGATGAGTTAATGTGATTATATATATATATATATATATATATATATATATATATATACATTCCTAAATTTCTCTTTTTTTTTTTTGGATATCCCAAATTTCCTAGCATTGGGCAAAGTTAACTTAAATCGACAAGTCTCACAAACTCTTCTTCTTTACACGTTGTCTAAGCTAATGCCTACTCCACTAAGATCCCATGGCAACTTCTTACTGAAGGCGAGATTCGTCATGACTTCTTTACTGATGGTTTAAGTGATATATTGTGTAAATAGTGAAGTTTAGGTGCTAAATGTATAAATGGGAAACTTTTGATTGTTATATGTATACATATGACAAATTACTTCCAATATATATAGAAAAACAAATATGACACTGCAATGCATAAGAATATGCTAGGGGCTATTTGGTTGGATTCTACATGGGTGTAAAGTATTCCAAATATATATAAGGATTTTAAAAATTTTGATATTTAGTTGGATGAAAAGGTTAAAACACCTCAAATAATCAAATTTAGGCTTCGTTTGGGACGGCTTTCTTACTGCTTCTTGAAGCAACTTTATAGTTCAAAAAATTTAACTTTTATATTAGAAAGTTGCTTTAAAAAGCGGTAAGAAAGCCGTCCAAAATGAAGCCTTAAGCTCTCAACACATACAAAACTATATTCAAACAATTAAATGTCATGTTTAAAAGAAACATACATTTTACTGCATCTTTTACAAAACATCAATGCAATCACATTTTCTCTCTTTTAAAAAGCTCGATTGCCACTAACATATCCTTCAATCAGCTGTGCTAAGAAAGCCAACAATTTAAATTGACAATTCGACAGCGACCAAAAATAATTAAATGTAACAAGATGACAATCACAAAACCCTCCCTGAATTCAAGGGTTTAGCAACCATATATATGCAAAAAGATCATTCTACAAGAGAGATACAGAGAGCAACAGCCATTCCAGCTAATAGAGAGGTCAACTGAATACCTGTGCTTCTAATTGTTGTTTTCCCATCATGCATTTCTGGGAGGACTCCTGCAACCGCTATATAGATGAACCCCCCCGCAGTGAATCCCTAAATAAATGAACTCAAATGCTCAACCAAAAGAAAATGCTAAGATTACAACAGAAGAAGGGACGCACTATTCACTAATTCAATTAAATTTTATCAGTAGCATGTTGCCAAATGTAGTCTCTAGTTCGATTCTAAAAGATGACGGCTCATCTACAATCAACAGTTTAAACTATAGACACTAATACTAAGGTCCAATAGGGCAATATTATCTCGTGCAGGGTTGCGTCGTTTTATCTCTAATTTTACCACACACAAAAAAATTTGCAGAGTGCGTAATCTTTTTTCCATCCCCCGCAGCATCATCCAATCTTTTTTACTGCTTTCCAAAGTAGGTTTTTTTACAAACCATCATCCCATCTTTTAAAAAAGTTGATTTAAAAAAAAAAAAAAGTAAAAAACCTGTAACAGATGATTTGGGATTGCTTTATTATTGCTTCTTAAAGCATCTGTCTAGTATAAAAGTTTTAATATGTGTTCTAAAAAGATGCTTAAAAAAGCAGTAAGAAAGCTGATGTGAAACAATGATGATGAAACAAGAATTGCTTATACGAAATTAATAAAATGTTAACTTTGCTCGGCTAAACATAAGTGGATGCATATTCAAGTTAGATCTTATGAAATTCAACGGAAGGACTAAGTAATGACAAGTTATTACAATAGAGATTAATAGGAAACTCGCAAAATTACATCATCAAATAAATGAGTAGAACAAATGGCACGTAACAAAATCCACAGTTTAAAATTTAGATCATTCACCTTGGAATCCCTCTCTTACACTCTTCATAATGATTGGTTTAGTGGAAGAAGGTTGCAAGCAAGTTTAGGGATGTCACTAATAGATATGTGATGCCAAGGGGGCTAGTCGCCAGGGAAGGAATCGGAGTTGGAGGAACGGGTGGGCGTTCGGTAATCTTCCACTCTCCCGTAGGTCGTTGTTCGTCAATGACGTCCGCTAGGTGGAAGAGGATACGATCGATGTATTCCTCAGCAGTGTGATCGAATCCGAATCCAACGTCAAAGAACGGTGATTGGATGATGTCGATATACCCTTGAGAGTTGAACACAAATCCGTGATCAAGTTCCGGATCCACCATGCATGCTCTTGGAAGAGCTTGGTATCTCGTGGTGGTGTTGTGGTGGGGAAGCCGTCACTTGGGAGGGGTGGCCAAAGGAAGAGGAGAGGGGAAGAGGGGGAAGGGGGCGGATAGATCTAGGTTGGATGAGAAAGAATTATTAGAAATCTGAAATTAAATTCAGAGTTAAGTGGATTTGGAGGGAAATTAATTTGAAAATTCAAATTAATCCATTGATGGCTAGGGCGGCAATTAGAAGAGGATTAGGGGCTGATTTGGTAGAGATTGGGATTAAATTGGGAGAGAGAAAAGGCCCAATAAAGGGGCCGGCCAAACAATGAGGAGAGGGATTTGTTTTAATTATGTGGGTACCAAGCAATAATTAAAGATTTTAAACAAATCTGAATTGAATTTCAGATTTTATTTAAAAGAGGAAGTTTCCAAATTTAAGTTTTAGCATTAGGAAAGCGTTTGAATTTCAAATTTTAATTGAAATCCAATTAGGGAACTTTCCTAATTACTAAGACTTATTTTAGGAAGGTGATTAATGACCCAATGGAATTTGAAATTCAAAATTGGGAGCAAGGTGGCTGCCGGGCTGGGCTTAGGGACGGCAGGGGGTGGTGGGGAGGAGGCCGCCGGTTTGTTGTAGTGGCCGGCGGCGTGGGGTATTGGGGTAGGGATTCAAGGGGAAAGATAGGGAGCTGTCGGGTGGAGGGGAGGGGATTAAGGGCTCTTGTCGGCAATATAGGGAGGAATGAGGAAGGGGGAAAAATCCAAATAAAAAAAAAAAATAAAAAAAAGAAACGAGAGCTCACTTGTAGATGATTTGTTGGGTATTTGGCACTCCGAGGGCTTTCCGCTTCATGAATCACAAAGAGATCACTAACCAAAAGCAAAACTTATTCATCAAAATCATCATTAATATTACAAATTTACAAAATAAGAGGCTTATAATAGGCAAATGAAAGAAAGAACGATACAGT